>JAQIUQ010003576.1:0-545000 GCA_030378365.1 Hybognathus amarus
GCACACGAGGACCACTCCTACCTTTACCACTGCAAGCACATCTTCTGTTCTCATTTCTCATTTATCCCTTCAGTTTCTCTCTTCAGTCTGTCAGTGTTGATCCAGTCTCCTTTGTTTGGCATTTGTGTCTCTGTTCTCTTCCTTTGACCTAATGCCTTTTTGTCCTTCATCTATCATAGATGACTCATCTTCACCTGTGACCCCTGACTCTATTCACATATTCTGTCTCTCTGATTGACTCTATTCCTTAAACATTTAATATAACAAAACGTTGCTTAAGTACAAATTGAGTATATGTGAAGATTGTATATCTATAAAATAGGCTACCTGAATGGCATACCGAATGCGAGTTAGAAATGTATGGAGAAATTTTAAAATGTGTTGGTTTATGACAAATTGTACATTTTTTGAAAAAAAAAAAAAAAAAAAAACTGTCCAAACCTGAAAGGATTTTAGAAAGAGACAATAAAATGTGTACAGATACTAAGCGCTGTCAGTTTAAACGTGTTACATTAACGGCGTGAATGACAAACCCATTTTAAACAGCGTTAATTTTTTTATCATGCGATTAACGTTTTTTTGGCCTAGCAAACTTTGTAGTTTTTTCACATGCTTTTGCAACAGGATGTGTCCTGAATCGGCCCTTATCCATTTCGGCGTCTCGCGCTCGCCATCCACTCAAAGCCGGCTCGCAGAGCCGAAACTGTGTGTTTGCGGCGTGCTGGTTGTTTTGTTTCCGGTTTAGCTAGATGCGCTGCGCTTCTGGTCACGAAGAAGCAACAAAACGTCCTTGCACGGCGCAAGCCATTGAAATGAATGGGTTCAGAAGCACAGCGCGAGGACGCTTTGTGCCACACGTCACCGCTTCAGCTTGCGAGCCGGCCAAATAGTAACGTTATGACATTTGACAGCACTAGTAGACACTGTAACATTCTTATACACAAACGGTAAGCTAAAATTATATATATATATATATATATATATATATAGATATATATAGATAGATATATATATATATATATAGATATATATAGATAGATAGATAGATAGATAGATAGATAGTATAGATAGATACATATATAGATAGATGATAAATAGATAGATAGATAGATAGATAAGGTAATTTTGTTACATTTGAATTATTATCTCAACAACTGTTTTCTGGAATAAAACAAAATTATAGTTACAACTAAAAAACTTTAAATGTTTTCTAGGTCAAATTGACTCAAAAATTACAGCATAGGTCACATGTCAGATATGTAACACAATATAGCAACAATCATCATTTCGCTAAATCATGGAAAAAATAAATAAATGTGTTAATAGGCAGGACTTCCATTACTACTTAAAGTTACAATGTCTCCATTTATTTTCTAGGATTTCTCAATCATCTCCCCCTGTCTTTTCACTTACTCTCATGGTATTGTTTGGCTCAGTTACCTGCAGAGTAAAAAGACAGGGCAACTCACTGCCAGCGGATGTAATGAACGGTGACACATTCTAATGTCAATCTCATTACTAGAATTTCTTTAGATCCAGGCTGTCACGGGTGAAGAGCCCAGAGCTCTGATCTTGACAAGTTTAAAGTGAGAGAAGCTATAGGTGAGATGCACCTGAGAGCAGACACAAATAGCAGCACAAAGATCCAGAGACAAAGAGCTCCATATTATGATTGAGAGCACAGTTCCTGCACTTTCTGTGCAGCAAGTAGATCTTAATTCCAGTGCTTCTTCTGACAGCTTACTCCTAAGGACTGAGCTCGGGAATCAATGGTCACAGCTTTGGCCCCTATTAATTGCCAGATCCCTGTGGTCTCTCTTTTTCACAGGTTCTGGTTCATTATCTTCGATCAGGGTGGTCAACAGCAGGTCCGCTCAATTCAGGTTCTTTTGCAGTGTGCAGTTTGGAGAAGAAAAAATCTATATGGCACAAAGAACTGGTAATATCACTGGTTGCTCAGGCAATTTGTAAAACCCTTCTCAAAAGACCTCACTTGCAACATCATCATTCCACCACAAGCACTTCAGTCAGAGAGACCTCAGATCTATGGTTCAAATGCGCAAGCATGCGGTTCTGAGTGTTCAAACAAGCTCCATGCAATTACCAGCTGTGACACGTCCAAATGGCCACACTGCATGTTTCCCTACGCCCTCTACAGGGTTTTGACGGAAATTACCGCAAGCCCTTGATAGTTGTCATATTTGATGCATCATGCCTTGCACCTTGGTTTCTGTCAGCCCTTTGTGAGCATCTGTTAAGAGTTTTTTTTCTGTCTTCTGCTTTCTTCTTCATTTTTTTTGAGTTCAGAGTGCTGTAGGCGAAAGCATGAAGACCATCTGCTCTCCACAGGCTGTTAAGTTTGAGCCTGTTACTGGGCCTCATTTATTTTGCTCCTTTGCAAGCACATTACCACAGCATGCTCTTCTTCTTTGGGTTCTTACTTTAAACATTCCTTTGTGTTTTTTCTTCGGTCCTTTTCATTAATGGCACATTTCCCTGGCTAATGCTCAGATGGACAGCTGAGGAAATATTCTCAGGAAAGTTCACACACAACAAAAAAAAAGAAAATTGTCCCTTTCCTTCCATTCATGTCATTGCAAACCTGTATGATTATTTCTTTTGTGCAACACAAATGATTTTGTCATATAACGAATGGTCCAAAAATGCCAAAAAAACCTAGCCAAAATACAGCTTGTGCACTATACTCAGTCTTCTGAAGTCATACAATAGTTGTATGTGAGAAACAGATTGAAAATGTAAGAAATTATTCCTTGATAAAATAAAAAAAAGTTCATATGCATTTAATTATGTTCAAACAAAGATTTGATTTCAGTGCTAGTGGTTGTCTAGTAACAAGGGCTTGACATTAAAGGAGAGCTCTTCATCAAAATGAACCTTTGGTCTAATAAAACATTGGCACCTAGTCAACCGTTCTTTGAGATTTGTTTTTATGATAATCGAATGTAAAGAGTTTTATCTCAAAAAACTGTTTAGCGTATAATGCTAGTACATTTACTAAGTAAAAACAAATCACTAGTTTATACCACTAACAAGGTTCAAAATAGACCCACAATAACACAGTAACATAATGAGGGTCCCTACATGCAAAACGAAGCATTGAGAACTTTGTAAGTGTAACACGCATATCTACACGCATTTTGAGCTATCCCCGTGTATGCGTGTAATGTCTACGCCGTTAAATGTCCGAGCGAAACGAAGCAAAATGTAGATCTACATCTTGGGAGCGATATTTTTTTCCTAGGATGGTAGAGGAAGACTCAAAAATGTTAACCCCTGTGACGGGTAGGTTTAGGCACGGGGTTAGGGTAGGTCATATATTTATATATACAAAGTCAATCGGCATTCATAAACATGCTGAAAAGCGATTATGCGTGTTGACAGCATGCCAAAAATGGAAATACGAATTGGCGTGTCATACATACGCCATTTCATGTGATCAGTCTGCCGTGGAAGACATCGTGTGTTGTTCTAAGTTCCAAAAAAACACATCCCAAGGAGCCCAGCCACTTTAGACCTGGCCTGAACTTCTCACCCAATGAAGACTTTGGAAAGGATTGTACTACGAACACCTGAGAACCATGCTGAGCTCAGAACTGGACCCCTACAGTTCACTTATCAACCAGGCAACCAGGGTGGAGGATGCCATCATCTATCTTTCACACAGAGCACTGTCACATCTGGAGGGTCACACTATGAGGGTCATGTTTTTCATTTCTCCAGTGCTTTCAATTCAATTCAACCATCGCTGCTCTGGGGAAGCTATCAGGGAGCTGGTGTTGACCACCCCTGTCTGCATGGATCATCAGTTACCTCACTGACAGACCACAGTATGTGAGGCTCCAGGACTATGTGTCTGATGTCTGTGATGAGCAGCACAGGGGATAGATCGCTCCTTTTCTCTACACCCTGTACACAGCGGACTCCAGGCATAACACAAGCAGCTGTCACATGCAGAAGTTCTCTGCCATTGTTGGGAGGGTATCAGAGGAGATTGACCAGGAGATATCTGGATGCCATCAGGGATTTTTCAACTGGTGTGAGTTAAACCATCTTCACATCAACACCAGCAAGACAAAGGAGATACTAAAACAAAGGGATATATTATGGTGAAACATCCAGGGTGTCAACATTGAGATGGTGGAGACTTACAAAAACCTGGGTGTTCACCTCTAGCAGGAAACCTGTCCTGGTTCACAAACAACAGATGTCCTCAAAGAAGACAGGCCCAAGAAGCCGTCTCTCATCTGGCTGAGGAGGCCGAAGTTCCTTTGCTTCGTGCAGGTTCCTCTAAAAACTTTTGATGACTCTGTGGGTGGCATCTGGATTGCTGGCACGCAGGCAGCCTGCTGGGGAGCTGGGAGCACAGAAGGGACTGGGACAAAGACTCAAGACGTACTGTGCCAAGTGACGGCTCAGCTCCGTTCGGGTCTGCCCTCTGGACACCATAGAGAGAGGTGGGGCGTCAGAGAAAGCAAACTATGCTAGCCAGGCTGGCATCGATTATGGGGAACACCACTCAGCCCCCAACATGAGACCGCGAGCTCCCGAGCAGCTCCTCCAGCAGACAACTGCTGCATTGCCAGCTGCAAGAAGGAAGCTGCCAGCATAGGTCCTTCTTCATTCTAGTAGCAGTGAAGATAATTTTTTAAATGCAACATCAGTAAGACATAAAGATGCTGACAACTCGTAAGCCCTGGGACAATATTTGGCACTATTTTTTTAATGCTATTTTATTGAACTTGGTGTTGACTGTTGTACAATATTAACCTCTATTGAATTCCAGATATTGTTTTTTTTTACGCTTGTGTTTATATTGTTCTGGTTGACAAAAGGTTGGGATTTCGTGTAATACAGTTGGTCCATATCACTTGCAATCATGCAATATTGCAATAAATTTTACTCGATTCTATTCCGTATTTGATCTATCTTATTGGAGCTGCTGTAACAATGGAGTTTCTCAGGTGGTGGATTAATAAAATGCAATCAATTCAGCAATATATTTCGTAACACTGACATCTTCTCCTTTGAATTCGATATATATGCGAATGTGACTACGATTAAATTAATTGATTGCATTTTACCGACGTATAATATGCGCGGTGTGACAGACGGCAGGAATCAAGTGTTGAGGTGGGCTAGAAGTGTTTCAATGGGCTAAGGTCAAAATATCGACACAGTTACGTGAGAGTGTGCATAATTTAGCACCATACTACTAGTCAACAGTGAAGATGAAGCTGCTGTTCTGTTTCCACAATGCTCTCCTTCTAGCCACTACTCTGAACTGGCACTTCTCTATCCTAGAGAGAAGGCTGCCATATGAGAGAAAGCAAAGCCCCTGAAAGAATATGGGAATGGTTCCTGGGGAACACCAGATTTACAAGTAAAAGGAAGTAACTATAAAGTGGGACCATTATGGTCCCCACTTTATATTAAGTGGCTTTAAGTACTGTGTACTTACATTTGAAAACTAGTAATTTGATACAATGGACTTATTGTGTACATACATGTTTTTACATTGTACTTATATTTTAAAAATACTAGCATGTAATTACAGCTGTAACTAATTTATGTAATTACATCTGTAATTACACAGCTGACCCACCCTTACACTTTAACCTACCCTTATACCACCTACACCTGTCCCTAACCCTACCCTCAATAGCAGCAAAATGTTTTACAATACAACATGAGCACAATAAGAGCAATAAGTACATTATACTTATTTTTCCAATGTAAGTACATAGTACTTAGCCATTACAAAGTGGGACCTTATTATGAAGAGAATAGTTTCAATATAAAATATTCAGATATTATAAACTGATATTTGAGAAGTGCACAACATGAAGATTGATTATATTGGCGAAACACTTTATCTAAAGTTCTAATTGCACCTACTTGAGTTCTTTCATTTAATTATCAATCAATTGATGAAGTGTTTTTGTTTACTATATTTAGCTATCAAAACATTTTACCAAATAGCTAATTTCCGAAATAAATAAAAAAAATTAATAACAAGGTAAATTACTCTTCATTTCTAAAAAGTATTTGGATTTTATTGATTATACAAATCCTTTTGTCGATTTTCCGAGAACAACTGCATATAAATAACTATATAGTGAAATATATTGTTACTCGCGAAATAAAAATTAGAAGAGGATCATACTCGCTGACACAGAATTTTGGTCATACCACCCACCCTGACTTCCAATTTAGAAAAATAAATAAATAAAATGAAGCTAAAGTATCCCAGTACCGGTTATTGCCCATTACATGGTCCGCAGAGCGAGAGTCTGCGTGGCAGTGTAATCCCTGGAGCAGCACACTTGGTACAGTAAAGACAGTGACAGAATAAACAATAGAGAATCGAGAACTATCCTGATTTCAGTATAGTTTCTCATTTACTGACATTAGTGTCGACACCATCAGACGATCATTGTTGGGTTTATTCTGTCTCTTTAAATCCTTGATACAGCAGAAACTCATCAGATTCCAATTGGCTGTCAATGTTTTTTTGTTTTTTTTATTTATGGATAAAATCATTGTGAAAAGTGATTCCAAACTATATATATCGTTTCTCTGTGCCATTATCATTATAGCTATGGTGTGTGGACTCAGCTCTTTAATATTGAGAATGATTTTTAGCTTATATCTTTATTCGTTCCTCTCATTCATACTTAGTGTGAACGGGTCTTTAAAGACATGATTCTCTGTGGAAGTGAATCTACTCATCAAGGAATACTTGATTTAATGTAGATGATGTCATCCTAAGTGTCTTCATCAATGATGTTTTTAGAGAGTTTGTGTATCCCTCTTTGGGATCAGGGTTCAGACAGAAGTGTAGGAGACTTTGCTGGTTGGGCTGGTATTGATTCTTTTGCTTTTCATTTCAACATGTAACATATATTCTAGGAGAGGGTGAAGTCATGGCTGTGTCTAAGCCCCTCTTTGCTCCCCCACAAATGGAATAAAGCAAATTGATCCATGTGATATGGCACTCAGAAAGCCTGTGGTATTGATTGAGCTCCCATTTATGACACTCCATCAATCCAATATGACCTATAATCCCATGCCATCTTGATATTATCTTTGCTACAGCTGTGAGGAGATAAACAAAGTGAACTGTGTCTGAGAGTATGAGGATGTTAACCCCTTCATTTCAAAACCAGAACTTAAACCCATGATGTAGCAATAAATCAGATTATTTTTATATGACATCTCAGAAATAGAGGCCTGATATAGAACCATCTCCTTTTATTTTATTTCATAGATCAGTGCTCATCACGCTGGAAATAAATGGGTTGGCTTCTTTCTGTAAATGGAGAGCCTCAAAGCATGAGACTCAACACAACACAAGCTCAAAGCCGGCATGAAACTATATACGATTTTTCTGTTTAAGACATAGTGACTATGAAGATTATATGATAATGGCATCGTGTGGTAAATGTTGTCAGCTAATAACTGTTCCATATCAAAAACAAAGGGGTTCTTCCTCAAGGGGGTGCTAAGCTAGCCTGACTACGTCAGACGTCCTACTTCCGCTAATTTCATTTAATCTTATTTGATTGGCTTAGGGTAACCAATGATTTTAAACTTCAGCACAAGCGCCCCCTATGAGAGAGAAAACACTTCTTATTATGCCATTCCAGACTCTGTCTATGAAGCAAAGTGAAGTTCTGGTATTACCGAAATTCTTCATTGTTGTACTTAAACATGTGTAAGCAAACACTGGTAAGCTTGTTTGAAATACTAATGGGCATCTGGCCCAGCAATTTCAAGGTATTAAATAAAATGTCCTGATTCTGTGAAGTCAAATGACACTAAGGATAGGACATGCACCAGCTCATACAATCACTGAGAAAAGTAACCACACACATAACATGTGACTTAAGCAGTGGCACAACAATGGCTTGCATTGATACCCTTTCATTTTTTCTAGTATCTTATATTACTAATTTGAAAAAGTTACTCAGATATTTCCTTTTAATTTAAAAGTAATGCATTACTTTACTGATTTAATATTAAACTCAAGCAATTTATGTAACTCACATTACTTGTGATGAGGTACCCCTAACACTGGTTTCCAAGAATCATCAAGTATTTTTATAGCTTCTGTTCCATACCAACTACTGCCAATTCAATTCACTTTGCTAATTATATCGATAGTGCTTTATCAAAAATGTCCTTTATTAAGAAAAGTTCCTTATAAAATCAATACCATTCTTAGCCTCAGATTTTAATGTTATTTAACAATAATACTGCCGTCCCTGAACTGTTTGGTCACTTTAGTCATCCTCCTTGCAACAAACAGGACATAGCTGTGACAAATTTATATAAATGGATCACTAAACCAAATCAGATAAGGGAGATGTTCTTGCTTAACTGCCTTGTTCTGGATCAAACTATTTCTTAGGGAAATGGTTGAAAGTCTGTACAACAAAGAGGAACAAGCTGCATCGTGAATGCTTAACCAATGTTCATTCTGTTCTCAGAGCTCAGCCTTATTTAAAATAAGAACTGTTATTAGGGTTTAATCACATATGAGCGCATGGTGAATTGAATAGCTGAGTGATTCCAGAGTCACAAACGTACGAAGTACTTCTAAATGAGCCCGGCTAATTCAATAAGACCCCGCTGTACATTTAATAAAGCATGGAGCGTGCCAGTGAACGTGCACTGGAGAAAAATACCACCACATGTGTCACGGAGCATGCATGCACAATGTGAACAATGTGCACATGTATCCAAAATGAGAATAGACTGAAAGAGAAGAAACACAGTGCATGTGTAAAAACAGAATTAAGTTAATCCTTGTTCGACGCTTTCTCCTTTTCCCACTTTTCCAAGTCTCTAATTCAGTAAATTCAAGTAATTTAAGAAATCTATTTGTTATGTTACACAAAAGATTTATGTAGCCAACGTATTAGTTAACAAACACAGTTAACTCTTTCTCCAAATTTCCGTCATTTGTGAGAAACACTTCCCTGACATTGATGGAAATTTCCAGCTTTACGTGTTTTCACTGTTATATTGTGGGAGGCGTTATTGCGCATCTTTAAGTATATCTTTACCTTAAAAAATACCTGAATCTCCTGTTTAAAAGACGTGAAAGAAGAAGCAGAAACAAGTGATCGCATATGAATGAGATGCCATATGTAAAATAACGTGATACATCAACAAACAGCATATAAATCACTGTCTAATGTTACAGAATGAAATGTTGACCCAGGAAGAGCCATAAGACTATGCCAGCTTTGGGGGTGTTGATGGATCATCATTCTGAATCCGAATCCAGATGTAGCCTTTGACAAAAACACAATTTTCTTGCTTTTTCCTGAATTTTCTGAGCTTTTCTCAACTGCACTGACTTTCATTATGGAAAGAAAATCCCCTTAAACAGTATTTTAAATGTCTTCTTTTGTGTTCCACAGACGAAAGAAAAGAAAGGTGGTGAGTATATGGTGAAAATAGTTTTATTTTAGGGTGAACTATCTCTTTAAATCACTGTAAAAGTCGTTTTCTGAATCATTTCACTCCTGAATGAAGGGGCAGATGTATATGCAGTATATTGGGTCTAAATGTAGCTGATATGAGGGTTTTAGGATTTAGATTTCAGCTGCAATTTGTTGTGATGGTTTACAAAATGGGGAAATCATGTGTCCCTAAAACACATTTGCAGTTATGCTGTTTCCGCCTCATTTTGTGGGAAGTAAGAACACAGTCTGTTCCCATTTGGTACTCATGAAGTGTTTTAATAACAAGGTTGTTTCCTGAAACATGCATGATCTTGTCTCAGTTTTTCCATTTTAAAATAAAATCTGGAGCTATTATGATAGAGACTGCAGCCTATTAGCACAAAATTATCCCAGTTTGGGTAGAAATTTTAATCATAATGCACACTTAGCATATTTCACTGGACAAGCTCAGTGAAATTTTCAGCATGAATAGTTTTTATTTCAGAGGTTTTGTCGTGTAAAGTAAAAAATGAATGATTTTGAAAATATGAACAGATCAATCTCATGTTTTGAGAAGCATCCTTTCCACCATGTGCACTGCCGAAATTACTTCTCCTGCATCTGGTCACTGTCGAGACAGACAGGAACTCATGCATGTAATGCTTTCGAGAACCCAAGGGAAATGGATAATTCTTGTTTAGATTGAAGCCTGTGGGTTTCTCAAAGGAACTATAAGCAAAAGTTGACACAGCAGCATGTCTCTGGACTTGTACCCAAAGTCGAACCCAGCGCATGTCGTGAAAAAAAAAACAACAGGGAAAAAAAACCCCAAAAAACAGAAGCAGATTAAAGATAAGGACGATGTCTGCCATCAATATGACAACAAGCTGCTCATAACATTTCTTGCAATGATGAATGTTGCATTTGAGTACCCCCCCCATATGTCTATTTGAGTCCATAACACAGTAGTTCATTTGGTTAGTTATTATAAATAATTAATGCATACAATGTGTTTAGAGAATTAATGTTGGTGCATAATTTATGGTGAATAATGCTCAAACAGTACCGTGATTCAATATAGAGGTCTATTGGAAAGACAGGTGGTTGGTTAGGACTGTTTGCTATTGTTTTGCGTTCTGCGAATAAATGCCAATGTACGTAGTCGGTGTAACAACACTGTATTAACTTGCATCAATTAAATATGCTGGGAAGTCATTCATTTTGGCATGAACAATATTATTCACATTCCATTTAAAAGTTTGAGAAGCAGTAAGAATTATCGAATGTCTTAAGAAAGAAGATTACGTTTATTATGGCTGCATTTATTTATTCAAATATACAGTAAAACATGTTCTGGCATGCAACTGTTCAATATTGTACATGGGTTAATAATGTGGCAATGTTAACTATTTGGTTTTGGCAGAAATAAATCTGCTACCCTGCTGCTGTACAAGTACAGACAACTCGCCTACTGTCATTATACATGCTGCTGTGAGCACCAAGACATGCCGCTGCTGCATATGTAAAACATTCAGCTAACTTAACTTGGAGCAGATCTATACAGGTGGAGCTGGGGAAGGTGGGGTTTCCGTGAAGTTTGCCGATGAACAGCTAGGAACAATTCAGCAGCAAAACCATTGCCTGTGATGGCCCAGCACCAATCAGCTGCGCCATTGTATGTAAGATAAGATGTTATAGCTAAAATTTTAGTTAAAAGACCTATCAGCCTTCACTTTGTTTTATTGCATCAACTACTTTAAAGGGCAGCTTCAATTCCAGGTGTCTTTGTTCCGCAGTGGTCTTACTTTTATATTTTTTAAACTTGTCGTGTCATATCCAGTCATATAATGAGTAACTAGGTTACCACCAACTGCAAATATAAGTCCAAATTAACATAGTCACTGAGTTATACATGAAACGAGTGGTTTGTGTGAATAACAAAAATATATTATAACATTCCACCTCTTGTTGCCACAAGCCACAAAGCACCTGCCGCCCTCAGATCACTCTGACATGGCTGTGAATGACAAGAGCTAAAACTATAAATACTTTGTTTTTTTTCAGATAAGCTGCTCGTTTCACATCCTTAGGCCATCAATGTGTACTTACCTTCAGCATTGAGTCATCTAATGTTTAATCCTGGACTTCTCTGTGCATGCTCTTTGAGGTGGTGACCATAGACCTCCATTATATGACCTGATAGACAACAACAGTTCTGACCTAAAAATATCAAAATTGAAACTACTTGCGGGAATATAAGTTTCTTTACTGTCACTTTTGGTACATTTAGTGTTATTCTGAAAAAAAAAAAAATATATATATATATATATATATATACACATATATGTGCGTGTGTGCAAATATATATACATGTATATATATATGTATACATATATATATATATATATATATATATATATGTATTTAATGACCACAAAAGTGGGCAGAGGTAATGAAAGGTAAAGGTAGAAAGTTAATGAGAAATTTGCCCACGGATTATGACATACATCAGAGATGGAAAACATTTCTTTCGCCAAAGCACTTCATTGAGATTGGATGTGCTCACAAGTTGCAGCTAGAAGTATCTCTGGACACTATCCCAGATTTGCTCCAGATGGCAGAAGAAAAATGAACCAGTCAAGCCCTTCTAATGTTTTTCAATCCTTGAGTGCATCTCCAGAGAGCCTCTGACTGCTCACAACTGGTGCAGTAACCTCAGCTTCTCACAAGAGGACTCCTGACAGAAAAAAAGAGCGAGTAACAGATGCCATGATCCGAAAAAACTAGTGAAGGCAATATTTTAAGGCGCCATGGGCACATCTTCAAAACGAAGAATTTTCCAAAAGCCAGCTCAACCTGAATCATGTAGTCAGAGAATAACACATATTTCATTCAGTACTGAAGAGTACAGATAAAAAAAGCTAATGAAAATAGTGCATATTAATGCTTATTATTTACTGTAGTAGAGGTGAGGTGAGGCAGGTGAGTGAGGCAGCTAAAGACAAAGCGTGGTGTGGATGAAAAAAAAAGTATTTTTAGAAACTTCTTGTGATAAATAATTTACATAAAGAGGAAATTAAATGATAAGGAATCAGCAAGCAATAAGCCATCTTTTATTTAAGCTGTATTTATGGAGATAGATTACAGGGGATGGGAAAATAACAGTGCCCAACTAACCCACATTTCGACATACAGTAATAGTGCTCATATCTTTCCCATATCCAGTTACATTGGACATAGTGAAACAGACCCAGATAACCCTTACAACTACACACACACACACACACACACACACACACACACACAATAACAACAACAACTGACATAAAAATACCGCAGCATTAAGTTAACACAGGTGAGGCTTGCGAATGCATACTGTAAAAACAGTAACAATTATATTGAAATTAGAAAGTGCAAAAAGCAAAAGCTAAAGGCTGATATTTCTATTTTTGCTCCCCAAGTCGCAACGCAAATGACTGTAGCCCATGGTCAAATCAATAGTACTGTTGAGAACTGTAACTGTAATGCAGGAGCCAGTGCAGACAAAAATGAATAGAAGGGTTCCATCTGAATTACTGATTCAGCCCACTGCAAGTGCACCAATGGAGAGACTGCAGGAGAGAATGTAGATGGATAGATAGATGGATAGATGGATAGATAGATGGATAGATAGATATGATAGAGTAGATAGATGATAGATAGATAGATAGATAGATAGATAGATAGACAGAGAAAGTGAAGACTTGATATAGCATGTACAAAAAGAGATGGCGGGCCTACGTGACGCTGAACACAATGCAGAAGAAGAAATGAGAAGTCCCAGTGCAGGACGAAACAGCAGCTGAAGGGCAGCTGGAGCACCATGGAAGATGAAGTGTGTTTATTCTGTGTGTGAGAGGGCTTGCTGATGTGCTCCACAGACTCCTGGCTTGCCTCGCTCGTCTTTAGCTCCCTGGATCAGCACACTGAATCTGGATGAGCTTCCCCTCAGTCGTGCATGACCTCACAAACACCACAGAGACATGGATAGACACGGCCAAACACTTGCAGAGGTTCCAGACAAAATCACTGTATCAGAGCCCAACTGTTCCCTGACCACCCTCTTGGATTCATATCCAAAAATCTGTTCCACCTTACAATAAGAAATGTGCTTTTAAAAACACTGATGATTAGGACTGTGCAGAATTTTGCAAGGTGGGGAAATCCGTACAAATTTGTATCGGCATTCGGATGTAAAAATTCGTACAATTTGACTCAAATCCCTGTGAGGGGTAGGTTTTGGGGCGGGGTCAGAAATAGGAAAATATTCATAAAATATGCGCTGAAGTGAGGTCATATCAATTCTACGAATAACCCACCTCATAAAATACGTAAAAATTGTTGTGAGATTGGTTTGGTAGTTTTAGGCTATGTTTACACAGAAATCGATTCGTGAAGAGAAAACGCAAAGTGGCGTTGCGTTATCACTTCTTATTTTGCGTTTAGACGAGCGTTTTGGGTGGGAAATCCGCGTGCATATGCTGATGCCAAAGTGTGTGAAATTCAATGTAGTATGCACTCCAGGTGGCTAGGAGTGACATACTACAATAACACCAAGTCCGTGCGCCTGCGTACAACCTTCACTGTCAAGCAGACTTTTCCGTTTTACCCTTTAGACGGGAATGCGACGGTGGAGCGTTCTAAAAATTCCACTCTGGAGGGTGGTTTCACTTTTTTGCGTTTTTAAGCCCCAAAAACGCTGTTGCGTGTGAAACGAAAGGCTCAGCCGATTGAATATTTTTACGTTTTCACCCGCGAGCGTTCTCCTGTAAACAGGGCCTAAGTATAGTGTTTTTATTAATGCTGTCAAATTCTGTACGAATAAGCCACCTCGTAAAAATACGTAAGAATTGCTGTGACATTGATTTGGTAGTTTTAGTATAGTGTTTTTATTAATGCTGTCAAATCAATTAATCATCGATTAATCACATCAAACATAAAATCAGTGTTTATAATATTTATATTTCTTTCAATTTAAAATGAAATGAAAAGGAAATTATAAATTTCCCCCATTCTCCAAGAAATATTGGTCAGTATATATATATATATATATATATATATTTTTTTTACAATTCATGGAATATCAAATCAATAAATGTCAATTTATAAATATTAAAAAAAAAAAAAAAAATCAAAGCATGCTGGATTAATTTGACCCCCTTTATGCATTCTATTGTTAAAAAAAGGGTTAAGTTTTATATTTATTTGATTTCAGGTTTTGTTGTGTTTCCTGGTTCAAATGCAAGGCATTGGTAAACAACCCTCTTTTCCCAGAGGAACAACTTGAAGAAGATACACGGATGGAACAAACACACCATTGTACATTATATATAGCCGACTCCCTGACAACACAGTACAGTACATTTTGCACCTATCAAGTGAACAGCTGTCTGAGTAAATGCACCAAAATTGCACATCTGCACAGAGCACACATACGATTCTGACTGATTCGACACCCACAGCATTACTAAACTCTAAGGGACGTGCAGAATATAAAATGTATTTTACTGAACAAATATTACACATCATAAAGTGATATGCAGTATTGTTGTCAGCGCTCTTTGAGCAGTATGTGTGAAGGGAGCGGTTTCATTTAGAGATAAATTCAGTATTTGGATCCATTTAATCTGGGGGCTGCCATGCATATAAAGCCTGAAATATAAATGTGTGGTTAAAGGCTTTATGTGCCCAGGGTTTTATACATAGATAGCAAAGTTCCATAAATTAAATGGGCT
This sequence comes from Hybognathus amarus, assembly GCA_030378365.1. Classification (NCBI taxonomy): domain Eukaryota; kingdom Metazoa; phylum Chordata; class Actinopteri; order Cypriniformes; family Leuciscidae; genus Hybognathus; species Hybognathus amarus. Next base: position 15,248 of record JAQIUQ010003576.1, read on the forward strand.
TATTGTTAATAAAACATTAGGTTTGAATTTCCACATGCAATTTCTGAGCTAACCGTTTGAGGAATGCTGGGTAACATGGATTGACATCTTTGGGACAGCCAATTATTTGGACATTTTTATGGTGAAGAGCCATTTGCTCAAGTAGCCAGAACAGATCACACCTCTGACGCACAATTTCATAAATTGATAGGATAGCATCTTCCAGGGCACGAAGCTCCCATTCCACCACATCCCAAAGAGGCTCTATTAAGTTCTGGTGATTGTGGGGATCTGGTGACTGTGGCATCAGAGCATGGCATTTAAACGATGCCCAATTGGCACTAGGGGGCCTAAACTGTGCCAATAAAACATACCCCATACCATTACACCACCACCAGCCTGCACAGTGGTAACAAAGCAAGATGAATCCAAGTTTCTCATTCTGGTTACGCCAAATTCTGACTCTACCATCTGAATGTCTCAACAGAAATTGAGACTCATCAGACCAGGCAACCATTTTTCCAGTCTGGTGAGCTCTTGCAAATTGTAGCCTCTTTTTCCGATTTGTAGTGGAGATGAGTGGTACCCGTTGGGGTCTTCTGCTGTTGTAGCCCATCCACCTCAAGGTTGTGTGTGTTGTGGCTTCACAAATGCTTTGCTGCATACCTCGGTTGTAACGAGTGGTTGTTTCAGTGAAAGTTGCTCTTCTATCAGCTCGAATCAGTCGGCCCATTCTCTTTTGACCTCTAGCATTAACAAGGCATTTTTGCCCACAGGACTGTCGCATACTGGATGTTTTTCCCATTTCACACCATTCGTTGTAAACCCTAGCAATGGTTGTGCGTGAAAATCCCAGTAACTGAACAGATTGTGAAATACTCAGACCGGCCCGTCTGGCACCAACAACCATGCCAAGCTCAAAATTGCTTAAATCAACTTTCTTTCCCATTCTGACATTCAGTTTGGAGTTCAGGAGATTGTCTTGACCAGGACAACACTCCAAAATGCATTGAAGCAACTGCCATGTCATTGGTTGATCAGATAATTACATTGATGAGAAATTGAACAGGTGTTCCTAATAATCCTTTAGGTGAGTGTATAATGCTGATAATTTTATCATATTTCATATGTTTGTTTAATTTACTTGGATTGAATTATTTCAATATTTCTTGAATATTTCTAAAATTAAACAATTATTTTCCCTCCAAAAAATTCCCAGAGCTTACAGCAATTCTATTGCAATTTTTAATTCACTCTCTTTTACAGCATGAGGCAGTTACTAAGATACCACAAAGAAGTGCAGATAGAAACTATAGTGAAATAATTGATGTTGTCCTCGGGGGAAAGCAGGAAACAATACATTTATAATGTAGGGCAGCAAATGGTGATAAAGTAGAGCAGCTTAAAACATTTTTCTATGTCTGATGCAATACATTTGGATCTGCATGTTTGATTATATATCCTAGTCAGGTCTGGACAGACTGCTTGCTTGTCAAGTTCTGACAGAGAAGGCACATAAGCGAGCATTTAGAAGTTGCCGTGTCCCATTTGCTGTCGTCTCCTGCTGAAATACAGGCCACCTAATGCTAAAACAATCATTTATATGGCAGCAAAACTGATCCGTCTCTCTCTCCCCACAGCATTTAGCCTGCTATAAGCATGGGAAGTGTGTTGGGTGTAGCTCTGCGGGTGGTGTGATTTTCAGAAATAATAATATCGCTGTATTGGATCCCAAAACACTTTTCTCCTTTGAGATTGAAATCCTTTTCTCTGTGGCACACTTCCATCGACACACATACACCCTAAGCTACAGCATCACTACATGCAGAGAAACAACAGAGCTAAAATAATTGGTAGACTTGCTGGGTTCATTTGATTTTGTGTTCACGGTAGAAGAGAGTTTAAAGCTGACATGGGAACAGAACGTGAAAAGGTCAATGACAAATAAAAGTAGAATAAAGCATGGTAAAGAAAATGAATGTACTCTTTATGTTCATATTGGTTTCATATGTTTTTGAAAACACTTAGTCATGACTTTGATTTGATGCACAAAAAAGTCTAATAATTATATATTTTTTACAATAAAAATATACAATTTTTAGAAATAATAATAAAAATAACTTACTTTTAAAAATTTCCAGGTTTAATTAGATTTTTTTCTTTATTATGATTTGATTTGTATCAAATCAGAATGTATAAATATATATATATATATATATATATATATATATATATATATATATATATATATATATATATATATATATATATATAGTTTTACTTTGCTCCCTCAAAAAGAAAAAAAATAGCATAATTAATCTTTAAAGGGGTAGTTTACTGCTTTTTTTTCTTTGCATGATTGTGTTTATGGGGTGCAAACATGTATTTGTGTTTTTCTTTTTTTAAAAGTCAGCCGCTTTCTCCTCTGTCATTTGAATGACCAGTTCAACTTCCTGAGTTTATGAAACCACTCCCTCAGTAACAGGCAGTGAGCTCAGATTGGTTAGTTTGGGCCGGTGTGTTGTGATTGGCTAAACTGTAGTGCACGTTGTCCGGAAAATTCATACCCATTACCTTTATGGGCGAGAGTTGCATGTGTTGTTCATGTCAAATGTAAATAATGGTGTTCGATACTGCAGTATCAGTATGAGCCAGAATCAGACCCAAAGAGCGGCGATGAAGAGAGGCAAGCAGAACCTCCCAACCGGCTCTTACTAAACTTTCTGAATGGTAATTTGCCTATATATATATATATATATATATATATATATATATATATATATATTTTATCTTTTTTTTACTTTATACACGTTTGTCTTACACAAAATAAATAGCATTCGAACTGACTGGCGACTAAATACACAAACAGCGTTGGCATTGGTTTACCTTCTTGATCAAATCGAAAAATAACACCATAAAGTATATATACATGAAAAATATATTTACAAAATTCAGGTCCATAATGTTTTGTACGACATTTGTCGTAGACACAAAATAGCATAACTAGTAGCCTAGTGGCTATCCTGTATTTTGGAACTGTCATGACATTGACCTAGAGACTATTGACCATTAAAAAAACACCATTAAAAACACTTTTCAAACCTAACTATTCCATTAACATTTCATTTGAAAAACAAGGAAGTAAAGTTTGTGCTTGCCACTTAATATTTGTTCTTCCTGTGTGATATTTCTGTGCTTTTCTAAAGAACTATTTTTGTCAACTCTTCTAGCTTGAAGCTTATTTCAACAACAATTCTCCAAGCTAATATTGCCTTTGAATTAGATTAAGTTTTAAATACATGGCTTTGATGTACTTGCCAGCAATAGAATATTAATTCTGAAGTCACACTCACTCAGTCGAGCACAACAGAAATTTCACAGATCTCAGCCTAACATACACCACACTTTCATTAACTGGAGAAATGGCCACTTTAATCTACTCTTGCTCTCTCTAAATGACTGCAGCTGCCTCACAATAACAAAGAAGCTGTAAACTGCGAAGTGTAACCGTCTGCTCTGCACCAAAACTTCAACAATCCCCTGTCATTTTCTTTTTTGTTAATACAGCATCTAGCCAGGAGGGGAAAACAAGCTTTATACTGTTTGTTCACAAGTTTGTTTTGAGTTTGTTACTGCACTACTGCTGTACGAATCAATTTCATCACACTTTTTCAAACCCAAGTGAGAAGAAAGCCACCGATAACGGCACCGACACTTTGTCTGTAATAACTGAAAATGTGGGTGATGCTGTTTAGTAAATCATTTACCTGCTCCCAAGACTGTCAGCCTGCCCTTGAAGCTCCTTGTTCTCTGTCCACTTTGCCGTTTCTTGTTCCCCAGAGTCTGGGGAAGACATTAGGAGCTTAAACATTTAACACACACAAATATGCATTGGCACAGACTTACGCACTATTTTAAGCTGTCTGTTCTGTCATCTCTTGTCATTGTATCTTTGTGGAACACAATCAAAGCTGACATGCTCCCAAAGAGACCACGAGAAAAAGAGACAAGCAGAAGGGAACAACAGTACTGCCAGGTCAGAAACTGAAGGGAAGGGGCACATAAAAGGCAGTAGGCACAGTCCCTGGAATAAAGTTGAAGATGTTAAAATACTTACTCATATCCCAGCTTAATGTGTAGGCAACTGCCAAGTAAGCCATTCATGCATAAACACTGTGGGACATTCCAAAACATTGCTGTTTGAGTATACTGAGACAGCAACAATGCCTCAACTAAATGGTGTGAGCTTTGGTCGGGGTTATCTGTCTGTCTGACCAATGGAAGATGGTGTTCATTAAAATTGGATTCTAGGATTGGTTTGTTGTTGCTACAGACACAACGTAACTTGCCATTTAAGATCCAATAACAGAAGAAACCAAAAATAAAATGGTTTCTCTTTATTTTGATGGTCCCTTTGACACATTCTATTGAGTAAGTAATGCACCTACATGTGTACTAACTCTCATTAGAGTGATAAGTAGAGTATCAGTAGACTAGTCAGGGCTAGGAGTTCAAATACAGTTGCTTATAGTCTGTAGACTGTCTGTTGGAGGAGCATCACAATAAACAGTTGGCAGATATTAAGCAGACAGTTTACTAATACTGTGATGAGAGTTAGTTGACATTTAAGATATTTTCACAACTGTAGTTCGATTCATTGGTTCAAAAAATTATACTTTGTAGCATTTTCCGCTGGTTTTGGTTCGTTTTCACACCACACTGATTGCTCTGGTGCGAATCAGTTGATATGTTGATGAAACTAATCAAAATATAGTCACGTGACAACATCCACATTACTCGTTGGCCAGTGCACTTCGATTGATCAGAATTAACGTGCGTGAAAATTCCAACAGAACACATGGAAGTAAACAAAGAGGATTGAGCAAAATCCGGCTGACATGCAGAGAATTCACTCCTAATGTATGTTCAGAATAAGCACAAGCTTTATCCTTTCACAAATCCCCTCATAAACAACAAAAGTATAGACACAATATAAATAAGAGATTCACTATGCAGTGCGAGGTCTGTTCAAGATCGGATCACGTTCTCACCACAAACGAACCGCTCCAGAGTTCGTTTGAAAGCGCACGATTCGACGCCAAGTGCGATTGCTGCCTTCACACCTGCCCAAACGAACCGCACAAAGGGGAAAAACTAATTCAAACGAACTAAATAAGACAGGTGTGATAGCACCCTTAGTTGCAAAGTTACTTATAGTCAACATAATGTTTAAAAGGGACCATCAAAATAAAATGACCAAAACAATCTAAGAAATACAACCGGTTGACTGGAGAAAGACAAAACCTTTGATTTTGATAAACATAAGCCGCGTTCCACCACAAGAACTTTCCCCAAGAACTAGGAACTTTGGGGTGGTACTGAGGTGTGTTTACACCGCAGGAACCAGGGTCTAAATGAAGTTTCGGGTAAAAAGTTCCATGCTGGTGAGGTAGTAGTTTTCAGAGTTCAGGAACTTTTGGGGTGGGACTTGTGCGCTGAACATGCTGATTTGGTTCTTACCATGCTATCTCTTTCTGCCCATTGGCGTGCATTCGTCCCATACATCTCGCGGTTCAATGTCTGCTGATAACAAACGTCTACTTTTATATCTAGCATTACGGGCTTTCTTAATACGCTTTGGGTGCTCATCTCTTTTCTGCCGTTTTGTTATTTACCTCGTTAATTACACAAAGGCAGCAAAGCTTGAACCTTCATACAAAACTCAAAACAAACACGCAAGCTAAGAAGAGCAGTCGCACGCAGTTCAACGTCACTACATAATCTTCCGCACCAGACCAGTACTTTAGTACGGGGTGTAAACGCAGTAAGCAAGCAGTCTTGGAAAAAAAAGTTCCTGTGAAAAAAGTTCTTGGGACAAATAGTTCCTGGTAATTACAGTGGAAACGTGGCTATAGACACTTGAGGCTATATTTTGCTATTAGGGGTGTAACGGTACATGTATTCGTATTGAACCGTTTCGGTTCAAAGGCTTCTGGTTCAATACGCATTACAAACCGAACGGTTGCTTGGACCATTTTTCCTGCCGGCAAAATTCGTGCTGACACGGCCAACACAACGTTGTGCAGCATCAAGTGGCAAGCAGAACGAAACTGCGCTACTCATTATGTGATTCACGGATCGTTTATCTGTTCGGACTAGCAACGTCTGTGCAGCGTGAGCCAGATCTCAATCAAGCAACACTGTTACCACACCGCGCTAAGAGATCCGGTAAAGAAAACATTTGAATTCGCCACTGAGGTAATAACATCATTGCGAGATCTAGTGAGATGCATTCACATTTCTCCGTTATTAACCGTAGATTTCTATTAGATCAAACAGCGCTGTCATGGAAACCAGGATAAACATTGTGCCGTGAATGAACTAGTAATACTTTACGCCCTCAGACCAGCAACATTCACCATGGATTTAATATAGTAACACTAACTGGAACCAGTTTGGCTGGAATGGTGAAATGCTTTCAAGTTCTTCTTTTTCTAGCACTTCAAAATTCAAATATCATAAATAAATATATATTTTAATGTTATTTTTAATGTGATGACCAAAATATTATTTGTTCATCCTTCAAAGATGACCCCCATTTATAAACCTAAAAGTTTCAAGATCTAGGAAAACTCACACTTATTTAAAAATATTTTTGCTTTAAACAAATAGGAAATTTCTTCTGGCATTTCTTTCTTTTTGCTGTATCAAAAACGTACCGAACCGTGACTTGAAAACACAGAAGTATGTACCGAGACCGTGTGTTCATTTTTGTGTACCGTTACACCCCTATTTGCTATACAACATATTATTGCCAGTAAAGCTTCTCAGTGCACATACTATTGGCAGGTGTGTCAGAAAGTTTATTTTGGATCCTGATAGCAGGACAAGCCAGGAGGGATTTGACCCATCATGCAAGACATCTATCTCTTGTCAAGAGTTTTATCACAGTAATCAAATTTTCGATTCGTAAGGAATCCATCACTACAGTATAAACTGAAATAGATGGTGATCTAAATCAGACAAGACAACGAAGTCTCTTACTGCAATTCAGGGATCACTTACTCAGCGTATGATCCACAAGAGTCTCTTAACTTCATTCAGCCTATGGATAAAGGGTCTATTTGGTTCCTCATAAATCAAACGGATGACTCAATTGATTCCGAGGGGAAGAAGTTGTTTGACATGAGTTATAGATCAAGGTTTTAGGGTTGAGAAAAATAAGAAGAGAAATACCCAAAGGTTTCATTATCATAAATATCACAGAATATTCTTGAACAAAACTTTTCCCTGCACACAAATTTTACGAGGTAGCTAATTTGTAAAAATTCATCGGACCCCACTCATACGAATTTGTAGGGGTTAGTCATTCGTATATGTCCGATTTAGCAAAAAAATATTACTAATTCGATTACGACCCACTCATAGGAATTTGTAATATTTTTGCTAAATGATTACATATTTTCAATTTGCTAAATTCGTATGAAATTCATACGAAAAGTAACCCCTGACCCCGCCCCTAAACCTATACATCACTGGGGTTTAGCCAGACTGAATTAGCCACCTTTTACTCACTTGTACGAATTGGTTATGAGATAACGTTGGAAATTTCAACCACATACTGTATACTGTAATTTTTTTAATACAATTTCACACAGACTGTTTACAGAACCTGTAAACCTCTGTTTTATCACTAAATAGACATGCAAAAATGGGAATATTATTGAATATGTTGTTTCAAACTTCAAAAAGAAAAATACGATGGCTAAAACTCCAACAAAGTCTCCAACAAAGTTAAAAATATGCCTCTTTTTCTTGTTTTATCTCCTCGACGTTCCTCAGAAGTCTGACATATGTTTTCACTGTACACCTGCAGTGTGCTGTCAGTATAGCTCAGTTCTGCAGTGTTTTATTTAGCAATATAAATTTAAAAACAGATCCCCTCACATATGTCTGTTCGCCTCCTGCCTCTCTGGGTTGCCAAACATTAGGACCAACCTTCAGCTCAGCAGCAGTTTGAAGCCATCCGGACTTGGCTATGGCCATGTTTTTTCTCTTTTACCCATCCCCTCCATTTATGGAGTACCACGGCTGGGAAAGACAGAGTGACACAGATGAAAAGAAAGCAATAAAGTTAAAAAAAGAAGGAGGAAAGCTGGCATCTGTTACCATCCAGGAACAGTGTGGGACTGATAAATCCAAAACCGCTTGACTCCTGCCAGCCATACACCTTTCAATTACCCAGCATGCCTGCCTTTGAGATTAATGAGGACCCTGGGTGAATCCCAAATACTGGCAACAGGGCCCTGCTCCAAAAAAAGAAATAGGGGAAAAAATGAAAGAGTAGATCTAGCTGCTCTTGCAGAAAGTGCTTACTAGAGAACAGACAATGACACACATTACAGAAAATATGATGCCAGGAAGTCCAAAAACATATTATATAGGGTGAGATCTAAATTGGTTTAATTCACATTCAAATATTAGTTCATTCAGACTGAATAAACCCGACTACATTAAATTAAATCTTAGACTGTACAAAAAGATTAAGTCATTTGGAGCCAGAGCATATGAGCAGAAGTGATTCAATCGTGATGTTACACAACGTTTTAATAGAATCAAATAACTAAACCCAAACTTATTGGAAAACAAAAAAACTAACACTTACATCTTATAACCATATGCATGTGTGATAAGAATTACCTAAAATGACAGATACCACCTTTGGGGAAAAAATTTATTTGAAGTGTAATTGGATTTTTTAGTTCGGCTCACGTCCCATTCGATTACATTGAGAGGGTGGAGTTTAAGAGCCAATACTGCAGCGAGCCACCAGCGTGAGAGTGTTTAACCTCATAGTATGAGACCCACTCCTGTGGGTAATCACATGAACTCCTGCTCTACCATATCAAACACTGACGCATATACAAACACAGTGCCGTCACTATCCCAGCATCCAACAAAGTCCTTACCTCTGGCTAATCTTACCATTTAAACATCCTCTAATCATATCTGCTTACCTCCATGGTGGCACATGCCAAATATAAATTGATTTATCCTTGCGTTGCTCACTGCTAATGGTTCTTGAGAGGCCCGCATGCTGTTCCATAATACTATCTTACTAAAGGAGGTGTAATAAAGCCTGGTGCTGTAATCTATTTATGAAAGTCCATAATACACTGGTGACTATACAGTATGCGTCAGTCGTCTATAGTACCACTGTAATATTGCTCATAATTGGTTCATGAACAAAGTGTCTTTGTCTGGAGAATGAAAAGTTATTGCCTGTTGCTATCATTAGTGAGAAGCAATGTTTTAAACTGGTTTCTGATCTCATCATTTGTTCAGCTGAGATGTTACTCTGCTTTATAGAGATGAGCCCACTTGCTAGGTGCGACACACTCTGCCATTTTAGACAAAGAAACATAATTTTAAAGCTCAGTTGTACTGTGAACACTGGAAACACGTGAACATCTTTGTCTCTTCCATTTTACCAATGAATAATGTGCAGGGGTCTACTAGGGGTGTGCAAAACTCAGTCGGTTACATTAAAAATACATTTTTCAAAATCAATGAATTGTTTACCAATACACCTTGAAGGAGTAGTTCAAACTTTTGCTGATCATTTATTCACCCCATGTCATCCAAGAATGTCAATGTCTTTCTTTCTTCAGTTGGAAAAGAAATTCATTCATTTTGATGAACGAGTTCGAACTGGAAAGTCATGAACGCGCATCACAGAGCAGAGCAAGGCAAGCATTTGAGCTTATAAAACTTAAACTTTTGTATTTATTTTTGAAATGCCAGATAATTTCGCTAGATAAGACCCTTATTTATCGTCTGGTGTCGTTTAAAGCCCTTTGAAGCTGCACTGAAACTGTCATTTGGACCTTGAACCATTTGGTACCCAATAAAGTCCATTATATTGAGAAAATCCTGGAATGTTCTCATCAAAAACCTTATTTTTTTTGACTGAAGAAAGAACGACATGGACATATTGGATGACATGGGGTGAGTAAATTATTAGCAAAAGTTTAGTGAACTACTCCTTTAAGGAGACCCTGTATTACAGTAATTAAGCTGGATTCAGTGGAGTGAAATCAATGGAACAAAATGCAATTGGAACTTTTTTTTTAAACTTGAGTCTTGACCCAGCATTTAAAAATTGTAATGTTCATGATGGGTCACTAAAGTCAAAACAAAACAAAACAAAAAAACAGCAGAAGTGAGGCAACAGGGAAAGACATTCATGAATTAAGGATGCACCAATATTCTAATATTCTATAAGTTCTACCCAATACAATAAGCTGGTAATTATGTCCAATACCAAAAATGTTATTTAAATGTAAATCAAATTTAATTAATATATTTAAAATCAAACAAAGAATTCTGACAAAGATACTAAACTACTACTTAATACTATCTAAATAAATAAAACAATAAACACTCTATGTAACCACTACACCCGGGTCCAACTCGACCCCCTCGCAACACCGTAAGCACAGCAGACTGCATGCAGGCTAATTAAAACACAGCTTAAATATGAAGACAAAATGCACATATAGATAAACAATAGTTTACCTCACTAATCAACTAGCCGTCCAACTTTGTTCTTTCTAACCTCACTTCCCATGTACTTTTTCTGCAGAAACCATATAGTATATGTTTGCAGCAGGATAAAGCAGAAACATTATTCATTGTAGTCCTGGGCTGAGGGCATGTCACTTCCAGCCAAGTTACAGTGGGGTTGTAGGATGCATTGTCTAGGGAAATCCCTCTTCCATTTACAGCCTTACACTAGGACTTTGCTTGATGTAAAAGCAACTTTCAATGGCACTGACTGACGACAGAATTGCTTGCACAATGTGTTCAGAACACAGAGCTCTTAATGTTAACAGCTAAAATCTACACCATGCCTGCAATCCTTCCCTCCCTTGGCACTGAAGCAATGTGAATTGAGTCTATTTCTAAGACGAGAGGAAAGCACTTGTCTCAACAGTGAACCATTTTAAATATATATGCTTGTTATATATGCTCCTAGACTAGTAAAATTATATTTTGTTCTTGTCTTTTTACATTTTTATTGGTTTTTCATTCTTTGCTTTGCTTTCACTCCAGGGTTATTCTTCATTCAGCTGTCAAAAGACGGTATAGTGAATATAGTAAGATAGTAAATTACTTGACCATTTTTAATGATTTTTCTAATAAAACCCTTTGTAATTGAAATATAGGTGAAATTGAATTAAATATAAAAATAAAATACATTTTTGGTCTGAAATATTGGATGAAAAACTTGGCTAAGTGTTTTGGCCACTATTTTTAGGGCTATTGAAGCACTAAAAATTACTAACTGTAATGAAACTGAACTAATAAATAAATGTTCAACCTAAAGAGTAATATTTATTATTTCATTTAATCAAAAACTAATAAAAATGAGAAAATCACAAAACAATATTACTAAGGAAATAATATATATCAGCATGATTAAAATGTGATATTAAGTTACTAAAACAGTGTAATAAACAATAACTTAATTACAACTACAAAATGTTGCAGAATAATGCATAATAGCCTATAAAGAACCTTTGTGCCAAAAGGGTTCTTTCTTGTAATTATAGAACCTTTCTTTAGCATAAAAGTTCCTTTGGAGTTGAGTAAAGAACCCTATGCTTATAGAACCCCAATGAACCATTTTTTCTAAGTGTTTTTTTTTTGTTCTAAGAGTGTAATTTTTTTCTATATATATATATATATATATGAAAATAATAAAAAAGAAAGACAAAGAATTATATAACAGTAAATAATACATAAATAACACTCTTTCTCTCGCCAACTTTAATAAAAAATAGATGCATATATTCAGCCAGAGCCAAAATTTTGGATAATTTTCACAAAACTTTCCCCAATGGCCCCAAAAATGTTTGTTATATGAATTTCTGAATATACAATTGATGATTGCTTACATGTGCATCAGCAATGCTTCTATTGCTTGTTTCTGTTTCTTGCTTCCTACTGTGTATACCTTATAATAGAGTCCCCTACAGTATAACAGTAAAAACATGGATTGTCAGTAAGATTTCGTCAATGGCTGGGAAGTATTGTGTCATAAATTCATGGAAAATGTTTCTGTAAATGGAAGACTAAGGTGGTTTTCTTTGGCGGCAGCAGGTCTTAAAGATCCAACAAAGACCAACAATATATAGACTATATAGACTATATATATAGTCTTTATCTTTCTCTTGTAATTGAGTAATTTAGAAAGTAAACTCTCGTAATGACTGCCACATTTTAATTATATGCATGAACATTTACTTTAATATTGGAAGCACTTACTTGCTCATCAAATTGAGCGTGACACTGCTGCAAGCCTGTTGAGATTGTTATTATTCATGTCGAGACTGAACTCAAAGCACTTAACGCATCTTGAAATTATCAGGGTTTAGCTTCTTCATTTATGGATAATCAAAAAGATACAGAAACAAACCCATATGCAAAGCATTGGAACAGTCCAAATGAATATCAGCACACTGGCTCTACATCAGGACTGTCTTGAGAGAAATACTGAGGGGATGGGGGTAATGGAGACATGCCAGCTGTCAATCACAGTAAGTCTGTTTGCATAGTGGAAAGCTGGACTCAAGAGCTGCCATAGAAGTTGGAAGAGGAGGATGTGTGTGCATTTCATCCCTCAATGAAAGCAGTGACACATTTCTGCCTGATGGACCAAATTGAAGCTGACTAGGATTTGCTATGTCTTGCTTATACCAGACAAAGCTGGTTTGCTGGTCTCTGGTTTATAAGCTGGTCTCCCAGTGTGGACCAGCTGTATTTTTTGCTGGTTTAGCCGGGAGGCTGTCCAGCTGAAAAGTGAAAACCCTGTAAAACAGACCAACAAAGACGGTGCATAGAGTGAACGTCTGAAAAAAAATCTTATCAGAACAATATTCTTACCAATATAGCCTTGGAAAACCCAGACAACTTCAGGCAAATTTAGATTAGCTCTGAAAGTTAGTCTAGCAAGAGCTCATTCAAGCCCATTTCCAATCCGGAGAGAAATCGAGGCACCAATCAGAAACGTTGAGGGCGGGCTTTACATGATGACGACAGCGCTGGGATTTTGAAGCAGATTTTGTAGCCTACATTACAAAGATGGAGGTCCCACTTTATATTAAGTATGTTTAAGTACATGTACATACATCGATACGGGTAAGGTTAGGGACAGGTGTGGTGGTATGGGTAGGTTTAAGGGTAGGTTAAGGTGTGAGGGATGGGTCAGACTGTGTAATTACAAATGTAATTACATAAATTAATTACAGCTGTAATTACATTCCGGTATTTTTAAAATATAAGTACAATGTAAAAACATGTATGTACACAATAAGTCCATTGTATCAAATTATTAATTTCAATGTAAGTAGCCTACGTAGTAGATGGACCAAGATGGATGCCGCCATCGAACATCAGTTGTTCGAATCAGCTATAGCGTCTGTTTTAAGTGATTGAACGTTTCCTTTTTTGTTTCCTAGATGTTTCTCCACTGGCCGCGCTCTGCATACTGTACGTCATCTCCTTCATTGCTCTGATTGGTTTGGTGACGCCTCTCTGGAAATGATTTGTCTATGACACTTTGCCAGACCATAACTAAACTCAAATATTACCGACCCCAAACTTTTGAACAGTAGTGTAGATGCATCAACTGATCATCAGAGTTGCTCCAAAGTGCAAGAATATTTCAGGATATGGTAACTGACATCAAATACAAAGCAACCGACTTCCTTTGAAACTAAAAATGAGAAACTTGATCGAGCACGGTTAAGCTCAAAGCTGCTGTAAAACTGCTGGTCTAATTGCCACTGTTTTTCTTTTCCTTGACATTCAAATGATGTACGTTTTGCTGAGGAGGCACAGAATTATCCCAGTTGTTTCGGAGACGTTTGGCAAGATGCCGCAATGTGGATAGGAGTTAATGAAAGCATGGTGTCGGTGGGATGCTGGGAGAGACAGCCCCCCTGGGGACGCACGCTAGCAAAGCTCTGCGGTAATAAGACCGGACTGAAGGAGGCCTGCAGCTCTCCCCCTCCTCCTTCAGCTAAACTCACTGATGCTTCCACTTTAATTGGACAATGGGGGTGCAAAAGCTAGGACACCACACACAATCAAAACAAGCACATAGACACACACTAACACAAAAGTCTGCACACAAATGCATGCAAAAACACACAAGTAACTCAAGGACAGGAGAAAATGTCACACTACAAGCTACAGTAAGCAAGATGTTTTGGTGCAGCTTTAGGGCCATTACTACTGGTCAGATACTGAGAGAGAAAATTGGTTTAATTTATATATAACTGTATTAATATGTGACCCGTGCTGGCAAAATAAGTTGCGCAATTTAGAGCTACAGACAAAACAAGCTAAAAATGGCAATGTTGGACTTATTTGCGCATTTTCTGAGAGGAGTACCTTTCCTTTGTCCATGAAAAAATGGTGCATGAAAAAGTGTTCCAACTTTGGGAATAATCATAGAGAATTCTCGATGGCCTTCATGAGTCTGAACCAATCAAATGGAATGAAAAATTCTAAAATACATAAATAAATGGTAATAAAAAAGTTGAATATACATTTTTCCTATGGATGTTTGGTTTTGACTTGTGTGTGTGCCAAATTTGGTGTTTGGTGATTTTTTTTTTAAACCTTCAGAAAACTTTTCCTAAATTTTTCTCAAAATAGGCTTCGCTGATATAGAAAATTGTTGAAAATATTGTAAAAATTTTCCAAAAAAATTGAAAATTTGCTTCTTGCCACTCCTAGCATGGCTCACATATTGTATTTAATAATTAAAGAATGATTGAATTAATTGAGCAATTCTTTCATCGCACATCAATTCTTCCCATTAACTGTCTTCCCATTTACAAACTTGGCCATAAAGCATCATGTCATATCCACCTTTTAAAATACTAAACTGTGGCTGTGTCAGGGATACAATTCTAAAGCAATGCATGCAGTAAACATTCTACATAATCATGGGATTAAGTGTCCGAGCTGCCTGTGGGTGATGGGACTCCTGGCCGGAGCTGTGACAGAGGTGAGCTAGGGCACTGGAGAGAGACTGCCTGTTTATTTTTGTGTTTGTGATGCATTATTCCCCTCTTCTGTCCCTTCACACACACTGTGCATAAGACCCATGGGCAATGATATGTGGATTAAAAAAGCGAAGGAGCTTTCAGAGCCACTCACCCTGATAACCTACGCCAAAGCGTAACGTAACCAATGCAGCAAAATCAGCAGTCAGCATGATTCTGTTCATCTGAAGTCCCACATCGTTCCATCCTCACACAAGAAACAGCACTCTCAGCAGGCTCATTATGACGGGATATGGTGTGCGTGTAAATCTCTGGTTATGGATGTGTGTTTCTTCTTAAGTGTCTCAGTTGCTTCATCGTATTTTGCTTCACTTTATATCCTAATATTATATCAGTGGAACAGGCTTCCATACAAAGTAAACATGAATTTGGGAACAATTAGAAGGTCATGCATTCAAATTAAGCTGGTAGAATAAAACATTTTAAAAGATAATTGTGACTTTTATCTCACAATTGCGAGTTTACATAAGAATTGCAAGATATAAAGTCAGAATTGCGTGAATTAAAAGTTGAAATCGAGATTACAAATTTAGAATTGCAGATTAAAAATGTTCTGAGAAATAAACTCTTAATTGCAAGTAATAAAATCGAATTCTAAGGTTATCTCTAATGCAATTCTGATTTTATAACTCACAATATCACAATAATATTTTATATCATGCAATACTGAGATAAAAATTCAGTATCAATTGCGAGATGAAAAAATCGCGATTACCTTTTTATTTTTTTATTCTGTGGCGGAAACAAGTTTCCATAATTACTGTACTTGTTGTAATTATGGATAAAAAGTGCAATGCCATTAGGAGTTGCAAAGTTTCCAGAAACTTTCCAGGATTTTCAGAAACTTTCCAGGATTTTTGGAAAATTTCCAGGATTTTTCGGAATCTTTCCAGGATTTTTGGGAAGTTTCTGGAAATTTACCGGAAATATTCAGCCCCTTTGCAACCCTAAATGCCATCATGAAATATGCACCAATTCCACATTTTTCAAGCAAAACAGATATTGTACACTAACCTAAAGGATTATTAGGAACACCTGTTCAATTTCTCATTAATGGAATTATCTAATCAACCAATCACATGGCAGTTCCTTCAATGCATTTAGGGTGTGGTCCTGGCTCAGACAATCTCTTGACCTCCAAACTGAATGTCAGAATGGGAAAGAAAAGTTTGTTGGTGCCAGATGGGCCGGTTTGAGTATTTCACAATCTGTTTAGTTACTGAGATTCTCATGCACAACCATTTCTAGGGTTTACAAAGAATGGTGTGAAAAGGGAATACAACAACATACAATTCGCAAGAGCTCACCAAAATTGGACAGTGAAAGACTGGAAAAACGTTGCCTGGTCTGATTTCTAGTATTGCCTGGTATTGATTTCTGTTGAGACATTCAGATGGTAGAGTCAGAATTTGGCGTAAACAGAATGAGAACATGGATCCATCATGCCTTGTTACCACTGTGCAGGCTGCTGGTGGTGGTGTAATGGTGTGGGGGATGTTTTCTTGGCACACTTTAGGCCACTTAGTGCCAATTGAGCATTGTTTAAATGCCACGGCCTACCTGAGCATTGTTTCTGACCATGTCCATCCCTTTATGGCCACCATGTACCCATCCTCTGATGGCTACTTCCACCAGGATAATGCACCATGTCACAAAGCTCATATCATTTCATATTGGTTTCTTGAACATTACAATGAGTTCACTGTACTAAAATGGCCCCCACAGTCACAGATCCCAATAAAGCTTGGGATGTGGTGGAACTGGGAGCTTCATGCCCTGGATGTGCATCCCACAAATCTCTGTCAACTGCAAGATGCCATCCTATCAATATGGGCCAACATTTCTAAAGAATGCTTTCAGCACCTTGTTGAATTAATGCCACTAAGAATCATGGCAAAAGGGGTCAAACTCAGTATTAGAACGGTGTTCCTAATAATCCTTTAGGTGAGTGTAAATGCATAATGACATTGAGACATTAAATAAATATGAAACATTAAAATATGCTTAAATGAGCAAGCAAATTCCTGACAATTGCCTCTTTCATGCACATATGGAATGAAGGAGAAAAAAAGCTTAGTCTTTAGAGATTTACATTTGCATTCATCTTTTGAAGTCTTATGAAGACATGACCTCATATTTGGCAAGTCAATATAGTCAGCAGCTGATGCTCACATGTTTTATGGTGCATTGTGGGAATTTCAAGAGAGCAAATGTTCCCCAATGGAATGATTTTGAAAATGAAACAGCTCTAGAAATTGATATCCTTGCCAGTGCACTTGACACCCTATGTGATTTTGGACAAGCGTTGCCACCAATTTGTGTATCTGTTTCCAAGTACGCTGTTGATACTCTTTTAATTGCACACCAAGTCTAGACTCCTATGGCCCTGTGTAATGTGAGTAAGAACATAATTCAGAGATTACATAATCATTATAAAATTATTAATCTCCTATTAAAAAGATATTAAACAATAAATCCACCACACGCTTAAACAACATCTTTGCATACGTATTAAGAGTTGTGTGTCTTCAGTGAGCATTTCAGACAGTAACTGGTGGTAATTTAAAGTGTAAAAGTCATACAATGGCCTGCTCTCTATTGAATGAACCATACACACACTAATAAGATCTTTGCATAATGGCTTTTCAATGAAGTGTATCTTCACACACGAAAAAATCGAATCTGCTGTTACTGCACCCGCCCACTTAACATAAAGCGCTTAGTGAAAGTTCAATGAGTTCATTCAGAAATAACTACCACAAAACAAATGCATACAAAACACAGAAGCTTTCCTTTCTCTCTAAAGTAAAACAAACAATGAAGATAGTGCTATGTCAGAATGCATTAAGGTTTCATTAAATGCAGCAAAAGGATCCATTACGGATGCTTGTGTCTTTGTGCATTTTGAAAAGGATGGCAGGGTTTATACAGCATTTAAATTCAGAAAGAATTATCCATAAATACCACCAAAACAAAGCTGTCAAGGATAATATTTCTTAACCCACGCCGCACTGTCTCTCTCTATTATGCTTACTGGCTTCAAAAACCCAATTTAATTGCACTGTATACATCAGCTATTTCAATACGCTTCTCATTAATGCATCATTGTTAATAAAATCTCTTCATCTATTCAATAAATACATCAACATAACTGAATACTAGTTACTGCATCTCATTTCATCCATCATCATACATTTGTAGTTCAGATTTTCTTGGTTATTTTGGGTTCGAACCAAAAAAAAAAAAGATTGCTTGGGCATTCTGTCCTGTTTAGGGTGCCATCTTGTGACATCATACCCTTTTTTGGTTAGTTTACATGTCTTTGGTCCGTGTAGCATTCATATTTTAGTTGAACCTCTCAAGAGTTCACTCACTTGGAACACTTGGAAGTGGATAGAGAACCATCATTTCAGGGGTCTCAGTTCTGCTTGTTTGGTGTGCACCAGGATTCAGATGGCAGCGTTCACACTTATTCAAATGAACCGCACAATCAGAACAGAACAATCACACAAGGGTTCATTTTAATTGAATCAAACCTGCCAAGTGTGAACACACCCTTAAAGGGATAGTTCACTTTGAAATTAA
Organism: Hybognathus amarus; assembly: GCA_030378365.1. NCBI lineage: Eukaryota > Metazoa > Chordata > Actinopteri > Cypriniformes > Leuciscidae > Hybognathus > Hybognathus amarus. The sequence goes on from JAQIUQ010003576.1 coordinate 33,952, forward strand.
TTTTCGATATGTTTTAGCTTACCTCAAGGGCATCCAAGATGTAGGTGTCTGTTTCCACAGTATTTTAAATTTTGATATTTCTTTGTGTGTCAGTGGATAATGGGGGTTATGTGGTCCACCTCAAAGAGCATGCACAGATAAGTCCGAACAGTATTCATATTGTTTTTACCTCTTGTAATCACAGCCACGTCCAAGTGATCTGAAGGCACGGAGAGGGAGAGATCACCGTCGGGGCTTTCTGGCATGCTTGCGCAGATAGAAGCGCCCTCACCCTCAGAGTACTTGGACGTGTCTGTGATTCAAGAGGTAAAACTATATGAATACTGTTCCTTTTCTCACACAAACCGCTCGTTTTCGTGTCTTAGGCCATCAATGTGTACTTACATTTACGAGTCATTAAATCACTGTTTAATTTGGACTTATCTGTGCATGCTCTTTGAGGTGGACTCCATAAATCTCCATTAAATGACTGACAGACAAGAACGGTTTGACATAAATTTAAAATACTGTGGAAACAAAGACATTTACATCTTGGATGCCCTTGAGGTAAGCTAAAATATATTAAACATTAATTTCAAAGTGATCTATCCCTTTAATTTCCAAATTGGTTTTAGTTTGCAGAGGGTGGTGACAAAACGGCACAAATTGTGGCTCCAGTACATGGGAAAACAAAGTACAAAAATAGTTGCTGAAATATAATGATTTTACTGTTTGCTACAGTCTGACTCTGCAGTCTATACAAAGACCCCTGCAGTGAAAACTGCAAACAGCTTCCAATGATTTGCTCAATAACAAACAAAAGCTTTTTTGAAATAATTGATGTCCCACAATAACAGCTACTGTAAATGATCATTTCCAAACTCTACCACTCCACTGAAAGGGGACTTTTACATACAGAATAGTGCATACATTTTGTATTTTCATAAAAAAAAAGAATTGGACAACTGACAATGTATCCACTTCGAAATTCTTCAAATAGCTTGTCTACACAGATATATGCCCAGGCCTAGCTGTAATAATCTTCTTCCTGATCTATAGAAAATGTACATAAACTTCTAGTATACATAACAATTTTATTTATCAAAACTTCCTGCAAACAGTAATAATGCAGCATTAATTGCATCAGGTAAATTGCCTTTTTTCAGAATAAGTGCATTATTATTATGGAAGGGAGCAAGTGTGTGCTAAAATAATGACAATATTAATGTAATTTAAATAAAAAAAACCTAAATAAATTTAGAACCTGGTTAAACTGAACTGAAAGGAATATGATGTAGGTTTGTTTTGTGCTGAAATACCAATTTGCCTTTAAAGGAAAAATGACATTTCACAATATTACTGCTTTTACTTTTGAGTACGTGTATACCATTTGCCATTTGATTTCACTGAAAAGTGCAAAGACAGACACAGCTACATCAGCCAATTGAGAAGCCTGGAGTGGGAACCGACTCTGTTTGGTGACTCAGAACATTTCACCTAAAAGGCACCATTTCTTTATGTCAAACACATCATGTCAGTCCTTAGCCACAAGGTAGAAGAGACATGATGATATCCGTGAATAATGAAAGCTTGACAGTTTCTGTCCTGAATGACAGAAAACCATTTGACTGACAGTTCAATATCCTGTCTCATTCATCTGAAAATGGATTCTAGTGGAGAAGGCTGATGGGTTAACACAGGTCTCGCATCCAGACATGTAAATTCCTATGAGCTCCCGACTGGCTACTGAAGTGTTGTTTCAGATGATGTTTTGCAATATGTGTATCGCTGGAAACAATGCAATTAGCAGTAATAGCATTATTACCCACCGACTGATGCCACTCCATTTGCATTCCATCCTGGAGGCAAAGGACATAGCTAAAATAATATTTAAAAGTGCATGTAATTCAAGATATTTCCTGAAAAAAAAAACTGTATTATCTTTTATGTGTTAAGCCCTTGCCTACATCAGAAAGTGGATAGAACAGCTGAAAAGCAGGTTAGCTGGTCTTCAAGCCTGTTCAAAGCTGGTTGAGCAGGTTAGTTTTTAGATGGGTTTTGGCCAATTTAGATGGTCAGGTTGGAAGATCAGCTGAACACCAGCTTGTCCAGGCTGTGAGATGAGCTAAAAGGGGTCTCTTATGTGAAATTTTATCTCAAAATACCCCACAGATATTTTTGTGTGTCCCTTTAAATGCAAATTAGCTGCTGCTACCGACACAAAGGGCGGAGCTTCAAGAGCTCATGATTTAGCAGCTCAAATTACCTCACAAAGACACACACTGAAATTTCTAGAAACTTTTAGCCTTTTATGTTCATTAGCCGGACAAATATGGAGAGACTCATGAAAAAGTGGCAACATGTAATGCAACAGGACATTTTTGTAAGGTTAGTTGATGAATGTAGCTGATGTGGAGTTAACTATATCTTCTAGTAATTGATTAGCATAGTCTGTCAAGATTATCTATAAATTGTGTTCCCGGAGCAGGGTTTTTGTAAATTTTAGGGTTAGTGATGTCATTAACCCATCAAGAAGCTCATTGTAGTCCCTACCAGAGGGACTTGTAGTCCTTAAAAAGTGATTTCTGTAAAAGAAAATATATTCCCTTTTGAACTTTGAGCATTCGTAACTTTACGGATGTTGTTTTATGCTTAAACAGCAACTTTACACACTAAATAAAGTTATAAAAGTGAAATCATAATCAACCACCCCTTTAAACCAGCTACATCCAGCTTTAAATTGCCAGCATAGGCTGGTTTTATCTGATTTTGTTTGTTTGTTTATTAGCAGGGATATGGGATAATTTAAAGGATAGTCTACCCACCAAAAATAGAATTATATCATCATTTAAGGCCTGATATACTCAAAGTGAAGTTATTTTTCATTCTTTGCTTATGGGGTCAAAGAAAGTTACCTATGCATGGAATTACTGGAGAAGATTTCCACACCAAAGAAGAGCACCAGAGCGTCCCAGAGCACACCACCTATTACATAATCGCCACAGACCAATGGTAGTTCGAGGCCATTTACCAGCCAGAGTGAGTTTTTCGAAACCACCGAAACTAAGTCCAAACAAACTTCAGTTTGGCCTGATTTTGTTTGAAATGGTGTCACACCAGTTTGTTCTTTGATTTCGCTTGAAGTATATCTGGTATTAACTCGCCCTCAAGTTGTTCCAAACCTGTATGGCTGACTTTCATCTGCTGAACACAAAAGAAGATATTTTGTCCACACAATTAAAGTCGATGGGGTCCAAATCAATCCTTTGGACCGTATTTACTTTTATTGTACTGCCGGGGAGGAAAAAAAAGGTAGAGGCATTTATCAAAATATCTTCTTTTATCTAGTGGGAAAAAAAAGTCTGAAAGGTTTGGAATGACATGAGGGTTAGTACTTTTTTTGATGATGATCTGTCATTTTAAGGGGGGCCAGGATAAACCCTGAACTAAAATAAATCGGATTTAAGCCACCTGGACACAGTCAGAGTGAACGAATGATTGAAGACTAATCAGCCAGAAGAACTTACCCTTCAAAGGTCTGAAGCCTTGTAGAATAGCAGCTAGGTATCAAACATTCAACCCTGGTCAGTGACAGCACAAAGTGCATCAGAGTGTAACGGCGTTGATGCACTATGCAATGTTCATGTGAAAACAGTTAACGCAACAACAGAAAACAGCATCCCGTGATGAAGATAACGGTTTCTTTCCGATGAACAGTAAAAGTGGCTCTTGGGTGGCTAGCTAATATTCTCTTTCCACTCAATTGTTCTTCTGCAGTCTGAACACTGCTGTTCCTCTGCGTTTTGGACCCCCACCTACCATTCAAGGTTTCTACTGTAACAGCCGTGAAACGAGCCAAGATTCTGTATCAACCTGCTTCTCTCCGCTTCATTTTAATTTCAGTTCTAGCCTAATTGGTCTGCAGCGTAGCCTTCTTGCTAATATTGATCTCTGCTGCAGTGCACCACTGTACACCGAGTTTTGCTTGTGTGGGCCATTTGCATGTTTTAATTAGATACCTCTGTTCCTAATGTTCAACCTCGTCATAACCGCCTGGCCACGCAATGCTCCGTTTAATCTGTAATAAGGAGCAAGTACGAATTTTGTCTCCTTTTGTTTTCTTAGGAGTATGCATTTGATTGTTGTTTACTCCCATTATTTACCATACGTCGGCCCTTAAACCCCAGACCCTAAGCGGTTTAAATTGCACTGGGGACTTGTCTTTATGGGGTTGCCATGGTGACCAACTGAGTCATCCGTTGCTCTGGCTTTGAGATTCATCTTCTAACCTCTGCCTGCCTGCATGTCTATTGTCCTTTCCGGTACTCTTCTCTTCTCACTCTCTATGGTTGGATATGCTGGAGAATCCTTCATGACAAAACATCTCAGTAGTGGGACTGATTTAATACTCTTGTGAAAAAGAAGCACAGTTTAGCAGACTTTTTTTAGCAGACAGTGTATTTTTTATGGAAAAAAATTGTGCTGTTAAATCGATTAATGTGATTAATCGTGATAAATTGCATCTAACAAAAGTTTTTGTTTACATACATTAGTCTAACGTTAGTCTGGCTCACATTGTGTTCGGATCTTTGCTAGGTGTAAACGCAATCTGGTTGTTGAAACCACAAATGTATATTTTACTCCTCCCAAAAATGCTAAAAAAATAAACGAGTGAGAGCGTGTTATAGGCTATATGGCACGTTATAATCAGATATGACGGCGCTACTGCGAACACGCAGCACCGCAGATGAGCAGCTGTGTCAAAAGTGAAAGTAAGTCACAGACACAATCATCTTCACAATCACACAATCATCTTCAAGTAAAGAAACTAAGTAATATTACCAGGGCAGGCTGTTGCCACACTCTCTTATTGATGTATGTCTTTGATTTTGAAATTAGCTGATGATAAAATGCAGCTCATATCTGTAATAAAATGCAGCTCATATCCGACAAAATTACGGTAGGATTGTGTAAATAAAGTATCAGTCTAGCATCGCCATGCCAGTGTATTGATTCATTGTCTCTTCATAGTTTGCAAGAGACATTGGTAACACTTTATTTTAACGCAAACAATCTGGGTAAGTACACAGAATTTAGGTGTACATTTCTGTAATTATAGTGTACTTCCGTGTAAGTATAAGGGAACAATATGTTAAGTTTGGGGTAATAAAGGGGTAACAAGCAGATATACAACCTGCAAATAACTTTTAAGTACACTGAAATTACGGTATACGTTTCTGTAATTATAGTGTACTTCCGTGTAGGTATAAGGGAACAATGTGTTAAGTTTGGGTAATAAGGGGGTAACAAGCAGATATACAAGCAAATTATTTAATTAGTTAAAAAAATAACAGGTAGCTATTCTTTTAATATATTCCAGGCAAAAATTGTACGTCTGTTGTTTACAAAATGTATCACATTTCTGGCTAAATATGTTCATGTGCAATGTTACAGGGTAATTTTGACATCTGTGGGTTGAAAATTAAACATTACATTTATTGGCTTTTCTTACTAGATTACTTAATGTTAAATCAAAATAATTATTTTCTGTTATGATTTTAATTTAGACTGTACCATGTGGTAATTAGTACTTACCTTATCCCATTGAATTGCAATGACACTTAAATGCCAGGGCAAATATACTGGGTAATTACAACTTTTTGTTGTTGTTGTTGTTTTGTTTTCTTGATAACAGTACCGTTCTCTGTAATTACAGTGCAAATAGTGTTGTTTTGTATTGCTAGTGCTACCTAGTATCAGTAAGTAGCGTTTGTTACCCCCTTGTTCTGTGTAGTTACAGGGTAAGTGTAACTCCTGCGGGCTGTAAATTAAAGTGGTGCTTGTTACCCCCTTGTTCTGTGTAGTTACAGGGTAAGTGCAGTGAATATACAACAAAGGATCCCATTTAATTTCTGACTTTTATTGTAAAAAAAAAATTCAAAATGCTTTTTCATCTTAACATTGTCTTTTCTACAGTATACTCAAACAACAAAGTAACTATTATTTATTATGCGTCATTGCAATTCAATGGGATAAGGTAAGTACTAATTACCACATGGTACAGTCTAAATTAAAATCATAACAGAAACTAATTATTTTGACTTAACATTAAGTAATCTAGTAAGAAAAGCCAATAAATTTATGTGATACATTTTATAAACAACAGATGTACAATTTTCGCCTGGAATATATTAAAATAATAGGTACCTGATATTTTTTAACTAATTAAATAATTTGCTTGTATATCTGCTTGTTACCCCCTTATTACCCCAAACTTAACACGGAAGTACACTATAATTACAGAAACGTATACCGTAATTTCAGTGTACTTAAGAAGTTATTAGCAGGTTGTATATCTGCTTGTTACCCCTTTATTACCCCAAACTTAACATATTGTTCCCTTATACTTACACGGAAGTACACTATAATTACAGAAACGTACACCGTAATTTCTGTGTACTTACCCAGTTGTTTGCGGTTCAAAATAAAGTGTTACCAGACATTTAATAAACTGAGCGTATTTAGTAAACTGAGGTAGCTATTCATCTGTCAATATGAAACGCGATTTGGTCATTCTAATGATCAAATGACCAATGATTGAAGAAAGCGCGTATCGACCACCGTTACTATACAATATGCACGTATGTCCATTTAAATTCAATTTTGGGTCAAATATGGATTATATCATGACACTGGCAGCAATATGGTTACATTTAAAGATGTTGTGCCAAGCATGACAACGCTACGTTCAGCTGCTTTTGAAATGACATTTTTTTCACTTCCTGAAAAGTTACCGTTTTGGACATACGTGAGTTCATCAGCCACGTAATATGTGTATATATATATACATACATATATATATATATATATATACACACAAATATTCATACACAGATACATAATATATCGATGGGCATTTCCGAATTCTGACCAGATGTTATTGTTTTTTTTTGTTTTGTTTTTTTTTAGTTGTATAAACTCAAGATTTATATTAATAATAATGCTGCAGCATTGTGAAAAATATGGCAATGGATCTTTGACACCCAATTTATACTGGAAGCAATGCAACAACAATAGTACGGTGCTGTCTACGCTGCGATGGCACGTCAATGCTACATTTGCAGGGTCTAAAGCTTTGTTGATTATAACAGGGCGCTATAATTTTCTTTTGTCACCTTTCATTTCCAGTCTAGAGGTGTGTGAGAGGCTTTTCACAAGACTTACACTTGCGTCCAGAAATTATATATTTAAATACTTTTTATATGTAAATGAGGGCATTACAACGTCATTTTTCATCCCATTTGTTTTCAACCTTGTATCAAGTCACACTGTCAAGGTTTTTGCACAGCTTGTACTGTGCAAGACAACGACACATCAAGACTCAACCTGGTGTCATGAAGTCATTATAGTTCATACAAGTTGACTTGAACGAATATGACCCAAACTTAACCATAAAAAGCCTATTTTTTAACCCCTAAACATAACTATGATTGCAGTGGTGGTGGGTTGGGGGCTACAGTAGAAAAGTCACATGATATCATCCAATTTTGTCATATGATAAGCATATCCCATTCGTATGCTGAGTGTTCAAAAACAAGGACTATTGCATTTTATTAGAATTGATAAAGTAATCCCATGGGAAACTTTGAGGCTGTATTATATCATAAGTAAATAATTAACAGCTCTTAACTGGGTTGACGTCATATAGAGTACTCTGCTCACCACCTTCATCATTTTTTAAAAATGTTTTCTTTCTCTATTATTTTCTTTCCACTCATCATATTCTCACTCCATTTACAATCAGGTCATGCTGTATGCTAGAGCTAAGAGCTGAGGCTAAGAGTGAAGGGATTACTTAGCAGCCTATTTCTTGTTTGTTTACTGTAGTTATGAAAGTGAAAGGCCATCTCATGGATTACAGGTGTTATTATTCATGCACAATGATGCACATCTGATACTGTAATCGTCTTCCGACACCCACTTGAAGGTTGGACGGCGTGTGCTGTTTCAGGATATAGTAATTTGGGCAGAATCATTGGATATGGGGATTCTGCTCAGTTGAAAAGATTAATGCTTTGGCCGTGATTGAGAGGGCCTGCAGGGTACCGTAGGCAGATGATAACAGAGGACACAGAGTTTCAAAGGCATAGTCAGATAGTTTGCATTTCTCTTTTATGAAACTTTCTTTCTACTGTGCACATCCTTGACCATAAGTGAAGGTAATTGATAGATAGAATGATGAAAGGATCATACAGACAGACAGATAGACAGATGATAGATGGATGGATGGATGGATGGATGGATGGATGGATGGATGGATGGATGGATGGATGGATGGATGGATGGATGGATGGATGGATGGATAGATAGATAGATAGATAGATAGATAGAATATAATATCCACAAGTTTCCTATGCCCCATGAGGCCTTGCGTTCAAAAGTGGGCGCGTCTTCCGGTTAGAAGTAAACAAAGCGTGGCTTGACACTCGTTCATTCAACAGTTGACAGTCATTCAAGTTATAGCGATCCAAACTAGCTAACGATGTGGGAACACAACCTCGAACAACGAACGAAATTAAAAAGGGTAACAGTACCTTTACCTCCGCAGTAGTTGGTTGGGAGTATTACAATAACATTATTAATAATCAATGCTCATCAAGGCATGGTGACAAACAATTAAAATACAAAATACACACTAATTCATTGTGAATGTGAATTTTAAAATTATATTCAAAATTATAAATGAATGTGCTACTTGAATACAATAACTGGCACATTTGGTATTCTGTCAACTCAGGCTTTGATCCTGAGTTTAGGTGTAACATCAGTAGGGAACAGCCAAACACATGCTGATAGAGTTTATAGAATATTAAGAATTTAAACAAATGTACACAGGAAGATTCGTTGTCTTTTGGGAGGTGATGGAAACTTCAGTCGTTGGTAGGATCACTCTGATTTCGTTTCCGGCTTATGTTCAAAACAATCACGTTTAAGCCACTGAATTAGTTTAGTCCGGTTATACGCTACAACCACGAACAGCATATGTTGTCCCTGAGCTCCGTAACGACATCTCTCATAAAGATTTGCATCTGTAAATAGTAAAATAATTCTCAGAAAAACAGCTAGCCTCTTCGCTAACTAATACCATTGGAATGCTACTTCCGCCGCCATTCCGGAAGTTTCACTCACTTTATTTTTACAGGAGCGCCCTCGGAAACTTGTGGATAATATAATATAATATAATATAGAAAACAACAATAAAGAACATTCAAAATTATGTATTTCCCTCCTAAATCATTAATTTGTACATGCACAGCGTAATTATTAATATTTTATATTGGTTGTCATGCTTGTAATCCTGAACGGGTCACCACGGCAGACCTCTTTGCGTGATCACGGTAGGCTAATGGCTGAATCGGAATTTATAAGCAAGATCACGGGAATCAATAACATTATACAGCCCAGTTGTGTTAAAATAAATATCATGAGCGTGCACATCATCAGACGAATGACATGGGAAAGTTAAGTTAGAGCCGCTAAAGCCAGTGCAACTACCAATGCGAACATGAACACTAGGCTTTTCCCTCCAAAAATATAGCCTAAAACGTATCTAAGTTGTCACCATGCCTCTCCAAATGCAATAAAATCTTAAAAAGTACTTGGATGTGCGTTTTATTTTAAATGTACCGTTTAATAATACAGATCGCTGTTGTCTGTCCATAGAAGAACATGACAGCCCGTATATATTTTGGAACCATTGGGGCTTCAATGAACCATGTGACAGCCTTGCTGTCAGATAACTCTCTCAATATATGGCTCTAGTGCTGGCCAATCAGTATGGGAAAGATACTGCACAAATTGGAGGGGTCAATAGCAAGAGATCAAGAAGGGCAAATGAAGATCTCTACTGCAATGAGTAAATCCTTGGTACATTGGCAGGTGCAAAAGGGATACGGTTTGGTATATCCTGGGTTAACACCACAGTAAGTAAGAGGAGGGTAATCTTTAACTCCTGTGATTGAAGCTGATCCAAGGTCAAGCAAGGACACCATATCAAAGAGAGAGTATTGAATGCATAATGCAGTGCCAACACTGAATAAAAAGCTACCTGACTGCTCAATTCATTATAGCAGTATAGAGAATATGAAGTAGATTGTATCCATTTCACCTTGAATAAGATCTATAGATCAAAATGAATAATACCCTGAGAAAAGGCATGCCAACTACACTGTATATAGTCCTAGTTGTTACTTTACTCTGTAAACTAATCTGATGGGTTTTGACATTCAACTTCCTAATAATCTTTGTAATACAGCCTGGCATTCCTGCATCAATCTCTCAATATGTATTAAGGCAAAGCTTTAGCTTGAAGTATGAGTACTTGTGTGTGTGTGTCTCCAACAGAGACAGCGACACACACTGATTACTGTCCCTATTTATCAGCTCAAACATTTCTATTTGCAGTTTCTTGAGCTTTGACATTGTGCTGCAGTTGACACATAATCATGGACCTCCATGTTAAATCCCCTCCAACAGAGGCGGAGAAATAAACCACGAGTGTAGAGTTAATTGAGTTTACTTTCCATCCCCTCAAAGCCTTTGTAAGGAGGAAAATGAGATTTTTCCCCACCTATCCATGTTAAATAACACCAAGCCTCTCAAACAGCATTACACAAAGTTCAAATCAAAGGCACTGAAATGATTAATATGCCCCAGCACTGTGAAAACGACACTACAAGAACTATAATTCTAAACTTCAAAAGGATATTCTATATATTTTTGCTTCTTGCAGCATAATCATATTCAATCCGCTCTTATAGAGGCCTTGTTTCACTAGCGTTTGGTCTGGCAAGGTAAACACATCACCCATAATAACCTCAGCGAGAAGAGAAGTCTGCCCTCAAAGGGCCAGGCTGATTTCATCAATGCTACATCAAAATTGAAATGCCAATTCCAATTCCACTGCCGTAATTATAACTGACCTGTTTCGCCAAACTGAATTTAAAACTGCTAGTGCATTAAAAACCTGCCGGGTCGAACTTGAAGGGCAATGATAGAAAAGCAGTGATCTCAGCAGTGATACTCAGTCATTATAGAAAAGATAATAATTGCAATATAAGGCTTCACTCGAAGTACCTGGTGCTTTTTTCTTAATAGTAAAATAAATATTAAAAAAAGAAAAGGTAACACTTTTGCATAAGACTAACATGACACCTTCATAACCATAACATGACATATGTCTTGTATATGAAATAGGGTTTATTACAACTGTCATTAAATGACTTTCACTCAAGAAGAGTGCAGGCAAAAATGCAGGGTTGTTACAGAAATAAATCCTTATTTGAAGACATTTAACGAGATATGAGGCATCGTTTTAAGTGCTCGTGGCTACAGTGCCTCTCCTCTCCTCTTTTTTCTCCACCGTACGGGACCAATGTTTTGATGACTTTTCAAAATATTGTGGAAAGAAAACACTGGATAATTTTATTCACATCTGTATCCATTGCATTTCGTGCTGTTTTACGTAATTTCCCGGGTCAAAACTTATTTGGTAGTTTCAGCAGTGTATAGTGTAAATGCAAATATCGGATATGGGTCACTTTTAAAAGATGATGTAAGCAGGTCGTCAAAAAAATCGGATATAGTCAGAAAATCGGATTTGGGCATCAAGATCTGCAGTGTAAATGCAGCCTTAGAGTTCACCTTCAAGAACAGAAGTTTGGACAATGTCTGAGGCTTCAGACTCATGCGGTGGTTGGGGAGAAACTCTGCCCTTGCAGACCCGCTTGGGATGCTGAACTCAATGCAAGCTTCTTTAGCCGGGAAAAGACGTGGAGTCTGACTCATGGTGTGAGCGGACCGAAATTAGAAAGGGAAATAGGGCGACGCTCCGTCCTTTTAAACTCTGCGCTCTGTCCAAGATCCGCCCGCTCCACTCCGCTTACATACTCTGGGTGCGTTTCCCGTACAGTACGAAGCATCGTTGGAAAAATCAACTAGCTAGTCACGACTGTTTCCCAAAACCCACTGTCGCAAAATATCGTTCAACCACGTTGGTTTCGCACGTGGTGGAGTAATAACTACTTTTAATGAAACTGTTTGAGATCCAATCAACGCCAGATTTGTTTTATATAAATTACAGACATGTCATCTGAGGACTATTTCTAATTGTTCTCAGTTGTTTTGCTTTAGTACCACACTCAATATTTGGCTCGTTCTTACACAGTAGAGCGCAGTTCGCACATGCGCACTCTTCAAACTCGTTACTTCAAATCTTTTGACAAACTAAAAGACTTAAATTCCATTTGTATGTATTCTAAATAAAAGGCACCGGTTGTACTGAATGTCAGCTTGCTCATTTTGCTCAAGATAAGGATTTATTACCTCCAAATGTCATGCAATATAGAAACGATGCCTCTAACCTTAGGTCGAGAGCTGTCGTTCAAACCACACAACTTTGCGATGCTGTTTGCGAATGTTTGTTGGAACGATGGTTTCGGGAAACGCCGAATCGTTGAACTATGCTGATAACGACAGAACTTGCGACCATAGTTGGCTAACGATGCTTTGGGAAACGCACCCCTGCACTGAAACGAACAAATAGTCTCAGAAACGGATTGAAGCGCGCGTGCATGTGAAGACTGTGCGTGAGCCACGAGATACACTGTAACCGCGCCACCGATCGCAGGTGACAAGGAGCACTTTGATCACTTGATTTAAAAAGCAATGTATTTCAGGGCTAGATCGCTTCTTTTATTTTACAAACGAACAAAATGAATGGTCTGCCAGTTGGAGATGTTGTATTTATTTCTACTGTTAGCTATCCGTGCTGCGAGAGCATTTAAAAAGTGGTGGGGACAATTTCGACCCTGGCAAAAAGTGGTGGGGACATGTCCCACCCATCCCACCCGCAAACTCACGCCCCTGCCTGTCAGTCTTATGCACACCCTACAAAGTAAAGTGTTACCCATCAGTTCAAGACATCATTCTAATAAGCCGATTTTTTGTGCAAGAAAGATTTCTTATTATTGTCAATACTGAAAAAGGTTGTGCTGCTTATTAATTTTGTGTACATTGAGTAATTTTTTAATTAAATGTTTCATGGTTTTTTGATTATTAGAAAGTTCAAAAGAATAGTTTTTATCTGAAATAGAATTCTTTTTGCAATAAATAATGATGTTGAGACTGCAGTATCAGTTTCAGGCAGAATCAGACCGAGAAAGCCACGCGAATCGAGCCAAGCAGAACCTCACCACACACGGCTCTTAATAAACGTTTCTGAATGATAATTTGCTTCATTTTTTAACCATATACACGTTTGTTTTACACAATAGCATGTGACTGGCAACAATAGCAACTGACTGGCTACTAATGTTAAACACAAACAGTGTTGGAAGAGTTTACGTTCTTGATCAAATTGAAAATACAAAATTCAGGTCCATAATGTTTGTACGTGTTTGGCGTAGACACAAAATAGCCTAACTCAGTAGCCCATAAAGCCTACAAAGCCAGCGCTGGCATTTGAAAAAAATAAATAAATAAATAAATAAAACACAAGGCTACGTCGGGAATTATACATGCAAATACATTTAAAATGATTATGTCTTAGCCTACTTACAGGTTGTGGCCCAACAACTGCTGCCTCTGGTTTTAAAGTTGGAAATGCTTCATGTTTTAGTAACAGTTTCTTGTTGAATCTGGTGTTGAATTCAGTGGAGATTCTGGAAGCTGTCTTCCGTAAATGCGCAGCACAGAGAGCTGAGATTACGATTGTCACTTTCAGGAATATAATCAAACATAAATTTATCCATTGTTGACGAAGTACAGCGTCCGTGGGAAGCCCGAACACAGAAGACCTGACAGCTGGGTGAACGACACACTCTGACGTGCCGCAGAAATATGCGCATGCCCTTTCCTGCATATTCCGTAGGGAGGGTTAATGCAAATGTGTGGGTTAGTGACGACTAAAACCCAGCTGTAGTCCCAATCGAGTCATTTTTGTAGGCAATTTTACTTCCTGACTTACACTAAACTTACACTAAGCTTACACTAAAATTTCAGCGCTGCAACTTTGCAGATACTGTTCATGCACCAACAGCAACATTACACACTATTTAAAATCAAAAAAGTGAAATCACAGTCTACCCCCCCCCCCCTTAAAAATGTCTTACTGACCCAAAACTGAAAAGTAACATATACAGTATATAAGGCACACCAATGGCCCCCGTTTTGTACATTGACCCTTTAACTCTTTAGTACAATACAGAGTTTCCCTTTTGGCAATTGTTAAATCCTTAGAAAAAAATTATTTGTCAACAACTGTCTTCCTCAGGGTTGCTACTGGTGTAATGCTCTCAGCGTGTGTGTGGGTCTTGGCTGAATTCTTCTCTGTGTCTCGCTGGACTGGGGTTATGATGGATTAGGATAAAACATTAACATGGCAGCGAGGAAGAGCACGAGAGGTGAAAAGAATTGTTTCATGCCCTTATTAGCAAGAAGGCCAACCGCTTACCACCTTCCTCTCCGAAAACCGAAACACTGACGACATTCACTAAAACAGTAAAATAGTATATGGCATTTTGTGCACATTTTGATTTTGTTTTGATTTTTAACAGTGGCTCAGAGCCAAAGCAATATGGAGTTTTTTCCTTTGTTTTCAAGATTGAAATACTTGATCATACATCATACAGTAAGATTTCTACACTCATAGTAAACAACCTCCCAGAGCTAGATGCAATAAAGATATTCATCCCTTTTATTACAAGACAGGCCATTATTAAAGAATTAACTGAAAGTGCAAAAGCAGAGCAGCATGGTTGCCAAACTCACTGTTTTCCAGTGGGATTGGACCATTTTAAAAACTGTTGCTGCAGATAGATTTGTTTTACCCGTGGGTAAAATATTTTAAATATTGCATAAATTATATTTGACTGGAATGCTTGGAATGGAATATAATATATCCCATAATAAAACGGTGTTAGATGTAAAGTTTTGTGAAGGAGGGCCACTGGTAGGGAGCCTTTGTTCTTTTGCATAACAGTGACTGTAAAATATGTATTTTAGGTATGGGAATGGCATATTTTGTGTTTTGACATTTGGACAGTGGGATACTTTTAATTGGCCATTGGGCCTGTTTTGTTATGCAGCCCTGGTAACCCTGCAGAGGAGATTGATATCAAATAATAATAAAAAATAATAATTCAACAACATACACTCACCTAAAGGATTATTAGGAACACCTGTTCAATTTCACATTAATGCAATTATCTAATCAACCAATCAAATGGCAGCTGTTTCAGTGTATTTATGGGTGTGGCCCTGGTCAAGACAATCTCCTGAGCTCCTGATTTAAGCAATTTTGAGCTTGGTGCCAGATGGGCCAGTATGAGTATTTCACAATCAGCTCAGTTACTGGGATTTTCACGCAAATTTCTAGGGTTTACAAAGAATGGTGTGAAAAGGGAAAAACATTCAGTATGCGGTAGTACTGTGGGCGAAAATGCCTTGTTGATGCTAGAGGTCAGAGGAGAATGGGCAGACTGATTCAAGCTGATAGAAGAGCAACGTTGACTGAAATGAGACATTCAGATGGTAGAGCCAGAATTTGGCGTAAACAGAAATGAGAACATGGATCCATCATGCCTTGTTACCACTGTGCAGGCTGGTGGTGGTGGTGGTATAATAGTGTGGGGGATGTTTTCTTAGCATAGTTGTTGCCAAATGGGCATCGTTTAAATGCCACAGCCTACCTGAGAATTGTTTCTGACCATGTTCATCCCTTTATGGCCAGCATCTTGTTGACTCAATGCCATATAGAATTAAGGCAGTTCTGAAGGTGAAAGGGGGTTAAACACAATATTAGTATGGTGTTCCTAATAATCCTTTGAGTGCACTTTATTCATACCACAATGCATACATGGAAACAAAGCACCAGCAATGTAAACAATTTTACAGGTAATCTGTAAAAGTATAATAGATTTTATCCAAAGTGACTTACAAATGAGTAACTTCACAAGCAATTTATCATACGAAATTCAACAATATGTGAAATGACACAATGCACTGTAGTACAGAAGTAGAGCAGAAGTTAAAATGCAGAAAACCGAGAAAAATAACTTTTTTTTTAACCAGCCAGTAATATATAAATTCATTAAAAAATGTTTACAGTGTATCTGCAAGAGTGCTTTGAGGTAAACAAGCCACTGATGGACGTAAGCCATGGCAGCACCTGTCAGCCACAGATATGTGTGGGAAGGGGCAGTGGGAAAGGACAGCTAAAGGCATGGCTGGATACCAGCCTCTATTTACCTGTGCTGCTCACACATCCCGTCACACTTCAGCAGTGGGCTTCAGTATTACAGACTGACACCCATAAGTCCCTCACTCCTGTTGCTGCCATCAGTATTCAACCACAGAAATCAGAAATCATAACTAAAGTGTTTTTAAGAAACTATTTTATTTAATGAATGGCCAACACAATGTTGCCTTGTGCTATGCTTGCATTGATGTGTTAAATGCAAGCATGTCATAAGAGCAAAAATAAGTAGTAATAAGTAATAAATTTAGTTTCACTTTACTGTTTTATTTAAATGCTCAAAGGGATAGTTTACCCAAATATCATCATTTGCTCACCCTCAATTTGTTCCAAACTGAACTTTATGAATTACTTTACTGAACACAAAACGAAAATACCAAACACTGTATGGGCCAAACTGACTTCTATATGGAAACTGTGTGGTTACCGACATTTTTAGAAATATCTTGTGTGTGTGTGTGTGTGTGTGTGTGTGTGTGTGTGTTCATCAGAAGAAATACATTTATACAGGTTTGGAACAACCTGAGGGTGAGTAAATAATGACAGAATTTTCCTTTTGGGTGAACTATCCCTTTAAGGCATTTCACAATATACAATATTACAGACAGTGAACCGTATATGTGCGATTCACTGGTCCAAACAGAATAAGTAAAAGTGAAATGGGTGAAATAGAAGCATATCATGGGCATATAAATGTAAGCTGGTGTGCACATTGAGACTATTTATATATAAAATGACAATTAATTAAGTTAATGTTCAGAATTATAAGTATGTTAATATGTAGGCTGTGTGGGAGGATGTTGTTTCCATGGAAACTTATATGTGAATAATAGCAATGCAATTTTGCCCATGCAAATTCGCTTCAGTTACAAAATTTTGCTTAAGTTTGAAATGTGCTCATAATTTGATTAATACGTTTGGTATATAGCATATATATGACACCCTTTTTGATGTTTTTAAATATACATATACTATACATGCACACAGACACTCAATTTTATGTTATATAAATATAATATAGCCTACAAGACAAAAACTTTATATTTTAGCAAAAAAGAGTATGCATTACACAGTTCTCAAGTGAAATACATTTTCAAAACCTAGTAAAGAAAGCATCAAGTGAACCAGTGAGTATACATTCAAGTTTATGTGTGTATAAGCATGTTCAGTGCTTGAAGCTGGCGTAGATCTACACGTACATGCATGGATAAATATTCCATTAGGCCGAGTCATGGGGGCCGGGTTCCTGCTTGTGCACTACAGCTAATGTACTGATGTCCCAATGCCCGGGGTAATACAGCTAGTCAATGTAATTCACGGTCACAGAGGAGCATGGGAAAAGGAGGGGTGGTTTGCTGCCTGGTTTCAGCCAGCTTGCCTACTTCGATCTGCTCCCAAGCTAACTCTGCCTTCTCCGAAATGGATCTGCTCCCCTGGACCAGCGTCTTGCCATGCTTCATGGAGTCACTCCCCCTGAAGCAGTGTGTACCTGCAGCGCACCACTGCTGGAAGAAGGTGCAAGACCCATGATTGTTGTTGACTGCTGTGGCACAGTTTCCTTAAGGTGCTGTAATACTCAAGGACAGTGGCATTCGGTGAACTTATGAAATGTTCAGCCAAAATCCCCTCACTGTGTTTTTAGTCCACAGATAAAATGTATTTACATTATTTACTCACACAGATCAGTTTATTTGACAAATTAAACGTGTGAAGTAACGCAGCGCTGTTTCATTTGGTCTAACTTTACACTATCACACTAAACAGCATTTGAGTGTGTTGAAAGTTATAATGTTATTATATGTGTTTGTTTGTTGGCTATATGAGACTAGCAGGAAGCTAGATCAACATTAGAATAACATACTGGTCATATTCTAACATTTTGTTGAGTTATATAACATTGATTTGTTTTATGCACATTTGCTCACCTGTCTAATAAAGTACATGCAAGAGTGGCGTCACAGTCAAGTCGTGACTTGTGATGTTCTGTCAAGTCCAAGTTAGTCACGGACGTGGAGCTCTCGCGTCTCGAAAATGCCACGCTGATATTGACCCTCGTTTTAGATATCCTTTTGTTCCCAAAGTCTGCTTGCTATGGTCAATAATGCTTGAACGAACCAACAACTCGACACGGCACACTGTCACCAGGGGTACTATGGCAGTACGAGCGGAAACCAGGGATAACACGGATATTGCGTCATTGACAAGCGACAATTGAACAAGGATGGTCACTTTTTAAAATTGTGAAATTCTCTAAATTTAGAAATTCTTGGAAAAATTTAGGATAATGGAAGATAATGCACAGATTAATGTAATCTATAACACCGTGCAAGTGGTTTTTGAAAATTTTGACTCAAAATTCTTACATATTGCACCTTTAACATTATTAATAATCTAATGGTACACTTTATTTCAATCACTTTAGACATTCTACCATGTAACTTTGGATACAACAAGTAACTGAAACTATATATGCATACTTCTAAATAAAGTTTGGTATAGAAGTTTAGTATGTTAAAACAAATATAACAAATAACTTTTATTCCTGTTATGGCAAAGCTATATTTTCTGCATCATTACTCCAGTCTTCAGTGTCACATGATCCTTCAGAAATCATTCTAATATGCTGATTTATTTTATCTCATCTCCTTTGACAAACAATTATCTGCTCCAGTGTTTTCATTTGGTACTCACCCCTGCAGTTTCTGTTGGAACCAAATCTCAGTAAAAACTGTCCTTGCTTTTAAAAGGACTGTAAAAGCTTTGCTCTGAGACACAGATGAAGGTCACGGCAGCAGACTTTTGACCTAGTTCTGCAGGTGTAACTGCTGCTCCCTTAAACACATCACTTAACCTGCCTTAGCCCCTTTAAAAATAGAAATAAAAAATAAAGTGGCTGTTCTCATAAAGTGAATGCGATGTAAAGATTACTTCAGGTCAGATTTGATGTGTCAGAATCAGGTCAGACTTTTAAGTTTAGAAATGACAACATTTGAAGTGTTTGCACACTTTTCTTATGTAGGCTAGTTGTTGTTATAACTTTGAACTCATTAAAGTACAATGTGTCCCTAACAGAAGCAGTGTGCTAAAACATGACACATTTCACATTACCTTTATGCTTGGGAATAGGCTATGTTCAAGATGATGCGTGTTTTCAGTGTATATGGGAGGCAATTTCCAACCTTAAATTGAAAATGTATATGTCACAATGTAACTTCCGTTCACTTTATTGCCACTTTATATCTCATAATTGTGTATTTTATTTTACAGGGGACCTATTTTTCCATTTTTCAAAGTTTTGATTTTGTTTTTGGGAATACGTTTTCTTGTTTGAATGTTCAAAAACACATTATTTTTCACATACTTTACATTATTGCAGCACCTCTCTTCCCAGGCTGTCAGTAACACTGTTTAGTTCCAGTTAGGGATGCACGATATATCGGCCACATTATCGGTTATTGGCCGATATATGATCATTTTTAATGTTATCATTATCAGCCCAAGAACATTTAGCCGATATCTAAAAGCCGATAAATAATGTTTTATTTCCTTCAGCTGAGGCACTTTAGATGTGCACTGTTCAACATGATGCTTTTAAATTGCTTGAAATACGATTGAAATCACTTTAAAAAGGAAAATCCAGTTAAAGTGCAAAATGAGCAGCACAAGTCTGTAATATCGGCTACACAACATTAAAACAAGAACATCATAATTGTATTTGTATCTTGGCTTTTAATGAGGAAAATCAAAAATTGTCTGAAAAAATTTGGATTTAGATTTACCGGCCAAAATATCAGTTATCGGCTTTCAAATATAAAGAATTATCGGTATCGGCCAAAATTGTCATATCGGTGCATCCCTAGTTCCAATCTCTTCATCCTTCCGAAAAACATAATGTGCTCTGTTTGGTCAGCTGGATAAGATGTTTCAGGAATGTCAAGCCTATTACCATAACCACGAGTGTGAACATAACCACGCCTTGCAACCTTTGTTTTTCACATGCCTTATTGGCGAGAATTATTGTGATGTGTAAGTTCCAAGAAGAAAACTAAAGACTACAATCAAGGCGTTTCAGGGAATTCAAAAACAGTATGTACTAATATAGATAATAACTCCAGTTGGAGTGACTTTTTGCAGACCTTTTTCATGCTCAAACAGCAACATTACGCACTAAAGAAAGTTGGAAATGTAAAAAAAAAGCATAATAGGAACTCTTAAACGTTCTCTCTCAGGAAGAAAACAGGCACCCATAAGTATGTGTGAGTGAAGGGGAAAAATTTAAAAAGCTGAAAAGAGTCAGTAACAGCGTTCTTCAGTGTCTAAAGCATTTGTATGGAACAACAACAGCAAGAATACCCAACAGAGAATGTCACAAATGTGAAGGACATGGATCCCTTGCAATCATGTGGAGTGTGAGACTGTGAGGAAGAATGTGTGTGATTATAAGATGGGGAGATCATCACAACTGAGTGCTCATCAGAACTGTTCCAGTTAGATCACTTGAAATCACAGACTGTACTGGTGTTCAGTTGCCGAACGACCACTCCTGTTTAAAGCTGTCCCACTGTGACTCAGCATCTATCCTAATCAAACAGCAATCAAACACACACTCACATACACACACTCCTAATATCCCTCTCATCACTCTCACTCTCAACTGCTTGACAGAAAAGCCCCACAGCGAACAAAACAACAAGAAAGTAGCCCCAGGGGCCTTTTCTTAAAAAGTCTGGCAGGGATAGATAGAAAAGCAAAGCAAACCTTCTATCAGTTTTTGCTTCTCCATCTGAACTAGGAAAACAGCTTTGAGTGGTTGGATGGGCTCCAGTGAATCTTGTTTTTTACCAATTCAGAAAGACCAACGAACTGGCAAACTTTCCCTCTCTTTCTGTTTCCAAAGCACACACCTTATCTTTCTTATTTGCCTTCTTGACAGGTTGAATTAGCTTCTGCGTGCAACCTTCCTGAAGGTGAGGTCCCATTAGTTCCATCATTGGCTATTCATGTAGGACCTCAGCTTCAATCAGCTGGCTGGTAAACAGAGCTGCCGCAACCCATATTGGGATTGACAGGCCCGTTGCCCCAGGGAGAAGGTCACGGTGGTTTTCAGATTATTGTGTTTTCAGACCACACGGCTCTGGGTGCTGGTTACTAATGGGGGCGTCTTTTTATATGACCTCAGCATTCTCAACAGCGCAGAGGCTGGAGGTAATAAACATAATCATGGTTATGGTATACATCTGACTATTGCATACTTCCCTGTTCACTCTTAAAAAACAAAGTTTAAACATAGGGGTTTTCAAAGCAATGCTTTTGAAAGAACCATTGAGGGTTCTCCAAAGAAACTTTCAATGAAAGATTTTTTTTTTCTTAGTGTAAAGAACATTTTTAACAATCTAAAGAACATTTTCCACTTTAAAGAACGTTTTAAGCAATAAAAGTGTTTCCAGATTTTTCATGAAACCATCGATGCCAATTAAGAATATAAAAAGTGTAAATAAGAGGGTTGAGTAGGTGTTGTTAATCCAAGCATTAAAAAATCAGTTCAATAACGAGAAAAACAAGTAGACTTGTACTAAACTTCACGAAGAAGTAGAAAGAATGACTGCTATCTGACTGCATTCATCTCTCCAGTTTAATGGTAGGTCCAACATCTTGACAACTGCCATATTGAAGAGGGAAAAAAAGTGAAAGCTGTACCCAGCTTTGTCCGTTAAGATGCCTGGCAGCTAAAGTGTCTGAGGCAGGAGTAAATTGTGAAAAATCACATCCCTGACAGGTTGCTGAAAGGAAAGTCTTGTTGGCTGTTCTGGATAAATGTGGTGACATTTAATTTCTGGTTTCAAAGCTTCATAGTCCCGTAGTCTTAGTATCAGAGTATATAAAAACAAGGTTATGTGATGCTAAATCTAGTGTGGGGACTATGCTGGGCTAGAGAAAGCAATCCAGAAACAAGCAAAGCAAACAAAAGTTTGCTTTAATCAAAATTGTAAAAAAATAAAAATAAAACAGTTGTTGAGGCTTTTAGTGATTTTTACTTCATAAAAGTTGCACTAGTACATTTTTTTTAACTTTAATATATTTATTGTGTCTTAACTGTTTTAGAAAAGCAATAAGGTACTTGAGGCAAGTGTTGTATCGTGAATAAGTAATGGCTAAAGGAATTGCAGGCCAAACTGTATGTTTGAATTACTGTAGAATTAGTAAGACATTTTGCCTACTTTTTTATGAGTAATGTGAATTCAGACATTTCACTCTTGTTACATACTGTTCCCTTTCAAGGGAACTCACATTTCGATCGATTGACGCTAAGGGAACACTTTGCATGATGATGTATTGAAGAACATGTATGTGATATACTGAAACTGTCCTTGTTATTTGGTGTTGTCTGTTGGAGATGATGGCCATTTTTCTTGCTCTCAAGTATTTCCTCTCTGACCACAGGGGCCACCATTTGTTGGTCCACACAGACAATACATCAGTGGTCGCCTATATAAATCATCAAGGGGGTTTGCGTTCACAACCACTGTGTAAACTGGCGCACCAAATCCTCTTGTGGTCCCAGGGCAAGCTGCTTTTACTCAGAGCAGCTTATATCCTGGTTGCCCAGAACATAGGAGCAGACATCCTGTCAAGACAGGGGCCGAGGCCTGGCGAATGGAGGCTCCACCCCGAGGTGGTGGAGCTGATATGGAGGGAGTTCGGTCAGGCTCAAGTGGATCTGTTTTCATCTCGAGAGACGTCTTAATGCCCACTCTGGTTCTCCCTCACACATCCAGCTCCTCTCGGACTAGATGCGATGGTACAGACATGGCCGAGGTTATGTTTGTATCCCCCGATCGCTCTGCTCCTGGGAGCTCAGAAGAGAGTTTAGAGGGACCATCTGTGCCTGCTTCTTATAGCCCCGCAGTGGCCAGGTACAATTTGGTTTGCAGATCTAGTGTCTCTTAATAGGCCTCCTATGGAGCTTCCCATCAGGAGGGACCTGTTGTCCCAAGCAGGGGGCTCAATATTTCACACTCATCCCGAACTGAGGGGGACCAGCTCATAGGGTCAGGTCTCTCAACCTAGGTTGTGGAGACCATTCTACAATCCAGAGCTCCCTCCATGAGGAAACTTTATGCCTTGAAGTGGAAAGTTTTCAGTTCATGGTGCAGTGACCGTCAGCTGAACCAAGTTAACTGCACGGTTGGTACAGTGCTTGAGTTTTTACAGGATCAGATCAGTGCAGGTCAATCTCCGTCCAGTATGAAGGTCATAGCCATATGTACTCACCAAATTCCTTTGGGTGGAAAGTCTGTGGTATCAGTTGGTATCTCATTTTGAGCCCGTTCTCATCCTTTAACGTCACATAAAACGCTATATGACAAAACGGCGCTATACAACGCACATAGCACCCTTTATCGTTAATATAACACGCGAACCCAAGACGTTATAAATCCTTAAGCGTGAATATGACACGCAGACCCTACCCCACACCTAAACTCAGCCCTCACAGGACGTGTTATATTAACGAGAACGGGTGCCATGTGCGTAGTATAACGCCGTTTTGTCACATAACGTTTTATATGACGCTAAAGGATGAGAATGCGTTGCTCATTTTCTATGTGGCACATTGAGGCTGTGCCCTGCTGTGTGCACTAGGGTTCCGAACTTGGGACCTGGCGATTGTCCTCCAAGGCCTTTCCCAGGCTCCCTTCAAGCCCTGGAGGAGGTTCCAGACAGTTTTCTTACTTTAAAAAAAAATCTGTTCCTCCTCGCCATTTCTTCTCTTAAAAGAATAGGAGATCTTCAGGCTCTGTCGGTTGCATCCTCATGCTTGGAATTTGCATCTGGCATGGCCAAAGCATTCCTTCATCATAGACCAATGTGGCCCGATGTGCTGCAGGCCTTTTGTCCTCCTCCATTCCAGGATCTCCTACGTGCCTGTAAGCGACTTGTTCAGACCATACAAAGCTGTCATGGCTGGGTTTGAACTGGCTTATATATAGTTTACTGGTTCATGACGTCACCTGTTTCTGACGTCCCGTCCATTGGGGGCAGCACAACAGGGGTAATATGAACTTACAATGAAAAATATGTCTTTCTTCAAACAAGGCAAACGTATAACTAAAGAAAAGTAAAACAGTAGTTTGTAAACTGATTAAAATGTGTTCTACATGTCTTGTTTTATGTACTGAGTACAGAGATCAGAGCTGGGGAGAATGACAGTCTGAACAAACCAGGAAGGCAGACTCTGTCATTAGGATGGACCTAGACTGGAGGTGGTGGGCGAGTGGAGAATGATGTCCAAATTAATTTGACCATCATAGACAACATTTTGCACCCCCTCCATGACAAGCCTGTCGGAAGGAACAGCAGTGTAACATGGAGCACAACAGAATGTTGTTTGAGTTTACTGCCAAAAGAAATGTATGAAAAATCTGCCCAATGTAATGTGTAGTGTATTAACACTTCACCTTATTTTGTGTTAATTTGAGTACCGTATAATCTCTCTAAAAAATAGTATAGAGCTTGTTGTGGTACCACAACACACCAGAAAGCTCAGATAAAGAAATTACATTACATTCAGGCAAGTGTCAACTGAAGGCAGAAACATGTCAGTTCAGGGTTAGTTGTAACAATATTGTCCATGGATATGGAAATAAGTTCCCACCTCCACTCAATCGCATTTCCTTGGACTACCTGATCCACTTGGTCAACTGAAACGCTACACAATGGCAAGTGAAATATATAGCTTAAATTCAGACATATATGTTTAGAGGACGAGTGAATTAATATTTAGGGTCGTCTACAAGTCCATGTATTAGACGTGTTATATGTTGCTCTCTACATTGTCGCACACACAACGGTAATTGATATGACTAGCCTTTTGCTTGACTATGTTATCAAACAGCTAATAATGTATTGCTAATGTTACACAAACCATGTTCCTGTTTACCATGCCGTCAGACCACTGCCTCCTAAAAAACAGAAAAGCTTTGAACATCATAGAAAGTCAGTGGAGAAAAGCCAAACCCTGCACATTGGATTGGTTTCATGTTTGATATGGTTTTAAACATTTTTCACATGGTTTGTCTTAAGTTTGTCATGTTTTTCACCAAAGGGGTTTTAAAAATATTAATAAATAGTAAATACTATAATACTATTTAATACTAAAATAACACAGGCCCCAACAATCAAATAATTGATCACATTTTTGACGGCCATCTTGAAGACGAGAGCTACATATAGCTGGTCAATGGGGCTGCTTTGAACAGTTTCTTTCAGTGCTTCGAAACTGAGAAACATAAACCTATTGAAAACATAAATCTACGTTGAGAAATAATCAGTGGAGTAAAAAGTGACAATTAGTGCACTGTGTGTGTGTATGAATAAAAGCAGAAACCTCAAGGAATATAAAGGGGATAATATATTCCAGTGCCCCAATCTACTAGCCTTCATGCTGCATTCCCACTTACTTAACAGCCTAGTGTCTGTTTAAAACCTTGTCTCCATGTCTCCATGCGGCTGTCAGTAACTGGCAGTATTAATTACCAAGGAGCTTTCATTGGTGTATGAGGCACAGTATGCTTAGGGCAACTGAAGAGTGATCAACTCCTTTATTAACAACACATCTCTTCACCCGAAGAACCAACTAGGAAAACAAAGACATAAAAAACAAACACCATTTCCATAGCATTAACCAAAATGGAGGAGTCATCCACGGCATTCATGCATGAAAAACCTGAGAGTTTGTGTATGCCACACAACAATTTACGGAGGTTCTAGTGCATAATTCATCAGCCAACAACCTTTAGGCCGCCATTATCTATTTAAATCCCTTTGCAAACTCATCCCAAAGCCTGCATGTGGTGCTGTCATGGCCTGGTTAGAAAACAAGGAGGGAGGCCAAGGGAGAAGACCGGAAATTAAATGTTGAGCTAGACTGCAGCAGGACCATCTTGGGTCTGCTCCTTTCTATCATCTTCTCCATCTCTCCCTATGCCCGCTCTCCCTGCTCTCCTCAATCATTCATTCATTCGTCTGCTTCAACATGTCATCCCTTCATCCTGAGTCATTGAGGCAATCTTTCTCTTTCTCAATCCACCTCCTTTTCAAATCCACTCGTGTGTTTCATCTCAAGCTAAACTCCCTTTGTGTCCACTTAACTTTCTTTCTCTGATCTTTCCAATCAGCCCTGTAAACATCTGGTGAAGAACCTCAATACAGCTTTAGACCACAAGCTGAGAAAATGGTTCATTGTTAGCTACAGTGGGGTTCAAAAGTCTGAGACTACATTGACGATATGGTATATTTTTATTATTATTAAAGGTGCCATCTGGAACTAAAAATCAAAACATATTCCATTTTCTATAACAGATGTGGGCAGTATACCTCCAGAAAGTGAGTTGTGCCGTGGCCGCGCGCACTCTCACGTCTTCAAACAACACAAGCGAGCACTGTTTTGCTCTTTTTCTCACGCATTTTTTTTCAAATATTTTGACACGATAGTAAAAGGTTGACAAACCGCAGTTTCACGTGGAGCATTTGGAGATTTTTAGAGATCAGAGACTCAATGAACAACATCTCAACACTAAATGATGAAGACCGTCTCATAGACGCCTGTCTCAAAAACAAGCTGGTGCATTTCGACGATATGGGAAAATAAAACCCTTGGCTATTATTTTAAGTTTACGGTATTCGTTTTGTTCATATTACACTTTTATTGTTAGTTTGAATGAATTTGACAGAGAGCATTCACTGATGTTGATCAAGCTAGCACCATGCAGAGCTGCCAACTCACAGTGAATTCACGAATATCGCGAATTCATAGTGAGACACACGCTATTGACACTTAGCAAGCAGGTTAGTTAAGCTCTCAGATTCTGTCAATTTTATTACACAATTCAAACTATAAATACCGTTTTGGCGCTTGTACATGTTACACCACAGATCCCTAGCGCACGTGAACCTATCATCTCTACTAGCTAATGGAAAAAGAACATGAACACTGTTGAAAGATACAGTATGCTACAACTTACCAAAATGTATTCCTCATGCATAATGTCGACCAATCATATTTTGAACTCTTCCCTGACTGTAGCAGTGGGCTGTACTTTCCAAACGACTGACATCAGGTTCAAGTACACACACAAGCCGCGCAAGTTACCCGTCTATTGCAGTTTGGCTGGTGTTTATGTTGCCCGCCTACATACCGCCTCCCATGGCCGAAACTGGTATTACGACACCTGACGGGCCGGGGCTAGTAATTTAGCATGCTAATTTAGGTTTATATCTCGGCAGCAATATAACTTGTCAGTTTTTAAAGACATCATTGCACTTATTTCTTCTCATTCTTTTGATGCGTGTAGCTCATTTTCTGTATATTTTTACCTCAATTATTACATATGCCACCTTTAAACATGGAAATTGTGTAATAGTTTAACAGCCAGGATTTCTGGCCCGTCGGATACCTTGGGCCAAAGTGGGCCAGCTCGGGCTAGAGGCGTGTGAAGAAACGGGACGTTATAAAATACATCGATGCTAAACTTTCTAAGCTAAGCATTCAGCGAGCAACACTTCAAGTTCAGGAAAAAAAAGTTGTGGGCACAGTAATGTACAAGGCGATTAAAACGCACAATGGACAAAGCGGAGCTCAGAAAGGAACTTGCCATGGGTGTGCTGGGTCACCGTCCCTGTGACGACTCGCGGGACAATCAGGACACTATTGCAGCCACGGCCGGATGCTATCTTCCTAACTTAAAAAATACATAAATTCATAATACCCGCTGAAATGGGCTGGGCTATATGTCGTTTGATCCAGAAAGGCGTGTTAGGGGCGGGATTTAGGGCAGCGCTGTGGGGCTACTGGCCCGGGAGTGGAAACGCAAGCCTGGTGCTTGAGGCCCGAGGCCACTGGCTCGGCTCACTGTTAGCCCTGGCCCAGTCCTAGCCCGGCAGTGGAAACATGGCTAATGTATGTCATAATATAAATGAATCTAAAATGCAACAATATATTTACTACTAGTCTCAGACTTTTGAGCCCCCACTGTATATTAAGCAGATGCCAAAGAGCCCTTCGGGACAGCAATAATCATATTCCCGAGCTGCAGTCTGAGATGCAAGTGAAAAAAATGTTCAGACCATAAGTGCAGGGCAGATCTCATAATAACAACATAATTAGAGTGATGAGCATATCATCTCATAAGTCTATTGATCCATTATTAAAACCATTTATAAAATCCAGACCTTTTGCAGAGCAAACAGAGAGGAGGTATAAAACCCCACACATGCATGCACACAAATTAACTTAATAAATCTCCATAATTCAGTGAATGCAAATGTGTTAATATGTTTAGAGTATGCAAAGCTTGTGAAACAGCAACAGCAATCATGCACACCCATGTTTCACTATATTTCCCCACCCTTCTACACTCATTCTCCATTCACTTTGCGCTTCAGTCTTCCGCAGATGTGTGTGCTTCTCTGCACTGTGCTTCAGAAGCACTGCAGTTTTCAGCTAAAGGTTTGCTAATAAGCGTCCGCTGCTTAGCTGGGTGTAGGGTCAATGGGCGAAAATAGCCGATGCAGAACCAGATCACAGAGAATAGCAAAATACGTGGACAAAAAATTTAATTTGTTTTCTCCATGCAGATTTTGTACCAATTATACACCATGTCTTTAAGCTTCCAGCCTTATGTTGATGTACCCTGATGTATTGGACTCGTTCGATGCTTACTTAAAATCTTTCCACATATTACATAATTTTTTTTTCTCTTGCAGATCATATGTGCTTCGCTTTTTCCTTTCTTTTTTTGGAATAGACAAATAGGTTTTGAAGACTACATGCTTATGCACGATAATTTATATTATGGATTATCAATTCACCTAATCAGACTCTTCTATTTTTAACATACTTGGGAGCTTTGCGGGAATCTTTTCCTGATCCTTACAATGAACCATCAACGTGATTATTATAATAATTACTTATTACTCAAAAAATGCCTGCCAACTCCTCATGTGTCTATGAATGGCACTTAGTCATTGGCAAAGCTGAGCCATTCCCACCACCCAGAGTAACAAGTCATCTCTGGATTTCAAACTTGATGAACATACAAAATATACATTTGGAAACATTCCTATTTTTAATATTTTTGAAAGAAGACTCTTATGCTCATGCTCATTTGTTTGATCAAAAATACAGAAAAAATATTGTGAAATATTATGTATTATTCTATGCTGATTTATTATCAATGTTCTAAACAGTTGTGCTGCTTAATATATATATTTTTTAAATAATAGTTATTTCTGGGATTCTTTGATGAATAAAGTTTAAAAAAGAGGTCAGTTTTTTTTTTTTTTTTTTTTTGGAAGAAATTCATACTTTTATTCAGCAAGGATTTGTTACATTGATCAAAAGTGACAATAAAGACTTATTCAACCACAGTAGTATTTGTAAAATAATGCAATGGCACTCGCTTGCATGGCTGGAAAGACCTCTCAGCCAATCAGATTCAAGGAACAAAAATGTACTGTTGTATATAATATAATAATAATAATATAATAAATCAACATAGTAGTTCTTGAGAAGTAGAGCACTCTTTACTGAACATATAAACATTATATAAGTCAAAGAAAATGCTCTGAACACTTTCCTTTCTATATTCAGGAATGGCTCATAAAGCACAGATAGTAAACTCCTTTCATGATAAGCAAAGTGTCCTTTTTATTATGGGATGCTCAATGTTGTTTATTGTGTGTCAGACAGAAAGAGGTTTTATTTATCACATTAAATAAACTCACAACAGTTTTTTAAAAAGTATGTTAAATGGACCTACCCAAAAACTCTCATCTGATGTTTTATGCATTTACACATGGTTGAGAGAAGGTGCACAGTTTTCTCATTTCAATTAACAATTTGAAAATACAAACACTAGCATGAAATTGAACATTCACGCCAGAGCCGCTTTTCGAATGATTCATTCTGCTCGTATACATCCACGTCCCAACGTGCAAATCCACGACCTCGCCGGAGAGAAGCTTCCTAATCAGTGTGTCTGGATACGGATACAGCGCTGAGTGCTTGAGTTAAATCAAGAGGAATCAGGAACTAAAGGAGGAATCTCAGAGGGGATAAGGACTCACTGAATCCGAGTACAGACAAGGGGCCTTGCATGAATGTGTGTGAAAAAGCTGTAAGAACTGTTCTGTGCATTGAGAGCATGAGGGAATGTCTGTTTAGCTACTACAAACTTCACAGTGGTGGTCAAAATAAAAATGGACATGCTGAGAGCCTGCAGTTTAATTCCCCAAAGGCTTCTCTTATAAATAGGCAGGGCACTAGTGTTAAGGCAATGGTCTATGGAGGGAGGAAAAGTCCACTAGCAAAGATATTTGCTTGCTCAACACCAGTCTCAAATCTAAACCTTTTTTTGCTCTAATTTGTCTATAGCAAAGTTAAGGGGACCTACTATGGCCTACCCAAAGTCTTCATTTTGGTTTTGAGCCTCCTAGAATATGGTTTTCAAGTTTGATTGTTCAAAAACACATTTTTTTTTCACATTATTGCAGCACCTCTCTTCACAGTCTGTCAGTAACACTCTGTTGAATAAAGCCCCTCCTCCTGAAAAGCGCACTGTTCTCTGATTGGTCGACTGACCCGTTTGTTGTGATTGGTCAACTGCTCTGAGTGTGTTTCAGAAATGTCACATGAGTTTTAATACGCTACTAAAGCAACTCAACCAGGCCTTGTCCCTTTTGTGCATATGTCTTTGGCGGTAATTACTGTATTTAAATGAGGAATATTTTGACTTGTACGTTCCAGGCATAAAACTCAAGACTACAATCGAGGCGTTTCAGGGAGTTTAAAAACAGTGCTGATATAGATATTAACTCATTTTGGAGTGACTTTGTGCTTTGTTTCATTCTCAAATAGCAACATTACACACTAAATATCGTTGAAAATGCAAACAAGCATAATAGGACCGCTATTGGGAAACAGAAGGATCACAAAGTAACCCCAATGATGGCGAAATATCCCACCAGACATTAACAATAAATAAAACACATAATCATGAACACATAAACAGATTTAATTATCTCAGTCTTTTTGTGAAAATGAGATGAATTAAACGGATTTGGAGGATATAAATAACCAAAGCATTTATCTTGGCATAATTAGCTCTGATCCCTTTTTTCCTTCCCAACAATTAGGTATATCTTGTCTTTCTCCCCGCAAGCACAAGCCTCTATGGCGCCAGAGTGAAATGAATAAAACACAGCGGTTCACGTGACATTTTTCTAAATAAGTGCGAAATATAATTGAGTCAATGAGCAGTTAGTTAACCTACTTATTCAATTTGCCTCTGCTCAAGCTGCACATGGAGAAACTACACAGCACACAGGCAAGCCAGTGACATCAAGACATCAAACAACAGCAAGATCAATACAACTGATCTTGTGACACGTTCCCACTTCTCGGCGTTCCATTTTATGTACCCGTAATATGGAAAATAGGCTGGTAGCTGAGTCACATTGAGAAGATTCCAGCCTATATATTTTCAACACTAAATGCATAGTGAAAAATTGTAAAACAAGACCCTGAAAAACACACCGTCATCATCACAGAAGCCTTTTTCTTGTCCTTTATCAAGTGAGTTCATTAACTCTCCACTTACACGGCCCATGGCAGTGATCTTTCATGCAATAAACCGGGCAAGGAGACATATTTCAATCAATATCTGCTCCCAGAATCCGCTCCCATGATGTTTGTCCAGGTCCCATAAGCCTACGGCCTTTTTATGATGAAACCACAAGCTCTGAAGTCTTTTCATATGATGTGCTTTGTCAGTCTTGTTCAATCTGTGAAACTATATTCATCTCAGACCGCAATCTGGTTCAACTGTTAGTGTGATAGCTTAGCACATCTTGTCCAGAACATCATTTCACAGTCAGCAATCAATTATTCATTA
Source organism: Hybognathus amarus (assembly GCA_030378365.1). Classification (NCBI taxonomy): domain Eukaryota; kingdom Metazoa; phylum Chordata; class Actinopteri; order Cypriniformes; family Leuciscidae; genus Hybognathus; species Hybognathus amarus. The sequence goes on from JAQIUQ010003576.1 coordinate 66,196, forward strand.
ACTTAAGTTGCTCCAAGGTTCAGAGGTCCCATATCAGCCCTCAAAGTGCTCTGATTCGAAAAGCGTCTACGTGACCAGTGCTCCGTGACAAAACTTCCAAGTGCTGTTAAGTTGCACAGCTGTGGTCTGTTTCATTTAAACCCATAAGCCGGGTGGACCGGTTCATTCAGTAGGTCCTCAAGATGACCTAGTCATCTTTAAAAATTAAAACAGGGTATATTATCATGCAGGAACAACCATCCTTCCAAACATGGGAAATATCATTTGAGGCATAACCCCCACCCCTAACATCAAAGCCATGCTTATAATGTGGTTAGAATAGATCAGCCTAATAGGTAAGTCACCGTCAACTGTGATGTCTTCCAAGCCATATTTGCAGCCATATATCCAGCTTTTAACTTGCAGGGGGAGCAAAACAATAAAACCACGCTATTCATGCAATGCATTGAAGACGCACCCGCATTCTGCTTACCTTGCGTTTAAGTTGGCAGGTCAGACTCGCATTCCCCTACTGAAAATATTCAATATTCCTCCGGGCTGAGGGTTCGGTGCGCGTGCGGACGGTCCGTTACTCGCCGCTGTTTGAGATCCTGACAGCAGCTCTCAGGATTCCCTCTGTCCCATCCACGCGTTTCCATTGGTCCGCGGATCTCCCCGCAGCACCTCACCGGGAGGAGGGGCAGAGAGAGGATGCGCTCTTGCACGCGACAACATGCAAATACATCCGAAGAACGAATCTGCTTCTACATGAATGAATATACAAGTATGTTACAGTGGTTTAGGAGTTGTTAAACGAAAGAATAAATTCAGCGCGTGCAATGCGATGACATGCTGATACTGGATCTGGAACGAATCTACAGTGCTTTGAGACAAAGGAGCACTGATGCTACTTTTTCCCCTTGCAGTGGAACAGTTGGAGATTAAACAGAAACGAAAATACTGGAATGGATGTCACTTTTCTGAAAGTGCATTAGTAACACACGGATAAAGCTTCTGTAATATCTGGCTAATTAGCATACGGCATACGTTAAAGGATCTAAAGGAGAATGAAATAGAACATGAGGGTTATAAAAACAGTCGGTAGTCAGAATTAAAATGATACTCGCGTGTGGTGACGTATCCACGGTGTAAATGGCAGAGTTATATAAGACTGACTTATACAATACAATGCAATGCACATAATAATGCAAATTTCTATGGAATTGATTATAGCCTTACAAATTATAGACAGATGGATGGATAGATGAATGGATGGATATTAACTGTAATGTTGACATATGGTAGGCTTATTATTATTCTTCTACTCAATTCTGCTTTATATCAATCATTTTCTGGTCTTTACACTATACAGTTGTCATTCTAATGTAATAAACTGTAGAACTATTAAAGTAAAAAAGTAATGTAAAAGTAAAGTGTAAGGGGTTTACAGTCAAAGACCCAGAACCAGATATGAAGAATGAAGACCCAGAGTCATAATTATAAAACATTAAAGAAAAGTTTTACTGAATATAGTTTGCAGTTTCATCAGCAGAAGTCAGATTCAAGACTCTCACTGGAGTTCGTGGACCGCCTCTTACAGTTACAAAGATCACAGCAGTTATACTATTTCCAAGGTCTAAGATACATTGCTTACAGGGTGAATGATTCTCATTGGCTAAGAAATAGATAAACACAGTAATTTTCCACACATATACAGATAGATGGAAGCATATCTCCATCGATTGCCTCTGAAACTCAGAGGCTCGTCATGACCTTCCAGGTCGCAGATTTGGTTGCTGGGCACCAGTATGTCCAGAACAACAACTCAGTCAATCTCCAATAATGCCAGTGGTTTCTTAACCTGTAACCAAGAAGACTAACACACACACCAACACACTGCTTTTCCAAGGTTGGATTTGGCCAGGCTCTAATTAACAGGAGTATCAAAACATCAAGATAATGCCTTCTTTCTCTCAAAGATAAGCACAAAGAATATATCTATCTATATATCTATATCTATCTATTTATATATCTATATCTATCTATCTATCTATCTATCTATCTATCTATCTATCTATCTATCTATCTATCTATCTATCTATTTATCTATCTATCTATCTATCTATCTATCTATCTATCTATCTATCTATCTATCTATCTATCTATCTATTATCTATCTATCTATCTATCTATATCTATCTATCTATCTATCTATATATATATATATGTATGTATATATGTATATATACTTTGTGCTTAGAATATATAGGCACTGCCAACCACTGAACCATTATATGACCCCTTTAAAACAGAAAACTAATCACTGGGCCTGTTTTCTTTTTTTGTTTTCAGCCTTGTGGTTCCATAGTGTTGTCACTATAACATTGTCATCACCATCCATTTAATATTCAAAAGAAAAAAAATGAGTATAACACTTTAGGGATTCTTTTTTAATCTGGCTCAGACACCGTTTTGGCAGCCATGAGTGTTATTTTCACAGCCTCCGGTGTCAACTCAGACTCAGTGCAAATGAATGCAGTGCAACTTTGCAGACACATTAGCAAGCAGGCCTACAGGAATATGACTTCAAAAACTCCAAATCCAAGTCTTACGGAATAAACAGCTACATATCCATGAAAACAATCAAACAAAGGACACTAGAGTTTTTGTTTCTAGAGCATGAGATTTTAATTATGTTCAGCACCTTGGCCAGCAACCACAAAAATGATTACAAAGAACTGCTGCATCTCAGATGGTAGAAGTACTCAGATGTACATAGATTAAACACTGCAAATCTGACAGCCAACAGTGATGTCATTGTAATATTTGCATACTAAATAGTGATTGGTATTAAAAATTCAGATGACATGGTTCTTCTTCTTCTCTAAACATATTTAGATATACAGGAAATTGCAATGGAAGACGATTTTGATATATCAACAGACTACGTTGATTTTTATTTATTTTTTCACAACTCGAGCAATAGAGCACCCATGCCTTCAGATCACTTGGACTTGGCTGTGGTTACAAGTGGTAAAAATGATATAAATACTGTTTGTTTTCTCACATAAACTGCTTGTTTCGTGTCTTAGGCCTTAAATTATATTTAATTTGGACTTCTCTGTGCATGCTCTTTGAGGTGGTGACCATAGACCTCCATTATATGACTGACAGACAAGAACGGTTTGACCTAAAAATATCAAAATTGAAAATACTGCGTAAACAAAGACACCTAGATCTTGGATGCCCTTGAGGTAAGCTAAAACATATAAAAAATTAATTTCACAGTGAACTATCCCTTTAATACACTCTAAACAATGCTAGGTTGTTTTAACCCAAATTTGGGTAAAATATGGACAAACCCAAATGTTGGGTTAAAAATGTAATTTCAAATTTTAACCCAACTTCAACTTTCACTTTCAACTGTAAATGTTTTAAATGCATTTTTAAGCCAACATTTGGGTTTGTCCATATTTTCCGCATCCTTGCTAAATAAAAGTATTCATTTCTTAATAAATAAATAAATAAATAAATAAATCAAACAGAAAAAAAACTGTGTGCGTGCATATTTTTTTATAAAAGTATATTTTATAAATATTATATTTACAAATACAGAGCCTGGTGTGACTAGACCCAAATGCACTGTAGTGCACTATAATAATACAATTATATTATATTTTAATGTTTTATATTATACATTTCGAGTACCCATATATCCACTAAAAGGAATCCCAACATTATAATTCCACTGAACCAGTTAAAATATACTCTGAAAATACTTTCATTTATACATTTACAAGAATCTTGCAAATAATATATTATATCATTGTAAAAACATCATTAAGCAAGCTTCCCATATGAATCTCTGATGCAAGTTTCAGCAACAGTGGCGCCTCAATATATTTTGCATCATTCATTCTGTACAGATTCAATTAAGCACCTGAGAGACTGTCCCCCACCACTATGTTCTGTAATTGTAGATGACAGTGATATAACCAATGAATGAAAGTGGTCATTTGTAATGGGCACAACACATATAGTGGAGTGTAATTTTAGTAAGTAAATGATTATTTAGAAAGGTATTGCGTGGTATTGACTTTAAAAAGTTAAATGGTAGAGCAATGCGAAGAGCAGCCCCATAATTATAGAAAAGAAGCCCCATTTGCCATTACATGGTTGAGTAATGACTGCTTAGTGTCTGACACGGTAATAACATAAAGAGCCTTCAAACTCACACAAGGCTCCACACCTTCATAACGCAAATTTCATCAATCATCACAGTTAAGAGTTATTTCTAAATCACAGTCAGGCTTGTATAGCACTGGTAAGCTCAAAGCTATTTCATGATTCACAAACATGGTTATATTTTCATATCATGCTCGCATGTTTGTTTCATGCGTTCATAATTCGCACATTCTGGGACAGGCAGCAGGGACATTGATATTTACTCAAGCTATCACGTGGCCTTGTAATACACAAGGCACATCACAACACACATCTCCATCACACATTGTGTCCTGGCAATGGCAGGATTGAACAAAACCGAAATCAAATTTCCACTGAGGCTTGTGTAAAATCACAGCTAAAGGTCACCTCTGAATTTAGTGTGCGGTCACAGCCTCCACCTCCCATGTGTAGTTTGAATCAGAGGACACGGAAAAACACAGCTGTCCTCTACCTCTCTTGCCTGGGCCTAAACAATCCTCCAAAACGATTGGTATGACTTGAACATACATCATGCTTAAAATATCAGTAAGTAATTCACTTGACAAGTCATCATTTATTCACACTCATGCAGTTACAAAACCTGCTTGACTTTTTTTCCTGTACAGTGCATACAAGTTTTAATAATGTACTAATCATTCATTTTTGACGCAAAAAGAATTTAAGGAGAAAATCATGATTAAAAGTACAACGCATTCTCATCCTTTAGCGTCATATAGAACATTATATGACAAAACGGCGTTATACTAGGCGCATGGTACCCTTTATCGTTTATATAACACGCGCTGTGATGGTTAGGTTTAGGTGTGGGGTAGGGTAGGGTAGTCTTATATTACGCGTAAAGGATTTATGACGCCTTGAGTTCGCGTGTTATATAAACGATAAAGGGTACCATGTGCGTAGTATAGCGCCGTTTTGTCATAAAGCGCTTTATGTGACGCTAAAGGATGAGAACGGGCTCTAAAAGTAATATAAAACCAGGTCATATGACTTGTAATATGTTGATGCTCTTATTTTGTTATGTTATTTTTGTGTACAGCACTTTGGTGGGCCAGAAGGCGCCTCCTAGTGGTCTAACCTTAACCCTACCCAGACCTAAACCTACCCATAACCGAAATGTGTTAAATTGGCGCTAACGGGTGCCATGTGCATCGGATTTAGACGCATTGTCAAATGCATCACTATATGACGCCCTAGGATGAGAATGCATTGGAAGAGCAGACCGAAGGAGCGCTGGCCTCGAATCCACGAGAGTGTATTTTGGGACAGGGTTGATGACATCATGCCACCGAACAGCGCAGTCTCATCCCAATTCGTCATGTAACTGACGTCTTGGGACGTCTTTTGACCATTCGTCAATATATGCCTTTTTAGGGCCCCCTTAAACGTCGGTAGATGACGTTATCGGATCCTAACTCTACCCCAGACCTAAACCTAACCCTAAACCCAACTCGTCACCTAACTGACGTTAAAGGTAAAGCGTCAGTTCTATGACGACCCAGGATCGTCATCTACCTGACGTTTAAGGGGGCCCTGAAAAAGCATATATTGACGAATGGTCAAAAGACGTCCCAAGACGTCAGTTATATGACGAATTGGGATGAGACTGTGCTACACCGAAAGTCAAACAGCCACGAAACTCCTCCCTCATTGTTCTGATTGGACGTTCGCAGTTTCCTGGATAGGTAACTTCGCCAAAGTCCGCTTTGAGGGCACAAAGGCGGCGGTCTTGTACACTCGGCGAGCACGCGCAATTTAAGGCCACGAGACCGCGATTCCCAATGAAGTGTGCCATTTGAGATCCAGTCTTGGACTGACGGGTAGAAGTCTTCTGAGAAGCTTAGGCTCTGCAAAAGTGCCCATCAAGGCCACATTTTGGTGGCAAAGAAGGAGCTCATGAGCCTCTGAAAACTAAAATGACAAATGGGATTCTCTAGGGTCTTATGTGCATATGTGGCGGCCATTGTAAGTCCACAAGACTGCAAGTGCACATTAAGTGCGCCATTTGGGACAGAACCTAGAATGTACTTTTTAAAGCTACGCTGTTTAACTCTTAGTTTATTCTTAGCTAAAAACACAGTTCTTTCAAAAATATATGTGCTCATTAATGTATATTTACTTCGTTCAAGTAATAAAGTATTCTCGTGAGTGTATAATATGCCATTGAAAATACATACGGGTAAGGGGTTCTAATGTTGGCTGCCATGTTGTCCCTCCATCTTGAAAGTACATTAGCCAAAGAGGGATATACCCATTAATTCAAGCGTCGCCTTTCGCGTTTATGTTTGTTAACACTCGTGGACGGGGTTGAACCGGAAGCCATTTTAATCTTGGACTACATTGGCCACCGTAGGAGTTAAAACGAAATCGGAATTGAGAGGAACAGAAACTAATATTCAGGGGATGGTCATATAGATGGGGGAAAATAACACAGTGTAGCTTTAATGGTTGCAAAGTAAATTCTAATTCTAATGTGGTGATGATGGCACAGTGGGTAAGACACATGCCTTTGGTGTGAGAGACCTGGGTTCAAATCCACTGTGAGACACCAATGTGTCCCTGAGCAAGACACTCCAGAGGTGTGCGACCTCTGACATATATAGCAATTGTAAGTCGCTTTGGATATCAGTGTCAACTAAATGAAAAATGTAAATGTAAATTAGTGTCTATTCAGACAGTATGCGATTTTGGACGCAGCAAATGTGTTAAACCTGATTTGGAAAAGCAAATATTTTAGAAATATTTTAATTTAATATTAATTTAAATTAATAAATACTTAATGAAATAATAAAAAAAATAAAACAAAACAAAAGTAAAACTTTTATGATTGTTTTTGATGCTTGACAGTATAATAATGCAATAAGTTTATATATTATAAAATAATATTTATGCAACGATAAAAAAGTATTATTAGGCATTATTAAAGAGTACTCTTTATGACACTGTTAATGCCTGGCAGATAAATAAAGTGTTCTAGGATAATTGTTGGGTATCATAAATGTTAGCACCTTTGTTAATACTGCTCGAAGCAAACATTTATGAGCTTGTCAGGGTGATTCACTGTCAATTTAACCGGCTTTTAGGAATGCTTTCTTGCTAGTAACCTGCCGGCATATTAAACAGAAGTCTTTATGTCAGTAACCTATCAGCATATTGACAGTTTTTATGGTGCAGCACTGATTGGAATGGTTCACTGGAAAACTGTTTCTGCTCTCTGCGATGCTCGGTACAAGCAAAAGACGACCGCGGGGAATAAACACTCAGGTCGTTAGTGCAAATAAAAAATGGAGGGAGTCAAAAATAAGAAATAATGCGCCAATATTTCACAGGGTTATCTAGGAATTACCAGATTTCCCTGCGACGGCCTGTGCTAACTGCAGCCTACTAAAATGTTTTCAAAATGCAGTAAACAATGGAAGAGGATGAAAAACATTATAAGAATGAATATTTCATATGTGCATGAATTATTAATATTATTCCTCTAAAAATGTCATAAGCAAGGCCACAACAAGCTCTCCACTTTAAATTAAATAATCACTATAAACAGATTGTTTTTTTCCCCCAGAGCTATAAGCTTTAAAGTCAAGAAAAAACTAAATCCACGGGGGCATGATTGTTACCTCAGTTAAAGGATAAACTGTTATTTTAAAACCAAATGCACTGTGTATTATGGAGCGAGGATTCAGCTTACTGTTGATATGGGACTGTCTGCTTTATGTAATCCATCTAAAACACTCCGGCCTTCCATTTAGCATGCCTTCTCAGGCTGAGGATCCGCAACATTTCATTTCACATTCTGCATGGGGAAGGATAAAGATCAGTAAATGATAAAATTGATGCTGGATGCTAATTATTGATTGCTGGTCTAAGAAAATTGCTATATACACACATTCATATATACATATATATATATATATATATATATATATATAGTATGTGCGTGTGTGTGTGTGTGTATATATAGGCTATACATATGTGTTTGAACACTGAAAAAAATAAATAAATATATATATATATATATATATATATATATATGTATATATATATATATATATATATATATATATATATATACTATATATATATATATATATATATATATATATATATATATATATATATATATATATATATATATATATTGTTGGTTAAATAAAAAAAAAGTAACCTGGCTGCCTTGAAAATTTAAGTTCATTGAAATTGAAAAATTGAGTGAATACAATGAAGGAGATTGATTTAATCATCAGAAACTCAAAATATTATGTTATCTGAAATAAATTATTTAAGCTGATTTGAGAAAAAAAGACATATTATTGTTAATTATTATTATTAGAGTGTTTAAATATAGTAAATATAAATTATTATAGTGATTACAGATTATGAAAATATATTTTTTTACAGTGTATGTAGGGCCAATTAAAACAGAATTAAAACCATTTGCACATCACTTTTGGCCACTACTGTATACATGAATACATTTTTATGTCACTTTTAGTGTCTATATTCAACTGCGCATCCATCGACCACTTCACCGCTAGTCTATAGGGCCTCCATGTGGTGAACACAGATAATACACAGACCTATTTCTCCATAGATGTTGCCGTCTCTCCTACAAATCTCCTACAAATTAAGTAAAGGTTAAATGCAGAAGCAGAGTTACAAACCAATTACATCACTGCATATATAATTATTTTAAACCATGACGATAGGCTTCTGACACACACACAATCACACAATAAGTCTTTTAGGTGGGAATTAAACCAAACGTGTGTCTTTCATAAGGGTAAGCTTAGAAATATATGTATGTGTGTGTGTATAAATAAAATATAAGTTTGAAACAGGCCAGAGTATATTATGCATGTTCAAACGCTGTAATTCTCCATGACGGATTTGGCCTTTGAAAGGCTCAGCACAGAAATTCTATTTTTGAATCCATCCATTCCTTTTCCTGAACAGAGTTCCTGTGGGAGGGCCACTATAAGGCATGGGAAAGTTTCCTTTCCTTCACTTGTTTCTTTTTTTCTGATTAAGCGGCTGTGCTTCGACCAAGTACTTTTAAAACTCTCCTCACACGGATAACAGAAGATAAACATAAAACAGGGTTGACAGGTAAGACAGCTCATATATAATAAACTGCTTTAGAGTTTAGTCTATTGTGACAATGTAACGAGAGAGAAGCTATAGGCTATATTAAATTTACATACAATGTATTTTACCTGTTCTGCCACAATATAATAACTTTTTTTCATAACCTAAACATTAGTGAATGGTTGACATATCAATGTGAAGTATGAAATATTTGAAATATGAAGATATGTTTGAATGCTATTTATTTTTGAATATGGGCATACATGAACTTCTGAGCTGTAAATTTGTTACTGACTTTCAACAGTTTTTGGGAGGGTTAGGGATTTACGTGTATATATCACTTGTGTGACTAAGAAAGAAAGAAAGAAAGAAAGAAAGAAAGAAAGAAAGAAAGAAAGAAAGAAAGAAAGAAAGAAAGAAAGAAAGAAAGAAAGAAAGAAAGAAAGAAAGAAAGAAAGAAAGAAAGAAAGAAAGAAAGAAAGAAAGAAAGAAAGAAAGAAAGAAAGAAAGAAAGAAAGAAAGAAAGAAAGAAAGAAAGAAAGAAAGAAAGAAAGAAAGAAAGAAAGAAAGAAAGAAAGAAAGAAAGAAAGAAAGAAAGAAAGAAAGAAAGAAAGAAAGAGAAAGTTGTTCAGTGTTGTTTGATAAATATGACTGCTGATAACCAGATTTCTGGCAGTGTTAAATGTCTGAGAAATAAATTCTATGAATTCATATTTATTATATAAGACATAACAGCTTCAGACAGTTCATTGGGCCAACAAGTGAAGGAGCATAATCTATTTAAGATCACTCCCTTAGCCCTGACGCAGAAGTATAATTTTTAGAACAATTTTCAAAAGTTTAGAACAGATCTGCCTGGTATGCATGTAAGCGAATGCAAACAAACCAGGCCTCCAGCCAAAGGAAATAAGAAAATAAATAAGCAAACAGATAAGAAGTTAGCTAACTAGCAATGGGATGTTTACACAAATGCGAATCATTTCAAAGGGGAAGACTGCGGCCAGAGTCCCATGGGCTTTCTGTGAAAAGAGATGGGCTATCTCGTTAGAACATGCTTGATTACACATTATTAAACTCTCTGTCCATGATACTAACTCTCATCACAGAGGCCAAAGCTGGTCATCCATGATTAATCCTCGCTAACATTGTTTAGAGGGTCATTGCTGGTGTAGCTACACACACACACACACACACACACGTTTTTATGTTGCTGTCTTATGTTGAACTACTTTCAATTTCTGTTTTTTCACTTGAATCTACACTCCATACACCATAATGACAAAGCAAAAAGCTTTGCAACTTTTTATATACAATTAATTACTTTACATTTAACTCAATACATTTCTATACAAGTCAGTTTAGGAATCACAACATTATAATGTATAGTATGAAAAGTTTTGATTTATTTTGAGATTTGAAATGGCAATGGGAATTCCCAATAAGGGAATTAAGCATGCAAAATAAAATACCAACCAATATATATATATATATATATATATATATATATATATATATATATATATATATATATATATATATATATATATATATATATATAGATAGATAGATAGATAGATAGATAGATAGATAGATAGATAGATAGATAGATAGATAGATAGATAGATAGATAGATAGATAGATATAGATAGATAGATAGATAGATAGATAGATAGATAGATAGATAGATAGTGAAATCTAGAGTTCAGAATTCAGTAATTTCACTTAATAGGTAATCTTTTACCTTTTAAAAAAGAAAATTTCATATATATATATATATATATATATATATATATATATATATACATATATATATATATATATATATATATATATATATATATATATATATATATATATATATATATATATATATAGTATATTCCTATAACAGAATATTGGGTGGCCTATAAAATTTCCTCACCAGTCATTTTATGTCTAATATAATATAGTTCATTAAAGCTTGTTAATGTTTACAGCTCGGCATAAAATTGATACTAACAATGTGAGGGGAAGTTTTTTTTTTTAACATAGGCCACACTTACCAATGGGATTTGGAATCACATCACTACATTTTACAACTGATCATTAAATTGTCTCACGTCAACAAATGAACAAATTGCCCATGCAAGAATTAATTGCATACCTAATTAAATCTGGACAACCTGAATGATCAGAGGCATTATTCTATGAGGTGGTCTTAAGAGTGACTCATTCTGTTATGCTGATGTCTATCTGGATAATTTAGAGGAAAATCAGCATGCTTCTATTAATGGTGCACATACTTAAGCCTGTATTTCTGCCTGTGCAGAGGATGTCCAGAGCTGATTGGGGTTTTCTGGAGCACCTGCTAGAGGAAGGTCAGGAGTACTCAACAGGCGTGGGCCGTGTGTGGCTGACCGTGCTCTTCCTCTTCCGCATACTTGTTCTTGGCACGGCGGTGGAATCTGCATGGGACGACGAACAGTCTGACTTCGTCTGCAACACCAAACAGCCTGGCTGTGAGTCCGTCTGCTATGACAAGGCCTTCCCCATCTCCCACTTCCGGTACTTTGTTATGCAAGTCATCTTCGTCTCAACACCGACCATTTTCTACTTTGGCTATGTGGCCTTGAGGACCAGAAATGAGAATAGGCAAGAGGAGAAGATAGAGGAGGAGGGCAGAAGACAAAGACATAGAAAAAACAATGACTGTAAATTGGAGGTAATAAAGGAGGAAGATGAAGAGGGCGAGGAGAAACAAACGCATAAGAACCGCAAAGCTCCAGAACCTCTAAAGCTCAAAGGAAAACTGCTGTGCGCTTACGCAACTAGCATAGTACTGAAAGTTCTCATTGAAGTTAGCTTCATTGTTGGTCTATGGTTCTTTTATGGGTTTGTAATCCAGGCCAAGTATGAGTGCGAGAGGTCGCCCTGTCCTCACACGGTGGATTGCTTTGTCTCACGGCCCACGGAAAAAACGATCTTTACCATATACACCCAGATTATCGCCGTAGTCTCTGTTCTCCTCAACGTTGTGGAGCTTTTCCATCTCCTTCAACTAGCAGTAACACATCGACTGAAGAAGATATATCAGGCAGAGAATGAGATTAATAAACTTATTAGGGTGACTTCTTCTAGAACGGCATCAGCTAAAGAGCAACTACCATCATTTGAGGAAAGAAACCATCTCTTTCTTCCTGTAGCGCACAACGGCTACCCTGCATCAGGGTTGGACTGGGACAAAAAAGATCCTCCTTTGACAGAGGACATGCTCCCTAGCTTACTCAAATTGTATAAGCAATGTGAAACATTCCACAAACAAAAAACATCTTCATAAAAAACACAAGACAGAAGACAAACATGAAGAGCACAAAATGAGAACCAGAGCTCCAATTTGAGGCACAACCATGTAAACCACGTGTAATTGTGGCTCGTTTCCTCTGAGCGGTACGGTACAGTACGGGTCTGTAAACCATGATCTGGGTTGCGTTTCCACTGCTACCAGTACCCTACTTGATAGGCGTGATTTGCCAGCAAGACGCTATCGGCGTCAAATTCAGTGCTCAAATATATGAAACTTCACTTAGCCTTCTGCCAAAACTATTGGCCTGGGAACGAATGATAGATTCACGAGACCAAAGATCGCCTGTTAGGTCTATACAAGACGAACTATATCTCATGTCTCATTTAACCACTACAGAGACGTCAGAGTCAGCGGTAAACATCAGAATGACTAGCCGAGGAAAGGCTATTCCAGACGGGGTGCATGAGCGCAGAGCGTCCGTGATTGCTTGGAATGGATCTCGGTCAAATTATCATAAATCTGTAAATAAACTACAGATTTGAGCTTTAAAAAACGGCATTCTCGCCAAAAAAACTTTTTGTAAAAAAAACTCTTAAAATTTAGTGATACAATAACAGTAGTATTATATTTCAACTGTATAGCTTCTATTGCCCTCGTAGCACACGCAAGTGACGATACTCTGTCAACCAATCACGGTTCTGCAGTGAGTCTAGCTCCACCTTTTAGAACCGTACCACTGTGCCAGGTACCCCAACAGAAGGGTGCCCAAAAGTTGTACGGTACGGTTAGGCTTTTTGGTCCCATTCACAACTTTTGACAGTGGAAACGCAAATAATTGCGTACTGTACCATACTGTACCGCTCAGTGGAAACGATCCATTGGAGAGACATTTCCTTTGTTTAAATATGCAGGGAAATGGCCTGTGCTTTGGGATGAACTGTATTTTGTGATCTGTGGCCAGATAAGGGAGCCTCTCAAGTAGTGATTAGATCTGAGAGGCTCAAGGTATACTCAAACCACTGACCCTAATAGAATGTCTAAGAATGCCAAAGCGAACTCAAGTGCTGAACTGATTGATATGGTACATATACGATAGTATAATAATGTTCTGTAACTAAGACCAAAATCAAAGTCTTACTATACCAACCAACTGTATGTAGGCCTACTATATTTAAAATGTATTTAAGAATTGTTTTATATTTCATTTAATATTTATTTTCATTCATTTCATTAAAAGATTTGTGATTTTGAATCAAATTCTTGACTACTAAATAGCTCTTTGCTAGAGAGGTTGATGATGCCAATTCCACTCGGAACCATTCATGTCGTCGGACTCATAATTATGCTTTTCTATGGCAACACTATAAAAATAGATCATGTGTAATATGAGTAATCTTATTTCTCAACAGGAAGTGAGGTATTTCCTTTGAATGTGCAAGACTTCCGATTAGTCACTAAATAAATAGAAGAACAAAGTGCAGTAAAACTATAGCTGCTTTCCGACCGGAGGGACTTTTGCAGTTCCTAACGTTCCTATAACCCTTTTTCTTTTTCGTGTTCCGACCGTATTAAATTGGGATTTTTTAGTTCCTTAGACCGTAGTTCCTATAACTTTTTCAGTACCTAGCCTAGTCTTTCCCTAGGTCTACGTTTGATTGGTTCAACTTATAAGTCATGCCCACTGTCAACACGGAACTTGTAGCGCGCTTTCTGCCATACGCTGTGTGTTTTTGAAAAACATTACAACGAGGATTAAGGCAAACATAACACATTCAACCAGCTAATTGCTAATGCTAGCTAAAACGTACCCGTCGTTTTGTTTGCCTCCTGCGCTCTCCTCTTTTATCTTCTTCCATCATATTACTTAATATCATATTACGCTGGAGCCTTCGTCTTCTGTGTTTCTCTGTACTCAACCATAATTTTTAAACGCCGCCGTTCGTTCTCCGTTATCAAGGTCCCGCAAGGCAGAACAGGAATATTGCAATAGCCTCCTCCATGCTGGTTTGTTGTTTTTGTATGTGGCCGCGCAAGTCTAGTGATGATGCTATAAAGACCGTCGCCGTGCTTGCGTTACCCTCAGTTCCTATGGTCACTTGGCCAGTGCGAACGCAAGCAGCAAAACCGACTTTGGGGGAGAGTAGTTCTTAGAACTGTTTAGAGTTCTAGAAGTTCCTGTATAACTACTTGGTCGGAAAGCGGCTTATGTGTGCTAAAAAGCAGTGCGTTTTTGATTACATAACTATTAGTGTGTTTTTGTACAGCTAAAATAACAGTAAAATGGTCAAAATCATTATACAAGCATAGGCTGAGCATGTGTAAGGTTCGGCAAAGCTTAGCCTTCCCTGGCCACAGACTTGAAACTGAATGATTTCTTGAACATAATGGCCAATCAGAGGTGTTAAAGTAAAAAAAAGGAAAAAAAAAACAACTCTAAGTGGTTTCAGAGTTCTGCACACTCACAAATCCTCTAATTATAATAAACAAAGTGTAGACATTATGTAGATATTCATTGTGCAGTCAGCTTAATTGAAGCTAAGATGCAGCTTTTTAGTGATTAGTGTGAAGGGTTTTTTCACGCATTCTGCCATGCACAGTATACTTGTTTAAATGGTTGGTGTCAAACAGTGGTTTGTGAATGTACATGCTTTAATAACAAATCATTTAACAGGACTTATGCTAGGATGTGTAGGTTGTGCACCGAACACGTGAATTGAAACTATTACAAGGAAATGTATGTGTTATTTAAGGGAAACATCTCCTTAGTTGTATCCTGTTGGTTCACCCTCCGCCTATAAATACAAGTAATTCAAATTAATTATTAGATAAGGATATTAGATTGTTATTCTATACCAGTGTTGTAGTCGAGTCACCAACTGTCAAGTCCGAGTTCGAGTCTCGAGTCCCAGTGTTCGAGTCCGAGTCCAAGTCCAGTCACCATTACCTGAGTTCAAGTCCGAGTTCGAGTCTCGAATCCCGGTGTTCGAGTCCGAGTTCGAGCCCCCAGTGCCTACATGTCTCCACTCTGGCACCTTTAAAGAGTTTTCCTACATCTTGAAACTTTTAGTTTTATAAATCATATGAGATTACAGTTTTTCCTGAAAGTGAGACTAACGTGTAGTGGACTACAGCGAAGTGATTACAGAACGCTTAGTGTACAGAGAGGAATGAGCTTCTGACTCCAGTCCTGGCTTTGCGTCCGCGCGTCAGGAGCTCTAACATCTGTCTCGCATGCATGCTCACTCTCAGATTTGAGGATATTTTAACTCATTTGCAGTAAAACTAGTCAATCACGAGTGGCGATCAACAGGTAGATTTATAGATAAACTAACCTTTCAGGCATTTGACCGGCCGGGTTGACGTGAGAGCGTGAGAATTGACAGCCCTGAATCGCTTGATCAAGATCGGCTCACGCTCCGTGAAGCACAAAATGAGTTTCGTTCCGCTTTCATTACGTTTGCCATTTGACGTTGCACAACGTTAGGTGGTCGCGCCATTGCAGATTTTGATCGGCAGGAAAAATGGTCCAACTGTAGCCATGTTTCCATCGACACGTTTTTATCCGAATTAAGTGATATTGAATGAAAAACGCCTTATGGAAACAGTAAAATTCGATGAAATTTCATGAAAATCGACTCAAATAAAATACGATCGGTCTCATCGGATTTTCTCTCTGATCGATATACGGCTAATGCGATAAAAGCTGATGGAAACGTTATTTGCCGAATAAATAATGAATTGCGATTAAGTTTTATGACCTTTTATGGTTGCAAGCAACACGTCAGAAGACGAGTTCATTTCCGGCCAGTCTGTTTGCGCACACATGGCGGATGTCAACAAAGACAGATGTAAGTGGACAAAGCAAAAAATAAATAAATAAATGCATCTTTAAAGCCGTTTGATGGAAACACACTTTCACCAGCTTTATTCGCATGTGTTTTTTTACCGAACCTTAGATAATTCGATTGACAAGTAGATGGAAACATGGCTTGTAATGGTTTGATTTGTAATGCGAGTCTGAGTCCAAGTCTGAGTCATCAGTCCACGAGTCCAAGTTCGAGTCACGAGTCCAGAGAATGGAGTCTCGAGTCAGACTTGAGTCCAGAGAATAAGGACTTGAGTCCGAGTCCAGGACTCGAGTACTCCATCACTGTTCTATGCTATGTTAAACTGAATTGTGTGTCTTTTGTTTATTTTAAAAAAACATATATATTATTTATTATTAAGATGTTGAAGGGTTAGTTCACCCAGAAATGTTTATTTCTGTCATTACTCATCCTCATGTCGTTCTAAACCTGTAAGATATATTATTTTGCTCTTATATACGGCAACACAATACGTTATTATTTTCGTAAATAATGTGGTAAATTATGTATTTTTTGCACAAACAAAACAACCTTCATAAAATGGAGGTTAACACACTGGAATCACATGGATTACTTTAATGATGTCTTTACTACATTTCTGAGCTTGAAAGTGGTAGTTGCTCAAGCTGTCAATGAAGGGACAGAAAGCTCTCAGATTTAATTAAATAGATCTTCATTTGTGTTTCAAATATGAACAAAAGTTTTACGGGTTTGGAACGACATGGGTGAGTAATTAATGACAGATTAAATTTTTTAAATTGGACGTGCCACGTTGGCACATCAAAACCGGAAGCTGACGAAAC
The DNA here is from genome assembly GCA_030378365.1 of Hybognathus amarus. Taxonomy (NCBI): domain Eukaryota; kingdom Metazoa; phylum Chordata; class Actinopteri; order Cypriniformes; family Leuciscidae; genus Hybognathus; species Hybognathus amarus. The sequence continues at coordinate 83,439 of JAQIUQ010003576.1, forward strand.
CATTGTCTGGTGTGGATAGGTGTTCATGTGTGTATTTAAATGAAGAAATTATGTGTTATTAGGTGTGTATGTGTATGTATGTGTATATTTATAGAGAATTAATTAGTATGGATTATTATGGATAATCCAATAGATGCAGTATTGGTGTGCAGTGAATGTTAGATGTTATTGGAATTGGTGTGGCCCAAAAGGGGCGGGGTTTGGCCTATTTAAACAAAGCCAAACCTGAAGTCTGGGCTTGTTATCCAAGTCAGAAGCGAGAGTGAAACTGTGGTGCCCAAAGCAAACAAAACCCTTTGGTGTATGATAGATACGTTTTATTTAAAAGAGTTTTCATCTTTATTTTGTGATTTTTGTACTTGTTAAGGGATCTTCCCTTTTCTTTTTGTGCGCACCTGTATATTATTTCACTGTGGATTATCTTCTTATCGGCACTGAAAAAAATTCCACCATTTCTCCCCAAAGACGAGCTGGTGGAATCGTCTTCATCACAATCACTGAGAACTTTTTAAAATGCTTAATATTTATATGAGCAAATGGGGAAACTGCTTCATTACCTCACGCTGATGCTATTTGTTGGTTGTTTAAAACTATTTCCAAACTTTTTAGAGTCAGTAGATAGCCTTCCTATATCATCAAGGCCTTAACTTTCCTGCCTTGAGGACAGAACATTCCACAGCAGTCATTTTTTAGCAATTTTGAGCAGTCTAAACAATGATAAGAACTGATCTGTAGCAGGAAAAAGGGAATGATGAGGTGGGACAGTTTCTTCCTTAAAGAGTAGAATCAAAACAATGCAATAATAAGAACTGCTCAACAGTGCTTTCCCCCTCAAAAGGTATGTTTTGCTGGCTAATGGAAACCGTGTTTTATTAGCGGGTGTTATCTGCACTGTTGGGCTCGAGTCTATGAAAGATTAATGAGTCTTGTGCTTGTGGGTTTGCCAACCATAACCTGCAGACTTTGCCCAATGCATAGTTCTCTATCGCAGCTGGTCTGCACGAATAGTTACCCTGTTATCTCTTGCCAATACAAGGCATCAGAGGTGCAACACAAGATGTGAGGGTCAGCAAACAGCTGGTGAGGATTGACCTCTTTAGTTCCTCTCAGTTTCCAAGCAAAAAGTGAAAGACAGCGATCAAGACTGACTGGTGGACTATCAAACTCTCTCTGATAGAGCCATTAGGGTTGGAAAAACCCTTGATCATGGAGCGTTTTTTCTTTTGTTTTTCTTCAGTGTACAACCTACAAAAGCTGAATCGCTGAGTTGCCAGCTGCACTTCAATATGCCCACACATGCATCAAACAGACTGCAAACTTATTTAAAAGAGGCAAACAGATGTATGTCATTTAAGATAAGAAAAAAAAACACCAAAAGTCAGTGGATACTTCGCTGAATACAGTCTTTTTTTTTGACAAAGGTCATTCTATTTGTGTAACCCAGCTGGGACACTGCCTGCCAGCTTGCCCTTAGGTGATTTGCACAGGGCCGTCACTCTTGCGGGCCGCTTCCTGCATCCAGATATTGTTGTTGTTCCGAGTACGTTGATGTGTTTCCCTTTCCCTGCTTACCAACCTCACACAGGACATATAGTACAAACTGGTTATAAAGAACTCTATGAGCTGCACGTACCTTAGACGCTGCAGTCTGTGCTGTGTTTGGACCGTGTGTGGGTGTTTTCTGGATGAGAGGTGGCTTCGAGTGGCCAACCTGCTTCCCATGGGGACTTAAGACTGAGTGCCAAACTTCTTTCTCTAGGGGATCTGAAGGCCGCATATCGGGCAAATATGCCAGTGTATGCTGTGCAAATCGGTCATACGTACTTCCTGCCAGCTGAACTAATTAAAATCCATGTCTTCTCAGTGATAGCCACAACAAGAAGTCAGAAGAACTCCGCAGAAGGACAACAGAGGCCTAAAAATAACATGAATGTTCAGTTAGAGCATTGCCATTGAAAATGAGTGTGTTTGTGTTTCCGCAGAATGTAAAGAAATTGTACTAACGTTCGAAAGTTTAAGGTTGTTTTTTAAATGTTTTTGTAAGAAGTATCTTAGGCTCACACAGACTTAATTTATTTGACCAAAAATACAGTAATACTGTGAAATATTAATTGCAATTTAAGCGAAGCTGAATTTTCGCCATTATTCAAGACTTCAGTGTCACACAACGCTGCAGTAATCATTATAATATGCTGATTTGGTGCTCAATAAATATTGTTTCTGACCCCAAACGTTTGAATTTCAGTTAGGTTCAAAGTTAAAGGAGTAGTTCACTTTTTCAAAAAACTTTTGCTGATAATTTACTCACCCCTATCTCATCCAAGATGTCCATGTCTTTCTTTCTTTAGTCAAAAAGAAATTAAGGTTTTTGATGAAAACATTCCAGGATTTTTCTCCATATAATGGACTTCAATGGGAACCAAATGATTCAAAGTCCAATAGAGAGTTTCAGTGCAAACTGCAAACTGTTCAAAGGGCTTTAAACGATTCCAGACGATGAATAAGGGTCTTATCAAGAGAAAAGATCGCCCATTTAAAATAATAATAATAATAATAATAATAATAATAATAATAACATAGTTTAAGTTTTATATGCTCAAATGCTCGCCTTGGTCAGTTGTGATGCGCGTCGTGACTCTTCTGTTCGAACTTGTTCATCAAAATGAAATAATCTTTTTCCGAGTTAATAAGTTCGTTTTGTTCGTTGAATGAACCAAATGACTCGGAAAAAGATTCTGCTCAGCTCAGCTGTGTCCCGAGAAAGAAAATGCGATAAAGAATTGTCGATACCAACTTCTGTTCGGCAGTCCCGAGGCCTGGATGAGCGCAAAGTGGCAAGACATGTTAGCCACGGAGTTGTATAGTACCAACCTGCTAGGCATCGTCGTTGACGAAGTCCATTTAACTTATAAATGGTTAGTGGTATTTATTTATATCATATTGCCATTATGCCTGTAGACTACCTACTGTGGTTGTCACAGTGCCACTAAGTTGTGTTGCTTTTCAAAATCTATATACAGCTACCGCTTTAGTAGCATAACTTTCAGCTGTGCACGTAATGTTACCCGATTTGACACTTCAGTCATTAAATTAAATTTTTCATTTTTTTAACTTGTGAAGTACAAGCGCAAACAATTTCCAATGCAAATAACAACTTCTACATCTATGTTAAACTGTACTAAATACTTGTGTTTTTCTAATTAAAACGATTGGCTATGAGCTACATACAGGCGCATTTGATAGACATCCTTAGCACCCAATAAATGGCGCTGGGTTTTCGTAAACCACGCCTCAAATACGAGATTGTGAACGTGTGGTTCCCAGACCCAAAGTCTCAACGAGAATTGGGTCTGGCATTAGCCAGGCTAGGAAATTCTGTCATTATTTGCACGCCTTCATGTTGTTCCAAACCTACATGCCATTCTTTATTCTGTGGAAGACATTTTGAAGAATACACACAATGAAAGTAAGTGGGAACCAATGTTGTTTGAACACCTCTGACTTTCAATGACTTTGTCCTTCCCAGAGAAAATAAATAATAAGTATAAAGTCATATGGGTTTGAAACAACATGAGGGTTTGTAAAGAATGTCAGAAGTATCCCTTTCATACATTAGGAACTAACAATGAACAAACTGTTAAATAGGTAGAACCACAAAAAATAATGTCAACAGCGTATTGGTTTATAGAACAAATGCCCAGCTGTCAGGTGGTCAAATAAACTCATAGTTAACTGCATCCTTAATGTAGACAACCTGGAGGAAATAAGCTTATCTGCTTCCTGATTTTTCCATTGGTCACTCCAGGCAAAGACTAAAAGGCTTGATCCCCTTTACAATGGACCAGCGGTGGGCATTGTTACATTGTTTTTGCTGAAATCCCACTTGCAGCGTTCCAGGATGTCATGACCAGCTCCTCAAACCCCTTCTATCACCATATGAACAGCTCATCTATTAAAGAGAGAAACAGATTAGTAAGAGTACATTGCTTCTTAATCTAAGGAGCTGATCAAAAAGTCATACAGGACATATGAAGTTATTTGTTAAAACAACATCTTGACTAAAACCATGACTTAGTTTTCAAGCTTAAAGAAATGAAAATGAAACTAATAAAAACATTGCCTAATGATCAGAAATAATCAGGCCACTTGTGGCATTTTTCCCAACCATTTTATGCATCAATATTTGAACTTTATTTACTGCCAATAAAAGTATTTTCTTACAAATTTCATTAATTTGTTTAATTTGATAAATATTGGTATTGATGGTCAATATTTGAACTTCATGATTATTTCTTGAAAATAATAAACATGATCCATAATATCTCTGGAATGACATTTTTCTTTCAAATATGCCAAAGTAAGGGATAGAACACATCAACTTCATTTCTAACAGTGTAACACATCAAATTCTCTAGAATGGGACAATGGGGTATTGATAAGACCCTAGGGGCCCATACTGAGGGAAATGGAAGTCAGTCTTGGAACTCTCTAAAACGTTTCAAAGGGGGAACAGAGCAAACTGGTTGTGGGAACTGAACAGTTGAGCCCATGGGAAAGGGGAGGATTTAGAGTGTCTCTCCATTGTTTTTGTTGCTGATTGGAATCTACAGTGAATAATTATGCTGTAATTGTGCAGAGAGTCTGCACACATCCTGACTGAAGGGCTGAGAGAGGCTGGCAGGCGTCGTTCCTTCTTCCTATCACTCAGGAACAATAGGGCTGTTTGTCCTCTGGGACAAACTAGCACCTTTCCAGCACCAAACCCACAGTCTCCTACCTGGTTAGGCACAAACAAACCAGACGACATCCTCTCCAACATAACTACTGGACGCACAGGAATAGGAGTGCTCGTACAAATACAGCAGAGCATCTGACACATATGACATTCTCGTAAGGCTGCATAATAGAATGAACCTCAGAGAGCACGTTGCAAATGCAGTCGGAGCAATTACAATGATTGCGTTCATTGGCCGAAGGAAAACCTCCAAGGGGGGCTTCATGATGACTTAAAATTATGTACGAACATATTTAGAAACAAGAATTAAATCTGCTACCTTTTCCTCTAAAACGGTAAATCTCTCAAATTTAAAAATACTTAAATGAGTAGTTCACTTAAAAAAATAAAATTAAAATAAAAAAAAATAAAAACTTTTGCTGATCATTTACTCTCCCCCATATCATCCAAGATGTCCACATCTCTTTCTTCAGTCTAACAGAAATTAAGGTTTTTTATGAAAACATTCCAGGATTTTTCTCTATAATGCACTTTACTGGAGACTGTGTTAAACCAAACAGTTCAAGGTCCAAAAAACAGTTTCATTGCAGCTTCAAAAGGGCTTTATACGACACCAGACGATGAATAAAGGTCTTATCAAGTGAAATGATTGCTCATTTAAAAAATAAATACAAAAGTTTAAGTTTTAAAAGCATAACTGTAAGTACACTGAAATTACGGTGTACGTTTCTGTAATAATAAAGGGGTAACAAACACTACTTTAATTTACAGCCCACAGGAGTTACACTTACCCTGTAACTACGCAGAACAAGGGGGTAACAGATGCTATACTATGTGGCAATACGAAACAACACTGTTTGCACTGTAATTACAGAGAAAGGTACTGTTATCAAAAAAATAAAAAAAATATAAAAAAGTTTTAATTACAGAGTATATTTGCCCTGACATTTAAGTGTCATTGCAATTCAATGGGATAAGGTAAGTACTAATTACCACATGGTAAGGTCTAAATTAAAATCATAGCAAAAACATATTTTGACTTAACATTTAGTAATCTAGTAAGAAAAGCCAATAAACTTCATTTTTAGCATAATAAAAATAATAATTTTATCATAATAAAAAAAAAAAAAAAAAAAAAAAAAAATATATATATATATATATATATATATATATGTATGTATGTATGTATGTATGTATGTATGTGTGTGTGTTTAATTTTTAAATTACATTGCACAAGAACATATTTTGCCAGAAATGTGATACATTTTTTAAACAACAGACATACAATTTTTGCCTGGAATATATTAACAGAATAGGTACCTGTTATTTTTTAATTAATTAAATAATTTGCTTGTATATCTGCTTGTTGCCCCTTTATTACCCCAAACTTAACATATTGTTCCCTTATATACACTTAAGTACAATATAATTACAGAAAACGTACACCGTAATTTCAGTGTACTTACACAGTTGTTTGCGGGTCGTAAAATAAAGTGGTACCAAAGTTTTTTTTTTTTAAAAAAGTGAACTACTCTTTTAATCCTCCAGTGAATCATGAACAACAGGAAAAGTCATGATGCCTATGGATATTGTTGTGGGGCTAAAAAGGATTAAGAACCACTGTTTTAAAGTGACACAATTTCCCCTCAAACCATCATAACACTCACAGAACCTGTTAAATGTGGAACAAAACTTACATTAAGTTTATGGTGATGTAAAAGTTTTAGGGCCAACTTGAAGCCATGCACTGAGTTCAATGGCAATATTTCTTCTAATATAACCTTTTATAGTAAAATGTTTTGGGCCGACAAGCTGCCTGGTAACGGCATTTCTGCTGATGTAAATCTAGATCAGCACTCATAAAGTTTCACTAGCTTGTTGGCAGCAGTGAAGCAAAACTTTTGCTGGAAAATGTTACGGTTACTTCGATCAAGTACTCTCAAGGGATTTGTGAAGTCTTGCCCTTCTGGTATAATCAGGCTGCGTGCAAGAAGAAAAAGAATGTACAGCGCAGAAAACAGACAATGCATCGGTCAGGTAAGTGCACTTAATTAGGAACATTTGTATGTACAGATTATATGATTTTAATAATCCTAAACACTGAAGAATGATCAGCAGCCCTCAGAACAGAATCTAATGCTGCCACCTTTTATTGTTAATGGCAGATTGTTGCTTGTAATCCGATGCAATAAAAAGGTTGTGTACCACAAAATAAATGTATAAAATGTATATTGTGTTGCCTTACAATGTGATGAGGGTAATCTAATTCGCAAACAACTCGTATGAGTTGATTCTTTCAGTTGAAACAAAAACATACAGCACAGCTAATTTAATTTGATTGTTAAAATAAATGACTTTATGAGGCGGCTCTTTGTAGTGAATCAAAAACATATTAAATTTGATTGTCCCGCCATATGTAAGCAATATAGACATTAACACAAATTTAGCTAAATGACTTCAAATAGAATTGAATCGAATCAAGAGATTGTGAACAGGAATTGAAATTAATCACATCCATATCGACACCCAGTCCTATTTATTTATTTTTTTTGGCATAGACATTATTCATGGTAGCAGTAGCGCCATATTTCATTTTGGACTGGAATGAAAACGATGATATGAGGGATAAAGTGTGTTCAATAAAAAATAAAAATAAAACTTAAAAATTTTAAACTCGATAAAACTGATTTAAAGGTCCAATATGTAAGGATTTTGTAATAAAATATCAAAAAATCACTTGCACAGTGTGATATATTTCCTGCAGTTGTGTACTTAAAATATCCCAAAAGTCTCCAAAGTTCTTTTATTTCAGAGAAATTCCAATTTTAAATAAGTGGCCGTCCCGAAAAAAAAATGTCGCCTGTAAATGACGCAATATCCGCGCTATCCTCGGCTATCCTCGCTTCCGCTCGTATTGCCATAGCCATGACTTAACCATGGCGACAGACGCGGACAACTGCATAGTGAGTAACGTTTGGCGGCACCCAGTTCTTGTTTCGTTCAATCATAGACCATGGCAAGCAGACTTTGGGACAAACAAGGAGAACTAGAATGAGGATCAATATCAGCGTGATGTTTCTGAGATGCCGAGAGCTGGCGTCCGAGACTGACTTCCACTCGACAGAGAGCTAGCGTCCGTGACTAATTTGGACTTGACACTGACAGAACTTCACTAGTCACGACTTTACAGCTTTATTACACAGGTGAGCAACATTATATAAAACAAATCAATGGTATAACGTTAGTCTGACATGATGAAATGTTAGAATATGGTCAGTATGTTATTCTTATGTTGATCAAGCTGCTAGTTTCGTATCGCAAACATAAACACGTAGAATAACATTATAACTTTCAACACACATTTAAATGCTGTTTAGTGTGATAGTGTAACATCATTCCACGTGGAACAGCGCTGCGTTTCCCTCACAAATTTTATTCATCTAATAAACTGACCTGTGTGAGTAATCCAGGACTTGCGTGTAGTTCAATAGGATGAAATTTCCTTATTCCTTTATATCGCGGGACTCGCGTGTGATATATGTATCTTATTAGCAATCGCGACCTGCTTTCACTGTAATGTTAAAAAAACATGAGTGTTTTCACTAATCCTTAAACATTATTAGATCCATCAGCTTGACAGCAAGTCCCATCATTCAGCTCGTTACTGCGTCACATACATTCGCCTTTGCTATTGTTGGAAACGGCGCCTCTTGTGGCCACTAAAGTTACATATTGTAGCTTTAAACGATGCGAGCTACGAGATCTAGGACCTTTATACATTGCATGCCATTGTAAAGCCTATAGTGACCCTCACCACCTAATTTTCATCTGCTTTAAATTCAATATTGCATCTAACCTGACTAAGGTCTATCGTTATGCAATGTGCAAAATTCATATTAGCTGGAAAGATCATTTGACAAAAAGTACAGTGTAACTTTACATTTATTATGAATAGCCTCCCACACACTTCACCACGTTAGCTGTGCAATTATCACTGACATTTTAGCCATAATGATGCTTATGAAAGCACTGCATGCGTAATGATCCCTCAATAGTACGAGTTCACGTGTACTGTACAGGTAAATGGACTCAAAACTTACAGATAATTGGTTTAAAATATGAGATTGTTCTTTTGTTCCACATATCCAAAGTGAGGAAAAATTAACACTGGGGCAAAACCTCGCTTTCACTTCTCACTATTCACTTTGTCCATTATTACTAATTAGCTGAAGACCACGAAAACAGAGCTTATATGAATTCTGAGCATTCTGAATCTGAATCACTTCAGCCAGGCAAAGTTTAAACATCTCAAGCCTAACTCAAGTGTTGCCTTGCATAGAAGCACTTTTATTCACACAGACACAAACTTAACAAAGGTGGGCTTTCTTTGAGCTTCAGTCTCATGAGCATATGACAGGCAGCACAAATGGAAAAATTATTAAAGCTTTCCAAGTTTGGACTCATATAGTCATGTGTCTGCACGCCTAAGGGCAGAAGATGAATATTAAAAAGTCTCAAAAGAATGAAAGTTGTAAAATATTCTCTCAGCAGTCAAGCTCCACCAGCTGGCTTGGTAAATATTACAGTAAAGACTCCATTTAATTAGGACGGCAGAATGAAGTAGCATAGAAGTGGACATGAAATCACACACAAGTTTCCAGATGAAGTTCCCATCCCTGGGGCCGTCGAGGTTGACAAATGAGCCAAAAGTCTGAGAAGTTGCACATCATTATATAGTAATCTTGGAGGATTTCATGACATTTAATAAAACTTAGTTCTTCTCCGGTCGGTTTCTTTCCAGCGCTGCCCTAGGTGTGAATTCCAGTTTGTTCTTCAGGCTGAGGACCTGCGTACTGTCCTGACCGGTCAGTTCCTCTAATTTTCTATCTTCCCGTAGCTCTGCAATGCCCCTCTCTTCTCCTGGGGCATTTGGGGTGCCCCTGATGAACCACTCAAGCTGGTATCCAACAGCTCCCACCACAAAGGCCACTGGGAAGGTCACATAGGGTGCATAAGTGCGCATTGCAGTCCAGATCAATGGCCACATGGTTGCAGACTCAGAAATACACCTGAAAAAAAGTAAGTTCTAGAAGGTTATTTATCTTTGGCAAGCTGACAATGCCTCATTACTCTGGTAACCAGTGCAAAATAAATGATTAAAAATAGACATGCTTTCATAACCAAGGAAACAATACTGTAAATATTATTTTTAGTAGGTAGAAGGAGTATAATGACATACACATGGTCGTGTTAATGTGTCCAACTACACACACACACTCTCAGACATTGCTAGTACATTTATATTTATATTTTATGATTATAAAAAGTCATGTAACTGTTACAAGGGTACCGGTGTCAAAGCATGATGTGTGAAATGGCGCTATAAAAATACATTTAAAATACATAATTGGTTCCTAAAAACATAGTGAGAATCCCGCTGACGATTTGGTTTGTAATATTTCATACATTCGTTAAATGATACGCGCGTTCGTTTATAAAATCTCATGAGTGTACATACCTCTAATCACTAAGCGATTCCACTTCCTGCCTCCTTGCGTCACTGTAAGCAACAATCTGATTGGCTATTTGATTACGTCAGAATGACGTAATAAATTCTCATTCGTTCAGGGAGGGAAAATGTCCTGGTAAAGCAATGCTGACACCAAGTGACTAATGCTGAAACAATGAAACACACAGCGTTGGTTTGTTCTGAAATTAAGCTTATTCTTATTTTTGAGCAAGAACAAATATAGTGAAGTCACTTTAGACAATGTTTTAGATATTTTTGTTTTAATTAAACAAGAAAAAAAGACAATGAGAGAATATTTCACGAATACAACTGAATTTTTTAATTGTAATCAAAACAACAGAAAAAATATATATATATTCACGATTTATTGTTTATATGAAATAAATGAGCGTGGACCGTTAAGGATAGCATAAATATCATACAAAAAAACCTTTGGCGAGAGAGAACTAAACATTTCATAATCACAAGTTTTCATATTTTGGCTAATATTCAAAAATAACAGAAATGTAAAATCTAAAATATTCATACTTCCATGACAAACACCCATTAATTAGTAAATAGTGCTCGTTGCATAGCTAATGGCGTACAACTGATAATTTTGGCATTAGTTTAGTCTTGAATAACTGGATTACATATGTGTGGTAGACTTTTGCGATGAGGGCTATATTTGAACAGCTCATTGTGGTGAAATCAGGCTGAGTTGCCGTGAAAGGCACTGTTGAGAGGTTGAAGTGTCGTGCCACACATTCAGAGTCAGGTCATCTTCTGAATTGCTCATGCAGTTCTTTACATCAGTCTGATAACGGCACTAGACAGGAAGTCTTCGTAACTCAACCTCACATTGCCAGTCATGCCGGTGTCTTTCTCTCGGAAGGCTTGGGTCATGCTCTGGAGCTGCGTGCACACCTGAATGAAGCGGTCCAGCTGGAGAACCCCGTTCACACCGGGTGCAGAGTAACGGTTCACCAGTTCCTGAATAAACTGAGGACTCAGATTGTAGCCCATCTGAGATAATGCTGGAAGATAAGAAACACATGGGTAATCAAAAAACATTGCATTTACACTATGTCATTTAAAAGTTTAGTGTCTACATTTAAACAAAAATGTCTCTTATGCTCACCAAGGCTGCATTTATTTGACCAAAAATACAGTAAAAACAGTAATATAATGAAATCTGTTTTATTTTAATATGTATTAAAATTTAATTTATTCCTGTGATGCAAAGCTGAATTTTCAGTGTCACATGATCCTTCAGAAATCATTTAATATGATAATTTGCTGCTCAAGAACATTTATTTTTATCAATGCTGAAAACAGTTGTGCTGCTTAATATCTTTGCAGAAACTGCAATCATTTTTTTCAGGATTCTTTAATGAATAAAAAGTTAATAAAGAATAAATAAATCTTTTGTAACATTATAAATCTTTTAGCAGTCACTTTTGATAAATTAAACACGTCCTTCCTTAATAAAAGTATTAATTTCTTTAAAAAAATATATATATACCAAACCTTTGAACAGTGGTATACATAAAACAGAGAATTATTACATTGCATAACCTATGGTTTGAAACAAAATATGTATGCTTTTTTTTTAGGGTCAATTTAACCATTCTACTGTTGTTTTTGTATCCACCGTTTTCAATACACTGTCACACACCAGTAATCAACCATGCACTTTCCGGCATATTCAAATCTTTCTAAAGGCATCCACTATATAGTTAGCCTGAGAACCGGATTCTGCTAGTGTTGTTTGTACAAAATCAATGAGGATAAAAAAAAAAAGACACTGCAAGATAACAGCTACAATTTTGAGGTTATTTTAAGAGCCATTTTCCATGACGTCTCAAAAAGCGAAATCATCCCAGCATTAATAATACATTAAACTGCGCAGGATTAGATGAAAAAAGGGTTTAACAGCAGAGAGCACAAGCTCCGTAACTGTCTTTTCCTTACAAACTTTCTGTGACTGCCACATCTTGTGTGTGTGGTCCCAGTAAGCCCAAAGTTATAAGGACATAATGTCCCCCCAAAAATCCCATTTTGGTCCACATGGGGAAAACAGCTTATACATCATAAATCAAGTGATTTTTTAAATCTAAAAATGCAGAAAGTTTCTGAAAATAATTTTCATCCATAATTTCATGTGAAGATACTCTACTGTTCAAAAGATGCTGCTTTTTGTATAGAATTTAATACTTTTATTTTAGAAATATGATTCTAATCTGTGCTTGATGACTACCAATGTTCATAACAGTGTACTGTTAATGTGGCCTTAACTGCAAACATGTTGTCTTGGGTCCTTTTTGACCTCTAATTACTCACCCTGGTGCATCTCATTGCTGTTAATTGATCCCGATCGGATCCCGGTTCAAACTGTTGGAACACTGCCCTCCACTGCTGCAGAAACATCCACAGTGCAGAGAAACCATAGACATCTCACGCGTCCGGATTTGGTCTTGTCAAACATATCTGGAAATGAAGACAAAGCACTGATTTTTGGCACTTCTATTTTTTTTGACATTGCAGCATTCTGAATTGAGTTATATGGTGATACAAACATCCATTCAATAATTTAGCCTCTGTCAGGAGGGTTATGCTAACAATGGCAGCACTCACTGAGCATCATAATGCATGTTTCGTCATTGAAAGCGGAGTTGTTGGAATTCATGAGCGCTTGCTTCAGCTCTTTTCCGTTAATGTAGCCACTATGATCTGTGTCCACAGAAGAAAACCACTGGTAGGCCTCAGGGATTCACACTCGGGAGGAATGTTACCTACAACATTGAGATTATTCAGTTAGTTAAAAACAGATTACTTAACCATAGTTAACCACAGGTCAAAATAATATTTAGGAATGAACTCAAAAACTATTATTTTTGGTGTATGCTCAAATCCCTTTGGTCGTTTTATGGACGGACAAAAAAAAAAAGGATACAAAGAAAATAAATAAACAGCTCATTTATATTGACATGTGGTATCCGCTATTTACTGAATGGAGCAGTTTCAGTATATGCATAAATGTGCAACCGGTTGTTCATTACTAGCAAAATGACAGCAGGACGATGATAAGAACGAGCAGTCCTATAGGTCGGATTTGAAAAACATCTTGGAAATGGGCCCAGTGTGAACAAGCCTAGGTTGTCAGTGATATGTCATCTTGGTCCCAAGAGGGACAAGAATAAGTTGTGCAATTTGGTGAAGCGCAGACGGTCACTGTATCCCTCGGGAGGGATAAGCACTGTTCAGAGGACACTCTTTGAATCTGACAGCCTTTCCCACAGGACATTACAGAATACTTACCGACATAAACGCAGAAGGACACATACACACGAACCCTTTCGCTCAGAATTACCACACTCATCACTCTAATTCTCCTGTGGGCACATTCTGTACCAGATCAGTACAAGCTGCTTCTGCCATCCTGCAGTGTCTCAGCATCAGTCATTCAGTGAGGGGCATGTGACACAGCTGCAGTGCAGGAGGATCAAGGACCTTGTCTGCAGCACCTTCATAAATTCCTATCTTTCGTATTTTATTCACAGCCCTCAGCCACTGCATGCCTGATGGAACGCAGCGGCTCGCGCTGTCTCAGCTGCCAACCCTGACACTCAGACATCATCAGTCAAATCAGCCCGGAGCTGCTGCCTACCACTCCTGACACCATGTTGAAAAATTCACCTGCTGGACCAATATCTATTACGGTGCATTTGAAGATGTATGAAGCTGTGCAAAACATCCTGATTAAAAAAAAGTTATATATTCCTATTCCTCCACAGTCTATTAACCAAAAGGTGAGAAATTAACATGATATACCCTACACTACCATTTAAAAAGTCCATGAAAGAAGTCACTTGTGCTCATCAAGGCTGCATTTATTCATTTAAAAATATAGTAAACAAGTAATATTGTATACTATTGTATTTTAATTCAAAATATACAAAAATATCTTGTAATGTAATTTATTCCTGTGATGTCAAAGCTGAATTTTCAGCATCATTACTCCAGTCTTCCATGTCACGTGATCCTTCAGAAATCCTTCTAATATGCTGATTTGTTGCAACATTTATTATTATTATCAATGTTGTAAACAATTGCAGCTTAAAGGGATACTCCACTTTTTTTGGAAATAAGAGTATCTTTTTTACAACTCCTCCAGAGTTAAACTGTTGAGTTTTATCGCTTTTGAATCCATTCAGCCGATTTTATATTTAGAAGAATATCAGGCACCAGACAGTTTCTGGTCCCATTGACTTCAATAGTATATATTTTTTTCCTACTATGGAAGTCAATGAGACCAGAAACTGTCTTGTTACTGATTTTCTTCTAAAATATATATATATATAAAATCGGTTGAATGGATTCAAGAATCCCTTTAATATTTTTGAGGAAATTGTGATATAGGCCATTGGTTCAGTATTCTTTGTGGTCAAAAGAACAACATGCATTTATTGGAAATATAACTGTATACAGTTATGTATAAGTGTTTACTGTCACTTTTGATTATTTGAATGCATCCTTGCTGAAAAAAAAAAAGTATTTATTTCTTTTTTTAAAAAAGAAAAGCTTAAGTGTCCTGTTAGTACACATCCACAGACACACACATATGCATACATAATTTAGTCATATATTTATATATGCTCCCAATATAATACTCTAACTAAAATGAAATAGAGTCACACATATCTGAACCTGCAGGTGCCTGCTGACCATATGGTCCTCTCTGGGGTTGTCCATAACCTCCGTGATGGAGCACCAGGAGCTTGGCCCCACCGTACGCCGCTCCTGGTCCAGGTTGACCATGAGACCCGTGAAGGCCCTCTCCACCATACTGTTGCCCAAAAGAGGCACTGCCATAATGCGAACCATACTGCCCGCCAGCAGGACCACCTCCATACGGCGCCCCTGGAGCGGGGTGGCGTTGGGGAGCGTTACCACCTGGTCCCAATAACCCTTTGAAAAAACAAATATGGAAAAGCTTGTATTGGGGAAATGTTTGTATGAAACATCAACAGAGAATCAGATGTGACCCTTGATGTACATTCTGTCATCATTTACACACCCTCAAAGTTGTACCGACTAAATCGATTAAGGTGGAACACTAATATATATATATATATATATATATATATATATATATATATATATATATATATATATATACATACTAATATTTATAATATGAATATAGGAACTATGGTTACTCTTTTTAAGGTTGAATAGTAACTACATGTGAACTACATGTACAGTACTTAGAATAGGGTTATGGTTAGAGTTAGGGTTACATTACAGTTATTATAGATATAGTAACATGTAATAAAATGTAACTGTGACCTTAAAGTAAAGTGTTACTGAAACTAGATTAGATATTCAGTCACTATTCACATCCAATGTATGCTTTTCATTCAGTGAATGTAATTGTTGACTGAATATCTAACATCATCTTTTTCTGTTATGGAAGGAAAAGTTCGGACCATAACATGGCACTGAGTCATACTGGTAATCTCATATTCTTTATTTAGATTTTACAGCAGTAACAAAAACTGCGGGTTATGGTAAATGATGGCAAAAGTGTAACGTTACAGTCAGTTGGCTAACGTTAAGACCCAAAAGTGACACATTTCCATTTAGCATCTTTGTTGAATGACATTAATTAAAATAAAGATGTAAAACACAATCATTTCATTAAATGCGATAAACTACTGACCAAGACGCAATCAACAAAAACAAAACATTAATGTGAATGTATTTCAAATCAAGTAAAGTTAGCTACAGGGCTAACTCTGACTAGCCTGTAAAAAGCTTGTTTTAGGCGATTACGCGATCACAGTTATTTTTCCATGTACACCAAACACTAAGAGTTTAGACCGTGAGACACATATGAAAGAATCATATAAACATTAAATATACATTGTATATAAACATGAATATTTAAAAAGGCTAAACCCGGAAGAAAGATTTACCTGTCCGTAATAACTCATTCCGCGGAGAATCTTGTTTAGCAAATGGAGCGATCCGGCTGTATTTAATAAGACCCGCCTCCTGAAGCTGATTGGTTCGCCATCATGTTTGTCAAAGGCGCAGCCTCATATTTTCCATCAGATTGGTTAAAACAATGTAAAACTGCTCATCATTGTAGAAACTTTGAGTCACTGTTTATATGCCATGGTGTTTTGTTTTAGTAACCGTATTTATGAAGGCGGGTGGATAGAGTTGTTATTTTGAGGTAAGAGCGTGTATATGTGGCCATTTGTAAAATACTAGGATGTACTATGATGACATTGGCTTTGAGCAGATGTCTGTCTGTCTCCAAAGGCTACTGAAGACTAGGGGTAGTTTCAAAATTTTTACCCATGTGAAAATTCCTTTATTTCTGTGTCTGTATACAGATATATTACCGAATTGGCTACAACAATAAATAGCCTGAAAGTTTCCATTATTGGACAGAGAGAAAAGGACATTCGATAAATATGCTACCGGTTAAAAAGTTTCTGCTCACCAAGGTTGCGTTTTTTAAAATAAAAATAAACAAAAAACACAGTAATATTGTGAAATATTATGACAATTTAAAATGACTTTTTTATGTTAATATATATTTAAATGTAATTTATTCCTCTGAAAAAAGCTGAATTTTCAGCATCATTACTCCAGTCTTCAGTGTCACATGATCCTCCACAAATCACTCTAATATGATGATTTTATGCTCCAAAAACATGTATGATTATTATCCATGTTGAAAACAGTTTTTTACATTTTTATTTCAGGATTCTTTGATGAATAGAAAGTTTAAAGAACAGCATTTATTTAATTAGAATCCTTTCTAACATTATAAATGTCTTTACTGTAACTTTTGATCAATGTAACTCATCCTTGATGAATAGAAGTATTGATTTCTTATTTATTTCCCCCAAAAATAAAATACAAATTCTTACTGACCCCAAACTTTTTAAAGGGTAGTGTTTAATGTAACAAAAGCTTTCCAGATAAAAGCTGTTCTTTTGAACTTTCTTTTCATCAAAGAATCCTGAAATAAAAATGTAAAAAACTGTTTTCAACATGGATAATAATCATACATGTTTTTGGAGCATAAAATCATCATATTAGAGTGATTTGTGAAGGTTCATGTGACACTGAAGACTGGAGTAATGATGCTGAAAATTCAGTTTTTTTTCCAGAGGAATAAATTACATTTTAATATACATTAACATAAAAAAGTCATTCTAAATTGTCATAATATTTTACAATATTACTGTGTTTTTTGTGTATTTTTTATCAAAAAATTGCAGCCTTCGTGAGCAGAAGAGACTTCTTACCGATCTTAAACTTTTGACCGGTAGTGTGTGTGTGTATATATATATATATACATTATTATCCTTTTTCTTTTTCTAAACTATTTTCTATGTTGTTTTAATAGCAATGCCCAATAGCAATGGGATATGATTTGTTACAACATGCCCCAATAGTCAAACTATGTGTGGTTAATACTGTCATATTCACGTGCCATTAAAAGACTTATAACAATGTATCAAAATGAGTTGTTCAGATATGTGCTCCAACGTGATGTCACGATTGACAATGGATGGAATCTGACCTATTTTATATTAGATCCTCCCTTGAATGAGTTGTACATGTACACACATACTATTTTTTCCCCAGTTTAACTAGTTTCTCCTCACAAGAGCCCAAACCAGAGTAGCTAAACCAGTTAATCTCCTTGCCAGAGCATTTAACAGCAGCATTCAAGTAAGAAATATATTCGTATTAAAGCTACTAATTCAGTCAGAACAGTGAATTATTTTTCTGTTACAGCATCTGCAGCATATACTTTTTAATGTTATATACACGCACACATTACTGTCTTTTTTAAAGACACCATATCGCATAACGATAATACAATATGGTCATTAATCATTATTCACAAATAAAGAACATGGCATACGTGTATAAATGTTGAGTATCTAGTAACAGAAATGCAATATGACATCCATACCTATGTTTTCAGTAGTGTATAAACAACTTACTTAATAAACCGTAATGTTTTTATTTCCTTAGAATGAGACATTTATATCTCCATGACTGGGAATCCCCTTCTATGAAGGTCGACATATTGTGACGTCAGGTTTCTACCATTGCGAACGTGAACAAATGGAGCTACAGAACGTGTTTCATCACTACCTTGAAAGAGAAGCAGCAGAAAGCTGGAAGCTGGCCATAAACACTGTGAGTAGTGACTTTTCCCTTGTGAGTGGTGTAAAATATGTAGTTGGATTGTTTCATGTAACTTAGTTCTCCCTCTCTGTATTATGGGTTTGCTATGTGGGGATACATGTGCTGGTTACATTCGTGAGAACAGCTGATAAGTAGTTATTTATGTCATTGACCAAAAAACAGTATGTTACAGGAATAACTAAGCCCTTGATCTCTGGAAGAGATCTAAGTTCGATTCGCGAAGTGTTTTCAAAATCAGAGCAAAAAGCCTATTTGTTTGTAGTAAATGGTGTCTATGGGATGTGGAGGTGCGCGCGGCAAAAATTACATGATTGGTTTATAATGGACTGTGGTACAGAAACAGTGACCATGTTACACACTCTTGGCTTACTCTGGCTATTCTCTGCTGTCTCAGGCGACGATATGTTTGTCCCGTTTTAGGCACCGTAGCTTCTTCGAAAGGGAGGGGTGAGCAGTGGACTGAGCCCTTAAGTGCAACTCGCAATGAAACCGCCAGATGTCGCTAAAAATCACACACTGCGCCTTTAAAAGGAGGAATTTATGCAATTGTAGATGTCCATATATAGCTCTACGTCTTGAAAATACAATGCATTGTTTCAAAACAATTCTTAACTTTATTCATCAACTGGATTATATTGGGTTTCCTTTTAGACCACTCTAAACATAAATGTCATTTTTCCAATAGTAAAAAAGAGAAAAGAAACATCATGTGACTCATGTCATCATCATTGTTTGTCTTTTTATATCACAAGAAGAACATGATACACCAAAATATACAGATGATTTACAGTATACTCACTGTTAGTCATAGCAGCATCAAATTAAAGAAACCCCCCAAAAAATTATCCAGGGAATAACATTAAATGGATTACACATATTCTATACTTTAAGTTTTTAGTTTTAAAAAGTAATGTAAAATAATCAACAATCTTGACAACATTAATTGTAACATCTGAGCATTAAATGTGGCTGTAGCTTCCAGTTACTCTCCCCAAATTGAGAGATAACTGATTTAAGTCAAACCAATACACTGTAATGTATGCGATTCAGTGCTTCGTAGTATAGGCTATTTAGTAGTGCTTTACCCTGAAGTATGTGCTGCTGTGTTATTGGGAATGGTTTTTGTAAACAATGTACATTACATTTTTTTTTTGTATAAAGTATAAAGACATCCCAGTTCCCAAGGTTAGTTGGCCTTCTGTCCGGCTTTTAAGGGTGTCTGAGTTGAAGAATGCTGTAGTCCCAATGTTTTGTAGGTGATCTCAGACTTAAACAAGTGTGGACACTTTTTCATTTACTGTATTGGGCCAGGGACAGGAATGTATGCAGTTTCTCATTGATCACCACGTTGTTATATGTTATGTACACTAGGGAGCAGTGTGCTCCTTTAGTGAATGAGACTCAAAAATACCAACGTAATAACCTTCTCATTTCAAATTAAAAAAGGACACTACGAAGTTCTCATAGATAAGTCATTGTCCATAAAATATTTTAAATGCAATATTCCTTTGGTGTATTGGCATGATTGGATTATCTACATTATTGCCCAAGTTCCAACATGTCCAATACTGTTTATCACACTTGCTTGTTCCAGAATCAGAGTTCAGGCCATTGTTAGGTCGGTCCAGAATGCTTTTCATCTTTTGCGGCTTTTGCCTTTTCCAAGTTGACGATGTTCTGGGTGGATGAGGCTGTTGGATCCACTCTTGTGTATCTGACGCTTAAGCCCTATATTCTGGCTCTCTCCGTCTGCGCATGCATTTGTGAATTTTGTTGTTAATCAAGTAGAATATCTCACAGATACACATGAAGATGCACACAGAAGAGGAGGCCACCATAAAGATGGTGAAGATTTTCTTCTCTGTAGGACGGGAGATGTAGCAGTCAACAGTATTTGGACAAGGCGCTTCAGTGCATTTGGTAACATTTGGCATGTCGAAATGATAAATGTGGTACAAAATATAGAGGAAGCCTGCATTCGAAGCCAGCCTTGAACAGCAGGCTGAGTATGTAGGTGTACCACAGGCCTCCACGCCTCCTCCCAGGGTTGATATACAGGTGTTGACCCTCATGAAGAGTGGCGTACTTTACATCCTTCATTTCACGATACTTGACGTGAGCCACCACCATGAGAGATGGGCACGTGACGAAACTGACCTGCAGAGCCCAGAGACGGAACGTGGAAGATGGGGAAAAATTTGTCGTAGCAGACGGTTAGTACAGCCCGGCTGGGCGGTGTTGCAGACAAAGTCTTTCTGTTCATCACTCTCACACCTGTTGAATAGCCACCACAAACACCAAGATTCGGAAGATGAACACTATGGATAGATAGACACGGCCGAACACAGTGGAGTATTGGCTGACCCCGCAGAGCAGAACTTCTAGAGACATCCAGTTCATGTCGCCAGGTGTTTTACGCATACCAAGATATGAGTCCTAAAAACAAACAGATAAATTTGGTTACCAAATATGTGGTTAAATTTGGTTACCAAATATGTGACCCTGAATCACAAAACCAGTCACAAGTAGCATGGGTATATTTGTGGCAATAGCCAACAATACATTGTACGGGTCAAAGTCTCAAAGTTATTCAATTTTCTTTTATGCCAAAAATCATTAAAGAGATACCTTACCTCTGGAAAGATGAATGTGTATCTAAAATGGGTCATTTATAGAAATGTGCAATATTTTTTTGGGCAATTTGGAGCTTTCTAGACTGAGAAAAGCCAGAAAATGTATTTTTGGCTTATGTGGATGAAAGACAACAACTCCCAGAATGCACTTGCTTCACTGCCCCAGGAGGCAACAAAGCAGTAGTTAAACAAAAAGTCTAAGTGATGAGTCTGCCCGGGATTTTCGAGATCACCCAAAACCCAGATTCGGCTTTTGCGTTCTGAACAGTCGCCATTCATTCTGTTTACTGTGGTGAGCAGGACGAGACTTAGGCCCTGTTTACATGAGAACGCTCGCGGGTGAAAACGTAAAAATATCTTATCTGATGTGCCTTTCGCTTACACGGCGATGGTGTTTTTGAGGCTTAAAAATGCATAAAGCTGAAACCACCCTCCAGAGTGGAAATCTTAAAACAGCTTCCACCGCGTCGTTTCCGTGTAAAGGGTAAAAACGCAAAAGTCTGCTTGACAGTGAAGGTTGTAGCGCAAGCGCGCGGACTTGGTGCTTGTAGTATGCACTCCTAGTCACCTGGAGTGCAGTACTACATTTGAATTTCTCAGACATTTACGTACCATTTGTACGCAAATTTCCCACACAAAACGCTCGTCTAAACGCAGAATAAAAAATGATGACGTAACGCCACTTTTGCGTTTCTCTTCAGAATCGTTTCCGTGTAAACATAGCCTGAAAGGCCGCGGAGAGCAGCGCGAACCGGGACCTGATTACCGATGTAGTCGACATTGTGAGCACGCACCGGCTCCGATATCTCATCACGGAGGAGCGGAATTTTTTTAACAATGTTAAAACGCACATCAACTTGATCACTGTGTTTAGCATTCATGTAAACACTACATTCAGATTCACCAATGGAAATGAATTCGAGTTAAATTGAAACAAAAGCTGTACATGTAAACAATGAATGGCGAATGATGAAAAGAAAAGGTGAATCCGGGCATTGACGGCTCGGAAATTTCAGGGGAAAAGAGGATGGTAAGCCCTGACTACTCAGCTTTCTCCACAGAACAAAAGCCTGCTAGCTTAGCTTCCAAAAAGATGGCCAACACTGTGTACATTCTGTGAGTGAGACCCCACCCTGCTATGGGCGGGATCTGAAAGTCTTTAGCCTCTGGCCAAAAAAAAATCCTCTATATGACGTCAAATGACGATCTTTCGCGTCATTTGAGGATTTTTTACAGACAAAAAATACATAAAATCTCTTATCTCAGGGGGATATGAAGATGGAAAGCATGGTAATTTGAAAATACTACAGGTTTTCCACTAATACAAGCTTAATGCTAAATATATAAAACATATATTGTTGTGAGTGAATGGCAGAACAATCACAAACATCAAATGGACAACTTTAAAGGTGATTTTCTCAATGTTTTGAATTTTTTGCACCCTATGATTCCAGATTTTCAAAACAGTTGTATCTCGTTCAAATATTGTCCTATCATAACAAACCATACCAAAGATATGAGTCCTACAAACAAACAAATAAATTTGGTTACCAAATATGTGGTTAAATTTGGTTACCAAATATGTGACTCCTGAATCACAAAACCAGTCATAAGTAGCATGGGTATATTTGTGGCAATAGCCAACAATATATTGTACGAGGTCAAAGTCTCAAAGTTATTGATTTTTCTTTTAAAGCCAAAAGTGTACATTCTGTGAGTGAGACCCCACCCTCTATGGGCGGGTTGAAAACATGCGGGACAGCGCTGACTGTAGCTCTTTAGCCTCTGGCCAAAAAAATCCTCTGATGACGCAAAATGAAGATTTTTGCATGCTCATTTTCTCTATTTTTAACATTTAAATTTCCTTTGCCATGGGCCAGCTGTCTTGCAGAGTTTGGCTCCAACCCTGATCGAACACACCTGAGCAAGCTAATAAAGGTCCTCATGATTACTAGAAAGTCACAGGTAAGTGTGTTTGATCAGGGTTGGAGCTAAACTCTACAGGACATCAGCCCTCCAGGAACGAGTTTTGAGAAACCCTGATCTAAAACTCCCTCATATGTCATTTTTAAAACAATATTAATTAAAAAAATACTTTGAAATAATCTTTAGCAAATTTCTAAATAAATAATACTTTTTCATATATTTTGTGGTGCTTAAATTCCATGATTAATTAAAACAAATGATTTTAGCTTTTAATGTTTTAATATTAATTCATTTAAATATAATCTTAATATCAGACATTTATAAATTATTTACCATGTTTTAAACATTATTGGCTCATCATTATTTGCCAAAATTGTAATATCAGTGCATATCAGTAATCTGAGACCAGGATGAACGGATTTAATGCTGATAATATAATAATAATGATGATGATGATGATGATGATGATGATGATGATAATAATAGTAATAATAGTAATAATAAGTAAATTGTATAATACAATAAACTCAAATTTGATGCTTTCACTTTCAATTTATAAAAAGTATATGAGCTATACACATTTCCAAAATCCCCTCACTAAATATCCACTTTTGTTTTTTTACTTTCAGAGCTTTTATTCAGAATCAGAATGGCTTTCTGAGAATTAAGTTGACGGAGCTGGAAATAACAGCCGCAAATAACAATATTTAAGGTTATTATGTTTTTTTTCCCACATTTAGGAAACACTTACATGACAAGGATTCCATGTCAAGAAGATGCAATTAAATAGTTTTTTAAAGCAGCAGTGAGATGCATTTTGTGGAGGCTTCCATTTGATTATTTTCCAGCAGCCAGTATCATACAATGTTTTAAAACAACAATTTGCAATTTATATATTTAGTTAATTATCATTATTTGTATTCTGCATAGCATGCCCAATAATGTATTTACCATTGAATGTTATTTGCAACACCATTATGCTCAAAACACTACATTAAAAATAGTTTACGTAGTGTTTTGTTTTCTTAATGCATAATCTTCTTTCAGAAAACTCTGCATAGCCAAGTCTTACTATTTACAGTTAGCAGATATTACTGTCTAAGCGACTAACACAATCCCTATCATGGCGACAAACAACAAAATTTAGTTTAGAGCAGAAATACATCATATATGTCCTTACCTTTTGGAGTTTGAAAGTTATGAAGCTTGCGATACACTGGAATCAGTTGGAAATGTTCTTCCTGTTTGACATTCTGGACAGACTTGATTTTGTTGGAGAGCTGTGCCAATCATATCGCATGACTCACTAGAGTAAACCTTAAATGAAACCAAATGAAAAAAAAATTAACTTTAATGAAACATCATTGTGTCTACTTCACTTTACAGTGAAGGATTTGCTATTGTAATTAGTTTTGTGTAAAACCAGATAGGATTTAATAAAGTAACTTTAATAACTAGTCAAGGTTGTTTAAAACTAAACAAACTTTAAAAGGGTACAATGGATATCAATTATTTTGTTACTTATAGGTGTGTGTGTGTGTTGTGGGTGTAGATCTGTGTGTCTTTGTTCACTACTGTTCAAGTGCTTCTCTGCATGAAATGTATAGAGTCACCATTATATGTTGCTGCGATAACTAAATACTCTAAAGCTAGACAACATTTCCAATACTTTTTTATTAGATATTTGACCTGCCATGTTTATGTGCATCTTGATTAAAGTTGGTTATTCTTGCTTTATATTGTCACAAAAAAATACCCCTGGGGTAAAAACGCAGCAGAATTATAGGAAACAAAATCGAAACTAAAGTTCAAAACAACAGTCAAACTGAAAGTGTGTATTAATAGCTTGTGGGAATTATTGGAATCCTTGTCATGGAAACAACATTCCATAAGGGTGGATCACTGTGTGTTTGTCTTGTTTAATTCGACAAGTTATGACACTTAATGGCCTGTTTTCACAGATTAAGTCAAGATTAGTGAGTTAGTTCAATTAGGATATTTAAGTGTCTTTATAAGCGCCTAAAAAAAACACTGACGTATTTTAAAGGGGTAGTATAATGCCCTTATTACAAGATGTGAAAATAAATCCCTGATGTCCCCAGAGTGTGTATGTGAAGTTAAAAACCCCACAGATATTTTTATATAGCATGTTAAAGTTGTCACTTTTTGAGGGTTAGCAAAAACGCTCCTGTGTCTGGCCCTTTAATGCGAATGAGCTGCAGCTCCCAACACAGTGGGCGGAGCTTCAAAAGTGCAGCTCTGATTACCTTATGTAGACACGCTAAAATGTCAGAAACTGTTCTGCCTTTTATGTTTAAACCGGAGTCAGACAAAGATGGAGAGATTAAGAAAGTGACAACATGTAGAATGCAACAGGACATCTCTGAATGGTTAGTTGATGAATTTATGTTGCTGAGGTGGAGTTAACTTCAGTTAGGATAGGGGAGAGCGGGGCACAACCCAACACATTTTGGTTTTGGCTCAATTCATTAAAAATAATTAGGTTAGATTAATACTTTTCTAAGCAACATACACATCTCTGCTACAAATGACCACTTAAAGTTTTTTTTTCTAAGACCTACCATTTTCGTACAGTTGCACTGAAAGTGACAGAAGTGCAAATGTTACCAACTTTCCCCATATGCAGGGTTAATTGTAACAGACAGAGGGGTTAGTTGTAACACTTGTGTGGAACACACATAATTCAGTACTATTTTATTTGTATAGTTTGATATTGTTTGTGCATCTGTATAGACAGATATCCATATATCCATCCCTCATCCAATCATCCTTCTATTATGGATCAATATAATGGATAGAGACATAGAAAAGGGCTGCATAGTTTTGCAATAAATAATAATGAATAAAATTATAAATATTGTAATTGCAATTAAATTAGAATTTGTGTGTGGCAGGTGCATGTACAATTATTATTATTATTAATAATAATAACAGTAATAATAATACAAATGAGCTTAAAATAAAAAAAATAAGGGTTTATTGCATTAATAACAGGCCATACTTTTAATAAATAAAGTCTAACAAAGTTAAATGTATACTCAAACCTGAAAAGTTGTGTGGCTCTGTTTTCATTTGATTATCATTGTACACTTGGCGGCTTGTTTGTAACACTGTGTTACAACTTTCCCCGCTGTGTATTACATATTTTAATCCCTAAGCTTAACAGTCGCTAGGAATTGTGATACATGTTTCAAAATCGGTGCTATGTTTGTAGCAACAAGACAGTGATTAAGGCAATATAAAGTTAGATTTGGAAACGTATACGCCCAACTCAGAAACCGAAAAAAAAAAAAAAAAAGCCTATGATGAAAAAAATTACTTTCATGGTGTCAAAACACTCTTTGTCCAGTATCTTCACGAAATGTAATCAAAACTTTCTGGAGACAGTCTTCTGGCAGCAAGAGAAAAATAGTGGAAAGACAACCTGCTTGATCCTGACGAACTATGTAAACGGTCGTGTTACATTTAACCCCACGTTAGGTTGTGCCCCGTGCTCCCCTATTCTGTCAGTATAACCTATAACAATAAATTCACTGTAATAGGAACTGTTGTGAGAGAGTGACTTTCAATTGCATGTGAAAAGACAGATGCTACAGTTTAAGCTGACTCACAAATGTGCTTCGTCTTCTCAACATGAAGTGTTTCCGGGCGAGGTTTATGTACATTTTAGGGTCAGTGATGTCACTAACCCGGGAGGAAGCTTGTGTAGTTCCTACCAGCCATTTGTTGTAGTCCTTAAAAAATGATTTCTTTAAAAGCTAATATCTCCCTTTGCTTTGAACTTTAACTTGCAGATGTTGTTTATGCTCAAACGGCAACATTACACACAAACTATAGTTAAAAAAGTGAAATCATAATCAACTAACACTTTAAGATATACTGTATCAGTGCAAGTTGCTTTCAGTTAAATCAGCTCAAACATGCATTTTAGTCTGGGACTAAACCAGGTGAATACCATCCAGCTGGATATACAGGTAGACAGAGGGAGAAGATGGGAGCAGGAAAATACTCTACTTCAAAGACTTACAATGGACATGAGGACAAAGTAGCTGAGAGTGCAGTGGGCTGAACCGCTATTTCTTCCTTTAGGCGGGTACTGCCATTGTTATAGCCTAGTGTGTCTGTGGGTGAATATGAACGGATATTTGTCATGTTTTTTTTTCTGCAAGGCTCTCCGAGAGTAATTGGATACAACTTTCACCTCCGTGCTGTCAAACTGAGTTTGTTTTCAAATATAATGCCTCAGGCTGTCAGCTTTCATACCCCATACCCATCTTTGAGAGTTTGCATGCAGATGTACAGTACAGTATAGCAAGTTTGTTTATCTATAACACATAACAGCTTATGCAGAACATGTTTCTCGAAGTCCTCACTGATTTGGCATGTTTCTATTTGCAAACTATGGCCTGATCTCCTCTCCTCCTTCTTGCCACACATTTGCCCACAACAGTTGGATTCAAATCAATATCCTTGCACTGATTTGTATATCCTTTTAGATTAAACTTCTAACATGTTGAATACAGAGCAGGACTTACCATGACTTTTTCATAACCCAGGTATAAACATTGTTAGCACAATGTTACTCATGTTTCTTGTACAGTGATTCATAAAACATGGTATTATAAAAGCTCTTTGTCCTATATGCCCTGTCACTCATTCTCTCTGCTTATCAGAAATCTTAATTTCACAAAAACAACATGTCCAGGTCGCATTTCACCCCTGACTAAAACAAAACACATGTATTAATAATTAAGCACATCCCCAAACACCAATTTCCATTACCATAATATGTTTAGTCATTTTAGTAAATCCTTTTTATTGCTGATTCAAATTATGTTCCAATACCCATTATTCTCAGTGGTGATTCTCTTTATAATACAGAAAGTAGTTTCTATTAAACTATTTTGCTTACCAATGCTGCATTTATTTAATTTAAAATACAGTAAAAATTGCATTATTGTGAAATATTATTACAAAAATAACCTTTTTTTAATAGATTTTAAAATTCCTTACAGAAAAAAACGCATGAATTTCACATGTAATCACATGGGTTTTGGTTTCACATGCAATCCCATGGGTTTCACTTGTAATCACATGGGTTTCACATGCAATCACATGGGTTTCACTTGTAATCACATGGGTTTTGGTTTCACATGCAATCACATGGGTTTCACTTGTAATCACATAGGTTTGGGTTTCACATGCAATCCCATGGGTTTCACTTGTAATCACATGGGTTTCACATGCAATCCCATGGGTTTCACTTGTAATCACATGGGTTTGGGTTTCACATGCAATCCCACAGTTTCACATGCAATCACATGGGTTTCACATGCAATCACATGGGTTTCACATGCAATCCATGGGTTTGGGTTTCACATGCAATCCCACGGTTTCACATGTAATCACATGGGTTTCACATGCAATCCCATGGGTTTGGGTTTCACATGCAATCCCACGGTTTTAAATGCAATCACATGGGTTTGGGTTTCACATGCAATCCCACGGTTTCACATGTAATCACATGGGTTTCACATGTAATCACATGGGTTTCACATGGGAATATACATGGGTTTCACATGTAATCACATGGGTTTCACATGTAATCATATGGGTTTCACATGAGGTATGTTCCAAAACCACATATTTCCCATGTGCAAATTACCTTTAACATGTGCAAAGCACATGTGTTGCACATATTTCACATGTTAAATTTCACATGTGCAAAATCACATGTCCACGTTGTCACATGAGATCACATGTGTTTTTGCACATGTGAAACTCATGTGGTTTTTCTGTAAGGAATGGGACGCCAAGCTGAAGATTAAAGCAACGGCTGTTAAAAAATCCATCTCACGATGCTTCAGAAATCATCCTAATAGGCTAATTTGGAGCTCACAAAACATTTATTATTATTATCAATGTTTTCTAGGAATCGTTTGTTGAACATACAATTAAAAATAACAATAAGTTGTTCCGAGTGTAAAGACTTAACTGTCATTTGATCAATGTAATGTGTCCATTCTGAATATATTATAGGCCTGCTATTAATTTCTGACCACAAACTTTTGATTTGCAGTGTATACATGTAGTTAATACACATTATTAATACAATCTAAATGTATTAATTAATTTACTTACATTAAAGAGTACTTCAAAATAATGACACAATCAAATAATTTCAATTTTAAAAGGGTTCTAAAATCATCTTGTTTCCTGATTCTTTGGTAAAACATAATCTGAAAATGTTCTTGATTGGATGAGAGTTTCATGAAAAAGGCATGCCACCATTATGGAGATCATGCTGGTTGAATGACGAAGGAGAGAAAGACGGAAGTCTTTGAATGTTTCACTAAGGCACCACTAGAGAGGGCTGAAGCTCTACTACGGTCCATCTACGTTTTCTCAGAAGCTGGCAGGTTATTGCTGAAGCTTTAGGAAAAGCTTTACAACTCAGCCTCATGCTGAGAACAGAAGCAACACAGCTGCAGAGTAATTCTCATATTTGAGACTCAGATTTTAATTAAACTGTCAGCTAGACGTAAATATTAATAATCCAAATCACGTCGCCTGAACTAATCCCAACCTATTTCTTGTTCGGCTTTATCTTCCCAGTGTTTCATTTGCATTACTTGACTAGCCTTTACTTTGAACTG
Organism: Hybognathus amarus; assembly: GCA_030378365.1. Taxonomy (NCBI): domain Eukaryota; kingdom Metazoa; phylum Chordata; class Actinopteri; order Cypriniformes; family Leuciscidae; genus Hybognathus; species Hybognathus amarus. Next base: position 113,166 of record JAQIUQ010003576.1, read on the forward strand.
CCCACATAGACCATGCTTTACTTTGTCTACAGTAAGAAGCTTTGGGTAAGAAAGCAACTTTGAAGCAGTCATATGGACTTTTTCAAGTTGATTGTATTGAAATGTGTGTTGTCAGTGCCTGTACACGCAACCATCATATAATGATACAAATTTATCTAGTGTTTCTGTTTTAATCTCCTTATGTTTTCCCCTGCCTCAGAATCGAGCCGTTCACCGTCGGACGCCCCTCCCCCAATTGTCTCGATTGACAGCAGTGTTTCAGCACATCCCCGCCCTGAGCAATCTGTCATCATAGTCCTCCATTGTTGATATGCTGGAGCAGAATGGCGTCTAAACAATTGTGGTGTTCTGTTCTTGTGTGTAATAATGAACACAGCAGTCATTTTGATGTTCCTAAATCTGAACCGCTGAAGACACAGTGGCTGAGTTTTGTTTTCGAAGGGAATATTCCCACGAGCAACGCCAATGCTTTCATGTTTACGCAATTTCGCAAATCTTTTCTCACCAGACTGCTTTATAAACGAGGGTCAGTGTAAAGCTAGTTTTGCCAATTGAAAAAGAATTGGTACCAACTATTCATGTCCCTGCTGCACCTCCAGAAGAAGGGTGTAAATTTGATTAACCTTCATATTAATCTTTGCAAATCGCTTGCACGCTTCATAATGAATGCAGCTTAGGTTTACACTCAGGGTACATTACGGAATGGTTTCTATGTAAGACGTTCTCAATGTAATTTATAATACGACGCGTTATGGTTATTGTCAAACTGAGTATGTATATCAGTAAACACATAGCGTCCGTACATCACACTAAGTGACTTTAATGTTACCCTGCTAGTACAAAGATAGATGAAAGTGACATTATGTTAACCAACCATTCAGAAACGCCTCAATTGTCAGAACTCTTACGGGCTCATCACTTGTTCTGGTCCAACTCTGGTTCAAACTGATTACAATCGCACATATGTGTTCTCAATAGACTCCTGCTGCCTATTCTTTTTCCAAAATATACCCTTAACTGTTGTCAAGGCGACACTCCACGTGCGTTGGTGTCAACACCAAGCTAGCAACATTCGAATCTGAAAGCTAACCGGTAAGTGCGAAAAACTGCAATACATCGAAAATCCGCTAGAGGCCGGTCCCAAAGGGAGACAATATATACATAGACCTCATGTTATAATGTCTGTTTTCACAGCATGAATTAGAATGTTTACAGTTTGGTCCCATGGACTTTTATTGTAATCTTCAATTATGTTACTGCGTGCCTGACAACTTCTGAGGGGGTGAATTTTTTCTAACTCGTCAGTTTAGATCATATTTAGATATCAAATGTATGTAGCAAATAAGGGCGGTTAACTTTGATTGACAGTTGTTCAACAGGCTCCTAAAGTGGAATTTGACATCTCGGCCATGATACTGACATACCACATCATACCACCTCTGTATCCTTTCTGAACATTTGTGTTTTGTATTTCCCAAGATTTCCCAGTACAGCACACCCATACCCCCCATAAACAGCCTCAGAACTGTTCTTGCAGAAAGTCTATGGGTGACGTCACAGACGCTTTGTCCATATTTTTTTACAGTCTATGGTCAAAACCAGTCAAAACACCAGCAGAACAGGGGGGGCAGGTGGGGCGAAGCTCATTATCATTTAAAGGCACATGCACTGAAACGGCGTGCTAAAACAGAGCTGTTTTTGACCTACCTGAAAGTAGTTTTTTTTACAATTCTAATGAGGAATTTTTATATTAAAGCATATTACAAACTCTTCATTTAAACCAATTAATCAAATTAACTTGTAGAAAATTACATTATATGACCGATTTAAGGAACAAAAACGTGAATACGGTACAAGATCCAGGAGGAGGCAGCACATTGCAGAGTCATGTGATGGTCTCTACATACCAAATTCTCTGTGCCTCTCTGCATCACCGAGGAGATTTACCAGAGGTCGATAGCTGTGTGAGAAAGAGTGAAGACCTTGAAACCAGGATGGACAAAAATAAGAGAAAACGACTAAGATATAAAGGGAAACCTTGCAGGGAGAGGAGAGAGGAGACTTAGCAGTCAGGAGCTTGTGCTCTTCTGAACCGGGGGAAGGGATGGGGTTGTGTCGAGGGGCGAGGAAAGGAGAGCTGTCACGGAAGCGTCTCAGCCAGACTTCGGGTGAATGTAGATGTGTCCTGCTCAAGCCAGAGCTTCCGCTTGTCATACCTGGCAACTCAAATGCCAGCTGGAACACTGCAAGCTGTTCTTGAGCCGCTATGACAAAGGGGTAATGTCTCCGTAGGCCTGTGTTGTGACAGATCTGTGGCTCACTTTTTGCAGGAGGCATGGACTGTGAGAGTGTGTTTTGCTCTAGCCTTCAGGACATCACCTAGACTGAACAGTGTTTGGACTCTACTCCAGTTGCTGGAGTTTTTCTTTTACTGGAGAGAGCTTTTGATTGTTGAAGCTGAAGCGGTATCTTTTGATTCTGCTGCTTCAGGAACATGGATATCTTTTAACAGTGCTTGCTGTTCAGGTGTTCACTGTGTCGAACTGTCCTCAGACATTCTGGTCACGTTAATTGTCTGTACCTACTAAATCCAAGTATTACACTTCTGCAGATAAATTCAGCCTTGTTTGGCTCAATGTGCAGACTCTGTTAGTAAACTTTTTTATTTTATTTGGTTGATTTTAAAGTTCAAGTTGATAATTTCTCATAGACCGACATATTGTTGTTGTTTTTTAGATGCAACGCTTCATTTATAAATTACAGCCTCAATTTATAGCTAAGACTTTGGCTCCGTTTTGCTGTCGCCTTTATATCTCAAGTAATTAGGTCTTACTGTATCTTCATTTTTGGCTTTTTATTTCATTATCAGGAACATATCATAATTTTCAGCTTGTTATAATTTTAAAGATTATCTTATTGACAGTTACTGATTAGAGTTATAGAGGTGAAAAGCTCAGTTTTATTTTGACAAGAACATGTACTTTGATGCCACGATTCCAGATATGTACACCTCGTCAGTCTGACTAACCCATGTCATCCCAAGAATGTACCATGTACTTCTATTAGAGCAAAAAGGATTAAGGTTTTTGATGAAAACATTCCAGTTTCTCCATCTGATGAAGTTGATGGAACCAAACAGGTTCAAGGTCAAATGGAGTTAATACAGCCTCAATGGCTTTTAAACAACACCAATGTATAAGGGTTACCTTGTTAAGACTTAGAAAAGGTTTGAACAGAAAGTTTGACTAAGTCACGGGAACAGCAAGGGCAACCATTTATGCTTATAAACTTTAACTTTTTATTTATTTTGAATGAAAATGACTTTTCTCTTGGTAAGGCCCTTAATTATAGTCTGGTGATTTTAAAGCCCTTGAAGCTAGCTAAAGTTCTTATTTGGACCTTGAACTGTTTAGTTCCATTGAATTCCTTATAGGAGAAATCCTGGAATGTTTCATCAGAACCTTATTTTTCAACTGGAGAAAGGAGAGATACATTGACATCTTGGATGACCCAACATTAGTAAATTATCAGCAATTTTTTTATTTATTTATTTTTTAAGTGAACTATTCCTTTAATAGGGTGTTGACATTACTAAAGTGATTTCAACTAACATTCAACCTCATTTAATAATTCTGACTTTATATATCATGCTATTTAGTACATATATAGACATATCATCCAATATACTACTTCTTGTAAAAAAGTTTTATTTTTTGTCTTTATTCATGTAAGACACATTATTAAGATCTGGTTTGTTATTTGATTTGGTGTGCAATCCCTATGATCTATAGCTTGTAATTTCTCTTCAATCCTTCTTTTTGGTTCTTACTCAGCCAGCAGAACAATATGTGGCCAGAATTGTAATTGCGTGGCAATCAGAGCAACACGGTCAGCCAAGTCAGCTGATTAAGACTGGCAGTTTGATCTGCACCTTTTAAAAATTTTTGAGCTGTTAAAGAAGGAAGCAATATAGAGAAATTGGCAGATGACTTAAGTTTGTGGAGAAGAAGTTATTGTTGTCCAGCAAAACAACTGAGAAGAACATGTTACTTCTTTAAAAGTTACACAAGAATTATTTTCATGAGTGGTGAAATGTTAAAAATGATTCATTTATAGTTTGGCACAAATGTTTTTTTATTTTTTATTTTATTTTTTTTTGTCATTGTCTGTCTGTGGGGACATGGGACATATCAGATAAAAACGAACGTGTACTGTCATTTCAAACATTATCATAAATACTTATAGTTTCTTTTTTATCTCATTTATTTGAAATGTCACTATCAAATAAAGCAAATATATAGTGTAGCGGCTTTATGATGTTAACAAAATAATCATATTAATTACGTGTATGTGTGGTCCTACGTAGTAAGCCCTACATTGGGGCAAAATGTCCCCACAAATGGCAATATCCAAAATCCTTCTCCTTGTGAGATTCCCAATGAGGAAAACCACTTATAAATCATAAGTAAGTGGACATTTTAAAAATCAAAATATTGCACAAAAATGCAAAAAAAAAAAAAAAGAAAAAATAGAGTAAAATGAATTTTATGTTATAGGTCGATTGTAGGGGATAAATTATTCTATGCAAATGCCCTTATAAATAAATGTATTGTTAATATATTCTTTTTAAACTTTCTATTCTCAGAAATACTGATGAATCCTAGTGCAGTAAATCTTCTTGACATAATAATGTTTCTTGAAAAACAAATAAGTATTAGATAATTCTTTAAAGGATCATATGACACTGAAGACTGGAATTAATGATGCTACAAAATTAAGCTTGGCAGTCACAGATAGAGTTACAATTTTAAAATGTATTCAAATAGAAAAAAGAAAAGGTTATTTTTTAATACTGGGATGTACAGGTTTAGCTGTTATGATAAAAGAAGAGCCTTCTTCAAAAACATTTGTAATCGTTACATGTGAAAAGGTATATGTAAAAGAGCAAATGTTAAAGGGAAGTCAAGAACTGGCTTTTTAAATTTTATTTATATTGTTGTCTGAGGTAAGACTGTATGGCAATTTGTTGTTTTTCTAAACATTAAAAAACCTCAAAATGTGGCAGTGAGAAGGTTGTTCTTGCCTAAGTTTCTGAGCCCAGCTCAAAAACGCTTTGAGACTTTATGGTGTCTGACATTGAAGACTTTGAAGTAAATGCCCACTGCTGTTGAGTGACGGATGAAAGTTTTGTATATTATAATGAGTTTCAATCTCTTATCCAGTTTGTTATTGTCAGGAGTAGGCCTATGTCTGCACTATTAGCTACTGCTGTTTGCCAATTGGTGGCTTGGGCGGAGTCTATAGCCGGCAGTACCGAAGCAGGAGTCGATCTTCCTCCTGCAGGGGTGGTGATTTCGTCCCCTTACTTTGATGTCGTTTCTCTAGGTCTTTAAAAACGAGGCGTTTGTTGGGCCTGGGCGTCAATAAAAGCTTTTTATTGGACTGACAAGGACGTTTTCAGTTCTGAAACTTACAGGATATTCTTATAATATGATGACCCCTTGAGATGTCAAAAGCTAGCAAAGGAAAAGATATCAATTGTCTCTGTTCACTCACCCCTTGAACATTTTAACTGACTGCTGCTGCTCAATGTCTCCAGAAAACAATGAGCAGTCTAGGTGTTGAAGTAATTTGAGATTCCTTTGAAAGAATTATGTCTGATTACCCCCTACCTGCTGACACACTGCCTGATGCAACCTGCAGTGACAAATCCCTGACATGGACTATGACTGCATTAATGTAACTATGGCCCCTTCAGAGAGTTCTGGTTGTTTATTAACCTGTTTTTATGCTTTTTAAATGCATGTCAAATTTGCTGCTAGCAGTAGGAGATAATAGACTCCATCACCAGACAATGATCCTCATTTAGAGTAATGCCATGATTCAGACAATAGATACCTCATTTTCAGGATTAATGCCATTGATTCTAGGGATAAAAACACAATTGGACACGGTTAAGTCAATCATTGTAACATAAACACCTTTAACTGGCATCTGGATAATGGAACATCCAGCAGATCAATTGGAAGTGCCAATTTTAAGACTGTTAAAAACCATTAAGCCATAGATTTTGCAAATTTGTGTTAAGCCAAATGGATTCTTTCTCAGGCCAAAAATTTGTCTTTGTTCCAAAAAATCTTGGACCTCTGGGCAAGCTCAAATATTTATATTATTTATACTTTTTAAGTCTTTCTCTATTCTCACACACCAATTGTTTTTGGTGAAAGACACATTTGATTCATCAATTTGGATTATGTGGAAGGTGTTATTTTTGCGTTCTTGCATTTCTTTTTTGGAATATCCCTTTAAAAATTTTGTCATAACACATGCTACAAATGAAATGCAAATGTATACATTATTTCATATATGATATTTTATTAAATTAGAAATAAATAATCTGAAAATGAAGAAATGACATGTGACAGCCAATTTCCAACTAATATATGGGCATTCATAGTTGGATTAGGGATTAGGCATGTGTCACCTGTGTTACAAAATGTAAAGTAACTTTTGCAACTAAAAGCCAACTTATTCTACTAACCTGAACCCTTATGGTGAACGTAGCACCGGGCCATAAAATCCTACCATCAGCGAATGATTTAAAGTTAAGTGGATGCAGAAAGCGGGTTACTGCACATGAAAAATTCCTGGGACAAATGTGGTGTGAAGCGCGTGCGGAAGACGGGAATACACCTGGTGTTAACACGCATGAGTTCACGTGAATGGCACAAGCTGGAGCATCTGCCACGTTAAGCACGTTCGCACAAATTATTTTGGTTGGTGCATTTGTGGTCACCACGTTTGGCAGCGAGTGCGTATGCCGCCAAGTTGAAAAGTCTGAACTTGGCATCAGTTCGCGTTAAGCCAATCAGGAGCCTCACTGCTTGCACCAATAGTGAAGATATCTAAATGCTTACAATCAACTGCTTTGTAATATGACTAAATGCATGATTAGGATATGCACGTAAGACAAATATCACTTAAAATTTTATTTCTATATACGAAACATGTTCATTTTGTATTGAATGTCTTAGTTCATATGTAGATTATATGAAAAATGCATATAGTCTGAATGTTAAAGACCAACATACATGTGCATAAGTTAATATTTATCAATGTAAAGAAAAAAATCACAAACAGTTAATAACTTTTGGAGGCTGGCTCTCTTATCATCAAAACAAAAATCAATGGCCGCTAGATTAGATGGATGGCACAAGGTGATCCTCGCTGGATGGACATGGGCGCGTGACAGCGGAAGTACCGCTGGAGGCGGCCATCATCCAGCGCAGCTCCTGGAGGAGGCAAATGGGAGAAGCTGAGCCAGAGACAACCCACCTCCGAAGGTGCACAATGTTAGCAACAATGATTCCCACGCGCTGTCTGCTCTCCAGAATAAATGCAGAATAATCAACTACTGAATAAATGTTCGTCAACATAAAAAATGGCACCGCGCAATTTCGTATAACGTGATAAGCACGCATAATTTCGCTTGAGTTTTGTTTTGCGCAGTAGGTTTTACACTACTTGACAGCGATTAAATGGTGAGGGTTAAAAGAAACTGGGGCACAATAAGGCACCGAGAATTTGGGCAGCGCTATCACGTAAATGTGAGCAACTAGCAGTGCCACCTAGTCTAACTTACAATCAACTAATACTCTAATAAAGATATGATTAGTTCAGGAGTACTTATGGTTAGTACATTTTACATTTATTCATTTAGCTGACACTTTTATCCCAAAGCGACTTACAATGCTATATATGTAGGAGGCTACACCTCTGAGGTAACTGGGTTTAGTGTCTTGCTCAGGGACACATCATATTTCTCACAGTCAATCTGAACCCTGGGTCCTCTCACCAAAGGCATGTTTTATCCACTGTGCCATCGCAGTTGCAGTAGAATGTGTAAGTGCAAACTATGGATGCAACTTAACTTAAGGGTCAGAAATAGCTTTGGCAATGTGTTAGTCGACCACTAAAATAATGGTAATCTAGAAACCGTACAGTGCTTTAGTCATTGTACTAGATGTGAATACTGCAGTGCCACCTTTACTTCTCCACATCCCTTCACATGACTGCTCTGTGGCTTTTCATATGTATAGTTACTTTTCATACTGTTGAGGGGAGTGTTTTTCCACGTCGTTCTGCCTCAGCTTATTAACATCTGGATGGTTCACAGTCTTTATTAAACACCAGAAGGTAATTAAAAAATTCCCAGAAGAGTTAAGGAGAAACTCTTTGTCTCCATACTCGAACTTATGCCAGTGTGCAAATAAATGTAATCAGCAGAATAACCATTGAGTTACAATCATTCTGTGTTCCAACAAGCTTTCAGGATACGGAGCAACTATTAAGCACTCTTGATGGGACATGGGAAGGATAGGAGGATTAGCCTTTGCTGGAGTGGAGAAGGAGTGGCACCTTCAAGCTTTGCCATTCAATAAACTGCTCTCATTTACTTGCTGTGCCTTCTGTTTATCACACTCTCTCTTAACTGGTCTTTTTATTCACCTTGTGCTAGTTCACAGCTGTGGTCTTTGGGATGGCAGAAGAGATCGACATAACTGCCAGTCTCAAGTCGTGGACTAATATAAAGATGATATGGACTGGTTTATAGTCAATTATTAGGTGCAAGTCACTAATCATTTTATCAGGTACTCCAGTGCCACCTGCAACTCATTATAATTCATGCTATCATATGAGTAATGCTGGCAGTAGGAATCACGTATGCTGGTTCGTTGGCAATACGTGGTGCCTGATTGAGCTATAAGGTCAGGTTTGAACTGTGGGGTCCATGTATTGAATGAACGTTGAAAGAAGGAATGGTGTGATAGTGCAGGAGGTCATGGCTCATAGCAGGTTATGCGAACAATGTTTCATATTTGGCTAATATTGTAAATGCATTAAATAATTTTCTCACATTGAAAGTCACCTTGTAAACATGGTTATACCTCAGGGACTTTGCATTTAAGTCCAACAGTGGCATAACAATAAAATGAATCACCAATCAGTTTATTAATAATAATAATTTTTTCACCATTTAAAAAAGTTAAAAGGTAAAAGGAAGTCATTTTTTTACCCAATAGTTTTAATGTTTTATTTAAATGCAGAGTTGAAAATAAATAGCTCCAAGGTTTATTAATAGCTTTGTTTGTACTATACTTATTTCTAATAAAAACTAAACCATCATCAGTTTTCATAATCAAACAAATATGATAATAATAGGTTAAAAATTTTAACATTAAAAATATACTAACAACTCTTACATGTATTTGGGGTACATAGAGCTAACAGTACTTTATAAATAAAAATACATCTAGTGTATTCCCATCTACTATGTAATGAGGCTCCATTTTAAAAGGGAATACAGTTCACAGTTAAGCGTCCTGTGTAAGATGTGTTTCAGCATGATTTTACAGACACGTGTAAATTGTTACTGAAGGCACCTTTAGGTGCGTTCCTACATACGTCGCCGATTACATGGTGGTTAAATGGCAGGTAAAATGAGTGCTTTAAACAAGATATTTATTTGCTGATGTGTAAACGTAGATCTATTTTGAAACAGGAGTATTAGGTGTCATTTCTTCTAAAGATTCATTTTATAGTCGGTGAAAGTTAAAGAGCTAGCAAGCCAAATTCTGAGATATTCACTGTAATGCATTCACACTGTCATTTACAGGTGCTTTATGTGTGTGTGTGTGTTTGTAATATTTTATTTTGCCAATCTTTGAATGCATGAATGTTTCACCAATAGTTATTACATATTTCGGGTCTTGGTGACCAGATTAGTGTAAACTGATGAATCAAACATCACTCCATCATTGTGTATAAGAAATTCCACATTGAAAGACAAAGGTGGAATTGCACTAATAATCTTTTAAAATATGGTCTCTACAGTTGAATCTAAAGCAGCCATAAGTGCCACATGAGATGTGGATACATTAAATTACACAGGTGGCCAGAAAACAGTAGGCTTCATGTACATGTGAAGAAGAAGAATAGTTTAATGTTTATGTTTCTTTCCAGATAAACAGACCATATAGGGGTGCTGGAATAGTTCAGTTTAGCACTTGGATTGTGATTCAATATTAAGTGGACTAGTAAACTATATTTTGGAAGGTGGCTTCTTCCTGTATTCAAGAAGTTGACTATCTGTATGATATCTTCTTATTAAACTGTCTACTGGGACACTGACAAACTTCTCAATGCCTAAACTTAAATGTCAGGACCTATTATGCTACCATGTTATATAAGCTGTTCAGCCTTGTACATGATTTAATAACAACAATTTTGCTTTGTCATTACTCTATGCCTATATTATCACAACTTATAGGCTCAATTGTTTTTATAGATTGAGACTGTTACATTTGACAATCATGAAACAAACAATAACGGTTGAGCTCAGGGTGACAAATGTGAAATTGAACCAAAAAAAGCTAGTTTGCCGCCAAAGTTGTCCTTTAAGGGTTAAATTGCTTTGTGTTACATAATGAATATTAAATTTTACACACATTATAATTCCTATTATATATAATAAATATACCTTTTAGCTCTTCCAAAGTTTTGTGTTCTTTATTATGTCGCATATAAAACGTGGCACACATATACAAAAAGCATTTATTATTGCACAATGTGTCGTAAATTTTGTGAACTAAAATATTGGAAGATAAGTGCAATTGGTCATTCTGGCAAACTGAAAAATGTAATGTGAGCTTTCATAATTTCCCCAAATTGGGACAATGTCACATTTGGTGAATCACTAGTGTATTGCGGTGTAACTTTGTGGGATGGACACAAGTGGGCTGGTTTGCAGTGGCTGAGTAAGGTTTAGGAAAGCCACGAGGTCCTGTGGAAGTGATAAAGAATCAATAGGAGTTAGATAAAAGGGCTATTGATCTGCAACTGTCTCAGCAGTTGCAGGCCAAGGTGTTATGGATCCCACACTGCACTGGCAGATCTGGAATAAATGGGCTTCTGCTCAGCCACGGGATTATATGAAAATGCAAGGAAGAGGTAAGATTAAATCAAAGCTTCTCTTCCCTATTCTTATACAAGAGCTAGAGAGAACAAAGGGCAAATGTGGCACTTTGGAGCATGAAAGATATTGTATCTCAAACTTAAGATATGGCTGCCAATACTATGTTTTTTGTAAGCTGTATTTTAGCAAGCTACCAGTCTTTAAACAAAATTAATTCATTCACAAGCTCTCTCTTGATGGGGAGGAGAATGGCTGAGACTTTTTAACAAGTACCAGTAACACTCACAGACCCACTGATTGTTGATCTTCCTCCCTAAAGCTGACCACGGATAAGTGGAGCTGTCTTTGAGGCTTGAAAAGACTGCTAGTGATGATGGCTGAGCAAAAGCCATGGTCTTCAATTATTTCATGGCTGAGGAACAGAAGGGGTGAATGGTGGTTACATGCCTTACGGCTGCTTCAGCTCTAGGATATTTTTAAGTATTTGAAAGTGATTCTCTTTAAGCATTGGCTGGGAGGCATTAAATATCATCTATTAAGGTGAAAACTTTTGAAGCAGTTGACGCACCAGTTTATGTAATATTTTTCTCTTCTATTCCTGATTTTTTCATCCTTTCCAAGTCATCGACAAAGAGGTGGAAAAGACCAACTGTATGGGAAGAGCAAGTCAACCGTTTCATTGATTGCACAAGTTGCTCCTTATTCACTGAACTAAGAGTCACATGTGTAGAATATTTTTAATGAGTAGTTTTAATGTGGCCAATGTAAATCTCAGCTATTCTATCAGGTGGCACAAAAAAAAGTTTGCCGTATAGGGGAACATTTTTAATATTTTTAGCATAAAGAATATTTTTAATTAAAATTACTGCTTTACGATCTTTCTTTTTTGAGGTTTAGTGTAATCGACTGCTAGCTTTTTTTGCATTTGTTTACTGTGAGGTTCTAAAGCTAAACATTTTTTTTTTACAGGTCATGCGATATGTTTTATTATTCTTATTTTTATTACACTTTATTTCAGTAATTTACTTTTCGAGACATTCTACTAACTATCAAGTGACTTTGCAACTACATGTGAACTCAGCTTTTTTGGAGTATTAAGTAGACTGTTTAGGGTAAGGATAAGGGTTAGGATTTCAGTAGAATTACATGGACGGAGGGTTCAATTCGACATGACATCATGACTTTGCGTAAACATACCCGCCACTTTTAGAATTCAAGTAGGCGTTGTTGCTTTATGCAGTTTGAGACTATCGCGTCGAATGCCGATCTGTGTGCCCGTACCATTAACGTTAAAGTGGTTGCGAGTGTTACTGTACTTGACCGTCAAATTTTCCGCACGAAAACGAAGCAAAATGTAGGAGCTACATCTGGGGGAGCGAACTATTTTCCCCCTAGGATGAGGTGGCGGGAACACTCGTAGTGATGAGGCGCTTGAGCGATTTCTTCAGCGCTGAAGGCGCACCCAGGCGCCCTGGCGTTTTTTTTTACTAGTCGACGGAGATTCAAAGAGTTCGCAAACTTGGATATAGCGGAGGGCCAGCTCATCACTTTCACCTTTTTTCCCACCCCGTCCAATCACCAGTGGAGGAGGATCAGGAGACACAATACCACACCCGACCAACTGTCACAACATTCTTTTCTGTACAGACGGCATGAACCAACACAGAGCTTCACTGAACAAAAATGGAATGAAAAATGTTTTTTGTATATTGAGATTTAATATTTTTTCTTAAATATACATGCGTGTGTGTGTATTTATATATCTTAGGAAATATAATTATACACATTGCACCCACATATATTATGTAAAACACAATCTTTTTTATTTTGGATGTGGCATTTTTTTGTACGAAACCAAATATTATCTGTAAATCAGATTTCCCAGTGGACTGTATGCTGGGGGATATATTTATCTAGTCAGTGGCAATTCTATCAAATGTCTAGATGGAAGAGATGCTGCACTTGCAAAATGTTTGTCAGCGTGTAGGGCTGTGAGACGATTAATCGCGATTCATAGCAACATCCGAAAAGTAAAAGATTGTCGTTTACATGATATATGTGGGTTGCAAGATGTGTAAATGATTTTGTTCAGATATCTGAGTACACACACACATGCACTGCATTTTAAGAAATATTATTTTTATATAATTATTATATAATACAAATTATATATACACCGATTCTACATGAAAATATTTCTTAAATATATACAAGCATGTGTGTGTATTTATATCTATAAAATAATTATACACAGTGCACCCACATATATTATGTAAACACAAACTTTTATTTGCGATTAATCACAATTTATCGTTACTCTCACGCGCCCAAAACACAACGTCTTCAGCAGAGCGCCTAGCGTTTTAAGCTGGCTAAAAATGCTTTGGTGGACACACGGCCTAAGTGTCTTGCTCAGGGACACGTTGGTGTCTCACTGCGGATTGAACACGGGTGTGTCACACCAAAGGCATGTGTATTATCCACTGCGCCATCACCAACCCTATTATTTTGACACTGCAAAGTTTTTTATAGTTAGTAGAATGTCTAAAGTGGACTATCGAAATAAAGTTGTTGTTTGTACATTTAGATTCTGTCGATTATTATGTAGAAAGAATGAAACTCAAATATAGAAACGGGCAGCTCCACATACCCATCTATAAGTATGTTTAGCTCTCCTGGGTTAATGTCTTGGAGGATGATAAGCAGGCCTCTGGTGCTTGTTTGTCTGGTGTACAGACCTGGCTCAGATCATTAGCATGTGGATCCTTAGGCATCAGTGGCGGTGAGTGTTTGCCTTCTAGGTTCTTCTTGGAATTTGTGTTGATACTGTAGGCAATCTCCCCACAGGACAACATGCATTTTACTGAAATAATCCTGTCCTGTTCCCTGGCAAATTCACAGTCAGTAATGATATACTCATGTCTAATGATGTACTCAGAAAAAGTATGGAGGCCTCTATCGCTTGTTTTGACACAAAACAGGAAAATATGTTGCCTGGACAAAGTCAGATATTTCCATTTTTAAGTAACGTATCTATAAATAGAGGAACTAAGTTATGTAAATTAGACATTACAATCTGGGTACTGTTTTAACATGGTAAAAAGGAGTCAAATCAAAGTGTGATCAAGCCTTTTCTCTTTATATATAGAGGAACACATTCTTCAGCCTTCCTATTTTTACCCAACAGTAAAAAGTCATAATTTCTTCAGTGTCTTTTTATTTCCTACTGTTGTTAAAAATGTCATTCATTACTTCAACATAAAGGTGCTTTAAAAGAATTGATGTTTCTGTCAAACCAGTGGCATACTGTGAAATCACAAGTCCAATAACACTCCATGTACTGTATTATCACATTCTTCACATTGTAATAAGATAATTTGATCTGCTCCTTAAAGTCAAATACGGAAAAAATGGTTTTCAGAGACATGATTAGAATTTGTAAAAATCAATCTTCTAAGGGTGACTTGTATCTTTTAGGTATTTCTAATACTTTCTCCTGTTCTACTCTTTGGTATCATTTTAACACTATTGTCTTGGTTTATATCGATCTTGCTATCAGGACATGCATAAATGTAAGTGATCGCCAATTATAACCTGTGGGAAAACATTAAGAGATTCCATTTATTGAATCCCTAAATAAAGTACCGATTTCAAAATATTGTTACATTAAGTAACAATGTGAAATTCAAAGAACTATATGCATTTATTCTTGGGAATTTTCATTTTTTCTTTCCAAGCAATTGGCTGCTAAGGAAAACATAGTTTGCAATGTTCTTTTGATTCTTATTAAGTACATTTTTTTAATTGTTTTAGTTTTCGAACCAACTGGATTTATTTGATTTTAAATACAGTAAATTTTATTATGAATATTATAAATATTACAGTTTATAACTCTTTATTGCCTTGAATTTTCAGGCACCATTACTTTAGTCTCCAGTGTCACATAATCCTTCAGGTATCATTCATGCTGATTTGCTGCTCAAGAAACATTTCTTAATAACATCAAAGTAGAAAAATGTGGAAACCGTGATCTTTGATGAATGAGAAGTTTAAAGAACAGCATTTAATTGAAATAGAAATCTTTAGTAACAATATAAATGGCTTTCACTGTCACTTTCACTTGCCATGCCCTTGATGAATAATATATTTCCTTTTAGAAAATAAACACAGTTTATTTCATTGGCTCATCTAAGTAAAATCGTGCACTCACTTAAATGGGAATAGTCTATATATCAAATAAACAAATACTTAAACTAAAAGTAAGCCATTAATGAGTCTATTACTTCTTCCAAAAAGTGTAAGCAGCATCAGATTCAATGGCACTCTGCCCTGGTGTCCCAAAGCGCCAGTGTGCAAGCAGCTTTTTCTTGCAAAAGCGTGAATGTACAAGCAGCACAGGTTACCCTTTAGCGCCAAATGAGACGTAGAAAACGGAGGCGGGCGCCGCACCTGCTAGTGGCCTAACCCTACCCCAAACCCACGATACCTGAAACTTAGGCCGTCTCATTTGCGCGCTGAAGGGTACCCTGGTGCGCTGTATGATCAACGGCTTTGCAAAAGTGTCAGAATATGGCGCCTTGTCACTGTAAAGAATGCGTTGAAATTACATACATCACATTTAAAACATAACTCTATCAATTTTTTACGAACCAGGTCCATTTTTAGAATGGTTAAATATTAGAAGGTCCGATATTAGAGATAATAAGACTCCTTCTTCTATTCACATTTGCAAGTAGCTGCTTTAATTCAGTTGGAATGTCACTTCTTTGTGTAATCTATCTCTTCTGCGCTAATTGTCTTTAACATCGTAAAGATCTGGTTGATGTACTGGCTGGTGTGATGCTACTCTCATCTGACTTGTTTTTTGAAGAGAAAGGGTGCTGAATGGCAATTGCACTTTAGGGGCAGAATTATCAGCGCTAGCAGGCTCTGTGCCTGGAAGTTAGAGTTGTTTGGCATGTACACCACTTCTTTTTTAACTCTCTGTGAGCAGCTTTAGAAATGGAGAACTTGTGGGCATGGATGGGCAGAGGCGTGCTAAGCCACAGCCCCCATCTCAATGCTTAAACATCTTCCCCCGGGGCAAGGGGGCTTGCAGCCTCTGATATCCAGCTCAGATGAGAAAGAGACAAGGCACTTATCATTGCGGTGTATCTGGCGTTGTAGGAACATTTCAGTCCAAAATTGCCATCCCTGCTCAAATATGTGACTCAAGTGCTCGCAGGCACTGTCGAGAGTCATTACAGCCCTTAATCTGTTTAGCCTAAAGAGACATTAATGTCAAAAATGCCTGTAATCCAGGAAAGAAAAAAAGAGACAGGGACCGAAAGGAAGACCTACATAACAAAATCAAGTACTAAAATGAGATGGATTCATGAACATGATTATCCTTCGCCATGTCTGTTGCACCAAATTACTGTGACACAGCTTGATATCTGTTGCTCTTCTGTGCTGCCTGACAATCAGGATGGTACACGCGGGACCGTGGCACGTCAGTGCATTTTTATGCTCCTACTCGGCCTCGCTCTAACTCAGGGGTGTCACGGATGTTGGGCATGGTAACCTTTCTTTATATTGTTTCTAAGGCTTGAAAATGGGTTTTATTCTGGGTTGAAGATGAGATAAGCAAGGAGTCTCGCTACCGAGAGTCAGAGGTGGGTTATTATAATGGAAGAGATTCGCATTTCTTGCCTCTATCCTTTTTGTGAGACTCTCCATTTCTCCTCCTCCAAATCTCGTTACCTGTTCCCTTTAGCAGTTTCACGAAATCCCATTCTCTCGTCGCCTCTTGTCTATCTTCAGCTATCTTTTCAGCCAAATTTCTCAGAGTCCTCCTCTCCCACTGTCTCTGATGTCCAGGACCCCATACACCTCTCCTTGGCTGCGGTCTATAGGGAGCACAGAGGCGTCAAAGCCCTTCAGGTGAGGCTTTTTCTAAAGTGGCATCTTATGAAACCACGCAAACATCCACGCAGATTTCCTGGAATAGCAACCTCTGTTTAATCCTCCATTTCACACTTCTCAAACATCTTTCCTCCTCTCCTCTAGTTGCATCAGAGTATGTTTGAATAGAGCTCATTGAGCTTGATTTCTCAAAGGGATGAGAAATTCTGTTCCCTAGGATGATGAGTCTCTGACATTCAATGGCGAGACAGCTATCATCAGAACGTGCATCGATAGCACGGGGTCGGTTCCTCATGACTTCTCCTGTCTGTCTCCGCTCACCTAGACTTCCCTCCTTCGGGGTCAGCCCTACGGACGCTTGCCCGTTCTCATAAATCCAGATGTGGATAAATATGGTCGCAGCTGTCAAGCAGGGATGACACTTTACCTCCAAGTGCCCCTACTGCCACAATAACCTCTCATAAATCCACCAGGCCTGAGATCTTTGGATCCACTCGAATAGAAGCAGAGAGCAAGTATAGATTACACGACAGGCTCTTATTGGAATCTCAGCCCTCCCCTGTCTCAATTCATCTTAATTGCTGGTCCTCACAAATCTATATCCACCCCCTTTCATTTCCACTCTTGAGACATGTGATGGTTCGCCTGTGATATCTCCTGTCTTTGTATGCAGCAAATTCTGGGACAAATCTGCAGAAAGCGTAGGTTTGAAAGCGTTGTTTGCCCAAAACTGAAATAATGTCAATTTTCACTCCTTCTCATGTCGTTCCAAACCTGAATGAATTTTATCTGTGGATCTGTGTTACACAAAATAAGTTTTTTTGAAGAATGTACTTGTCCATGTGTAACCCCTTACACCGCTCCGAGCGGGCCTTCGAACCCAGGTTTCCGGCGTGAGAGTCGAGGCGCTCTAACAAGGAGGCTAAAGACTGCAGCTTCTAGCGTCTGTCGAAATTGGGGAGTGTGAGGTTTACTCGCACAGCAACTACTAGCTGACCTCCGTTACACTCACCCCCTGAAACCTCACTCTCATCCGGGTCAGCGGCACCAATGTAACCCCTTACACCCGGGTCCAGACTTGACCGGCTCCGAGCGGGCCTCGAACCCGGGTTTCCGGTGTGAGAGTCGGGCGCTCTAACAAGGAGGCTAAAGACTGCAGCTTCTAGCGTCTGTCGAAATTGGGGAGTGAGGTTTACTCGCACAGCAACTACTAGCTGGCCTCCGTTACACTCACCCCTGAACCTCACTCTCATCCGGGTCACGGCACCAATGTAACCCCTTACACCCGGGTCCAACTTGACCAGCTCCGAGCGGGCCTCGAACCCGGGTTTCCGGATGTGAGAGCTCGGGCGCTCTAACAAGGAGGCTAAAGACTGCAGCCTCTAGCGTGTGTCGCTGAGAGCGCCTATTGTGATCAGAGGAGTGAGGTTTACTTGCACAGCAACTACTAGCTGGCCTCCGTTACACTCAACCCCTAAACCTCACTCTCAGTCTGGGTCACGGCACCATTGTAACAGTGTTGTCACCCTTGTGGTGTTCATCCGGGTCACGGCACCATTGTTAACAGTGTTGTCACCCTTGTGGTGTTCGCAGCCATTCACTCTTGCGGCTGGCGCTGAATCTAATTACTCATTTACATAAACTACATAAACAGTTATAATACACACATTTGAAACACATGGTCTGTACCTGTTGAATAACATAGAACAGCGGTGATCAGTTTCAGCAATCACCCTCGTGGTGTTCTATAATGGAGGTGAACATAAAACTTATTATTACAATGCATATAACAGTGGCACAAGCACAAATCAAATAACATACATCTAAACACACGTATAACTCAGTATGAATCCATAAAATGGTTATACATTTATCACTATACGTTTTACTCATGGAGCACTCCACTCACCGCAGCCATTCACTCTCGCGGCTGACGCGATCTAATTGACCCAACCGGAACGAGTACATCCAACTACCAGATCTGGGCGGAGAGTGCGAATTTAAAGGTGGCCATGCATGACAATAAATATAGCAAGTGGAAACACATATTTGACCCGTTACACATGCTATGAAAGTAAATGCGTAAAATCTTCCAATTGACTTTCATTGTATGGTCAGAGAATACATTATCCTTTGTGTTCCACAGGAACAACACAAGGGTCAGTAAATGATGCCAATTTTATTCCTTTAACATGTATTTTGAGGATACTGGATCTTTTTTATGAAACATATCTTGCTTTTCCTTTATATAATTCCATTATGGATTGAAATACTACTGGAAGTACCACTGCAGTTTCATATCCTGGTTCATATCCTATTTCGCAGGGCAGTGGAAAAGTGATGTAATTTGAAGTTAACGTTCAAAAACTTATGACCACCAATGACTTTAGCGCTGACGACTAGTAAAAAATGCTCAGAAATGTTCATGCTTCATAAATATTCTCTGGCTAAATTAAATGAGCGTAAGGTCATAACTAAAGCGAAGAATGATATCGAACCGGCCAGCCCCGAGCTCCGACAACGCACATCATCTCTCAAGCCATGTACAAGGAAGATTTTTACAAGTTCATCGGGGCAAAAGTGTCATTGTTTTAATTACCTTTGCATGCTTCCTAAGAAACAAATTAATCATGTGTCCCTTTTAAAAGAGAGCCCTCTTAATTATGTGGCTCAGAAATGGTTTTCATTATGAACTAAATGATTTCCCATTTTCAGACACATTTTGTGAGATGTGACTCAACAGCGGCATAGTGTTTGAGAAAATGAGACAGGGTGGCGGAGTTGTAAGAGCTGTAATGAGCTTTTAAAACCTGGAAGAGGAAAAGCCTGAATTTTCGTGCTACAGTGCTAATTTGATATTAGATGCATAGTGTTTATTTAGGGCAGTCAGTCTATTAAAATAGTAATTAGGATTTTTTTTAATTATTATTATTTTTTTAGGATTATGTGTTAACACATTTCGATTTTTTAAGGAAAGAAAACAAAAATAATATGTGCAAATAGTTTCAGAATAACACCTTACAATAAGATTTTAAATGTTAATGCTCCACCCTTTAAATGTTTGGCTCAGAACTTTTTATATATTTATTATAAATAAATAAAAAATCCTTTAAAATGAAAAGATCCTTTAAAATGTAATTTGCTCGGAGTTTGTGTGTGATTATAATATATACATATATGTATTTATTTGTATTTTTAAATATTTATATACTTATATATTTATATGTATTTAGAAATGTATGTATTTATTTAAACATGCACATACAAAACCCTCACAGAAAACGTTTTTCATTTTACATTTTCAAAAAACGTAATTTTGTACAATTCATAATGTTAAAGGAGTAGTTTAAAAAAAAAAAAAACTTTTGCTGATAATTTACTCACCCCATATCATCCAAAATATCCATGTCTTTCTTTCTTCAGTCGAAAATAAATTAAGGTTTTTGATGAAAACATTCCAGGAATTTTGGTATTTTTAAATTTTTTTTTAATTAGAAAAATCTAGGAATGTTTTCATCAAAAACTTAATATCTTTTCGACTGAGGAAAGAATGACATGGACATCTTGGATGACATGTGGGTGAGTAAATTTTCAGCAAAAGTTTTTTTTTTAAGTGAACTACTGTACTCCTTTTATAAATGGTATATATGATTTTATGATTTATAGTTGGCTTTTATACGATTTATAGTTGGCTCTTTCTTTCAACAAAGGTTGCTTCACGCCAAAACAATAATTAAAGAACATAACTACTTTTCCAACACTTTATGGACTTGCATATGACAAGTTTTGTTGCAGCTGACCTGCTGTGTTTGACTCATAGCTGACATTTCATTGTTGTTCAGCTTTGATGATGCTAATTTGGTGATGTTAAATTCCACCTGACAAGCAAATGTAATTAATCGTATACCACAACATGTTAACTTTGACAGCCCTAGTTGCCTTTCCATTCTTTTCTCTCTCTGGCTTCCTCAGACATGATTCCTCGAGGGGACAGCTGGTTCACAATGCATATGAGAGCAAACAGTCTCCATAAACAGTGCTGTGAAGAAACACGCAAACAGTCATACCAGGAAAAAGAAAACAAACACTACACAACTTTGTACAAACACTTTTACACAAATATAGTATGTTCTATATGCAGTATATACTGTGAAGGATTGAATATACATTGCTAAACACAACACATATCTGCTAAAACAATTAACAAAATCAGTCATGAAAGTACAGTTGTTAGCAGAAAAACCCTTAGAAGTAGACTAAAATAGTAACATTATTGCATCATAGGCCCCGCCCACTGGCTTTCAGTCTTTTTTTAAATAAACGAGTCCAACTAAATGCATTGCAATATGTTGTTTTCTGCATTTTCTTTCCTCAGATCTTTGAGAGCACAAGTGGAAACATCTAGTCTGCTTTTTTTTGTTCCGTGTCTGGCGCTGATTTATTGGAACAAATTTAGGAACAATTTGTAGGAACAATCAGTGCTGCTTGGCTTGCGTTTTAATTGTAAATGTAGATGGGTTTTGTGGTGGGGTTCAACAGCAAGCACATTTGTTTTTCTCATTCTTCGTGTCACTATTTTTCTTAAGAACGTTCCAGAGAATTGGTGATGGTCAGGGAAGATGGTGACTCAGAGTTCATTATCTAAGTTGGTCGTGCGGCTTGTGTCGTGTTGAATGCGAATGAGCGTGTGAGTCTCTCTGAGCGTATGTGCGTCTATCCGTCGAAGTGTGTCTTTGCTGACTAAACCCAGGCTCGGTGAAAAGCATGGACTTTTTTTGACACCCACGTCTTCCACCCCTTCTCCATCTGTCTCTGTTGCCATGATACGACACTGATGTGAGCCTCTGCTCCCTCTCCAGAAGCTTTCAACCCCTCACCTCTCCCATTGTCATTCACTTTCCCTCTCTACACCATTCCGAATCAAGGCCGTTCAATAATAAGAGATGATTAAAGTCTATTCAATTTATTTAATCATGGACATCTTTTTTCTTGCTATAATTCATGGTTAGTGGTAAATGTTAATTTCAGGTGCTGACAGCACGGCTTTAATCGTAATTATTGAATTAAAAACAACAATAACAAAAGAATTTAAAATAGAAATTGACAGAACAGCCCTAAGAACCATGTTCAAGTATAAAGTACAAAAGCATAGCGAGAGAACATTAAAAAGTGCAATAAAATGACAATATCAAGTCAATTAAAAATGAAATGATTGCGAGTTTACTTTTGGTTTACGTCCGCTTAATGCAAAAAAAATCAGCTCAGCTCCAATGATTTCCAATAAGCTTGATTCTCATACGAATTGTTTGAAGACAATAAAAGATGCATGAATTTCATAAACCATTAAAAGTTTGCATACAATTGAATAATTTTGAAATCAGTTCTGACAGAAACGGCTGAATGGTCACAAGGAGCAGTTTCATCAAATTAGATGTAATGTGCTTGTTTTTCAGGTCCCTATTTACGATCTAGCGCAGAGTGGGAGAAAAAATCAATAAAAAGTGCATTTCAGTAATGATATTAGTATAGTGTTTCTAATGTTGCCTGGAAAGCTTTGCGACTTCAGTGCTGCTGACTTCGTATTTATACTTATATAGATTTGAACAATGGATTGACATACTCAGGGACAGATTGATGTCATTTATGCAGGTGTTCAATGTCAATTCTCTTTTGATCAATTCACTTCATGGGTACAAGGTCCAGAGAGATGAATTTGTTGTCCCCTACAGGCTATAATGTATTCAAACAAAATACTTTTTCCACAAATGAAAGCATTTTCAGTGTCTTTTATTGTTGTATTTTGTTTCTTTCCATAAACGTTTTATAGCGTTCTAAGTGTTCAGTGAAATGTACAGAGCATTTCAACTGTGTTGGTGCCATTTTGCATATCATGCCCTTCTTTGCACGTCCTGATATGGCAGAGTTAGACGCGTTCCTGGGCACGATCTTGGAAAACATTCCTGTCCAAAAATGTAGTCCTAACCATATTCCTACCCCTAAACCTATAACCCTACTCATAAGAGATCCCTAAACTCAGAGGGAAATGATAGGTGGATAACACTGATGTAGAAGCACATACACTACCGGTTCAAAAGTTTAAGATCGATAAGATTTTTTATGTTTTTAAAAGAAGTCTCTTCTGCTCACCAAGGCTGCAATTTGTTTATAAAAAAATACACAAAAAACACAGTAATATTGTGAAATATTATGACAATTTAAAATGACTTTTTTATTTTAATATATATTCAAATGTGGTTTATTCCTCTGAAAAAAAGCTGAATTTTCAGCATCATTAGGAATTTGTATTTTATTTTTGGGGAAAATAAATAAGAAATCAATACTTCTATTCATCAAGGATGAGTTACATTGATCAAAAGTTACAGTAAAGACATTTATAATGTTAGAAAAGATTCTAATTAAATAAATGCTGTTCTTTTGAACTTTCTATTCATCAAAGAATCCTGAAATAAAAATGTAAAAAACTGTTTTCAACATGGATAATAATCATACATGTTTTTGGAGCATAAAATCATCATATTAGAGTGATTTGTGAAGGATCACGTGACACTGAAGACTGGAGTAATGATGCTGAAAATTCAGCTTTTTTTTCAGAGGAATACATTACATTTTAATATATATATTAACATAAAAAGGTCATTTTAATTGTCATAATATTTCACAATATCACTGTTTTTTGTGTATTTTTTCTAAAAAATGGTGAGCAGAAGAGACTTCTTTTAAAAACATAAAAAAATCTTACCAATCTTAAACTTTTGATCGGCAGTGTAACCATAGCATGGTTAAAACCAGTTGTCAACCAGTTCTCAGTGAAGTAATGGTCTGGCAAAGTGTCAGACAAATCTTTTCCAGAGGGACGTCACCAACAGACGTTGCGGATAGACTTAAAACCAATCAGAGCGATGAACACTAAAAAAAATATTGTTGGTTTAACTTAAAAAATGAAGTAACCTGGTTGCCTTAAAATTTTAAGTTCATAGAACTGGAAAAATGTGTTAATACAATGAAGGAGATTGATTTAAGCATCAGAAACTCAAAATATTATGTTATCTGAACTACATAAATTAAGTTGATTTGACAAAAGAAAAAATGTTGTGATTACAAATCATGAAAATATTTTTTTTATAGTGAAGGAGATGACGTATGCAGAGCGGCGGCCGCGGAGAAACATCTACGAGTGTTGGTCTTTTCTCGATTTTGAACAAAAAGGAAACACTCAAATTAACACAGCCTACTCCCAATTCGTCATATAACTGACGTCTTGGGACGTCTTTTGACCATTCGTCAATATATGCCTTTTTAGGGCCCCCTTAAACGTCAGTAGATGACGATCCCGGGTCGTCATACAACTGACGCTTTACCTTTAACGTCAGTTAGGTGACGAGTTGGGTTTAGGGTTAGGTTTAGGTCTGGGTTAGAGTTAGGATCCGAATAACGTCATCTACTGACGTTTAAGGGGGCCCTAAAAGGCATGTATTGACGAATGGTCAGAAAACGTCCCAAAACGTCAGTTATATGACGAATTGGGATGAGACTGCACTGCTCAAATCGATTAAAACAGACGCGATAGCTGATTCGAACGAGCGATGTTCGACCACGACATCCATTGTGTATGCTATAAAATCTGCTTCAAAATCTTAGCGCTTTCATCATTGTGTAAAGCCCGCCTCAACCGTTTCTGATTGGTGCCGCAATTTCGACAAATTGGAAATGGGTTTGAATGAGTTCTTAGCCAGACTAACTTTCAGAGCAAATCTAAATTTGCTGGAAGTTGTCTGGGTTTTCCCAGGCTAATATAACCCTGTTTTTAAGCCGAAACTTGACCTAAACTGTAATCTTGTATCTCAAATTTGATTGGTTGATTATAGAATGTTGTCCCAGGATAAACAAATGTATTGCACTTGGTGGCATCAGTTTCTTCCCCTCTTTAGTCCTTCATGAACATTCAAACCAAGAAATTTCGGTTCTGTTTGCCCTGTCTGATGCAACGGCTAAAAAGAGATGCAGCCAGCTCAGACGGATGGTGTTTTTTGGGTCCGCAACTGTAGCTTTTGCTATCACATGTCAACTTTACTGACTAAAGGATTTTGACATCTTGTGTTGAGCAGAATGCTTGCTCAAATACTAAAGCAGGTGGGGAGCTCTCAAATGTCACATTGGATAACTCTGTCCTGAGAGAATTTTAAACAACTCCACTGTGGTGTGCAATGAAGGATGACCTGTTTTGTACCCTGCTATATCATATATTTAGGGTCATTGATGAAAGTTTTGCAAGATGCACCTCAGTGCATTTTTAGTTTTTCCCCCGTCATCTTTCTTAATGTCCGTTCTAGAGAGTGTCGAGCAGTTACTGGTCACCAAATTATGCAAACTGCCTTGACTGTTGAAAGTGCTGAATGCAGATAGTGCTAAGCACAGAGTTATCTACACACTTAAAGCTTGAGGAAATAGATAAAGGCTGCTCAAGGAGGAAATCAGTTTGCTGTGGCTGTGCTGTACTTTTAACTGAAAATAGATAATGAGAAAAGATATCAATTCAACATTTGTTATGATTCATGAAATAATGAATTGGAAAAAGAATGGAAAACTTTTTTTCGGCACTTTCACCGAGTCTGTTTGAAGTCATCCTTAGATACCCCTATAGATCCATTAGATGTAATTCTTTGTCTTTCCAAACCAGAACTATGATCTTTTTCAACTTGTATTATACTGGAGGTGATTAAAAAATAGCTGTAATAACTTTTTTAGTTATTACAGTTGGTTCTGTATATTATAAACATGACAGTACCTTTGTCTTAAACTGAAGCAGTTTGCAGAGATATTTGACAGGTTGGGAATAGGAAAGAGTTTTATGTTGAGAAGAGTGAGTGAGATAAGTAAAGGGTACTGCAGCAGAAATCTGCCTCTGTCTAGAGTTTTTATGTACATGTACGCATTAGCGCATACAGTATGTTCATCCTCACAACCGGATTCAACTTGCTCAAATTATTTAGTTGTATAACTTTAAAGTAATCTGCAAATATTAGGGGCAGTAAGCTTTAAAAAAAATAAAAAATAAAAAAAATACAAATAATAATAATAATAATAATATATATATATATATATATATATATATATATATATATATATATATATATATATATATATATATATATATATATATATATATACAGTATATATATACAGCTATGGAAAAAAATAAGAGACCACTGCCAAATCAGCAGTTGCTCTGGATTTATTATTTATATTATAAATAATAAATCCAGAGCAACTGCTGATTTGGCAGTGGTCTCTTAATTTTTTCCATAGCTATATATATATATATATATATATATATATATATATATATATATATATATATATATATATATATATATATATATATATATATATATATATATATATATATATATATATATATTATTATAGCAATAATGCATTTATTTGAAATAAAGTGACCGTTAATACATTTATTATGTTTTTGTTTCAAATAAATGCTGTTCATTTAAACTATCTATAAAAAATTAGGAATAATAGGAAATGTTTCATTTGCACCAATTAAATCAGCACTAAAATGTATTCTGAAGCATCACGTAACTGAAGAATGAGTTATGATGATTATATTTAATAAACATAAGTATTGACATTTTTAATAATTTGTGTATGTAGTCTATTTTATTTTACAATTTATATTTTAAGGCCATTTCTGTTTTATATAATAAGTGATCTATTAAATTAATTTAAACTCTGGTACAGTAGGCATTCTAGGCAAGTATGAAAACGAATTTCAGAACAGCTGTTGAAGTAGTATAACTTGCGTGCGTCTTTGCATGCTTCCTCTCACACTAAGCACAGTACATTTCTCACAGCTGCTCTCAAAAAAAAAAAAAAAAAAAAAAAAACAAGCAAGCACCTTCCTGTGCATGTAAAGTTTTGGTGGTAAATCCAAAGGGAAATACTTCAGTAACTTCTCTTCATGTCATAACCTAGATAAAGTATTAAACAGCTGCCCCTAGTACTCATAATAATCACGCAAACATATGAACCCAAAAGTAGAATATGAAAAGAGGCCTGCAAGGTAATGGAGGAGTGAAACTCTGGTTTGGATCAAAAACAAATTTACGCAAGTGCTGCCTCAGTTCATTCAGAACACTCAACAAATCTGCATTTTCTCATTAAGTTTAATGTAAAGTTAAGCTGATTATACTTTTGGTTCATATTAACTGCACAAACACACCTTAGCTTTACCTCACTGATGGACGACTCATCAGAGAGAGAGAAAAGAGGAGGCGATTTCTCCCTCCCCAACCAGCAAGTAAGTCACAGAGGGCCTGCAATAACACAGAGGGCCCACAATAACAAGTGGAGGTTGCTCAACGCGGCGTGAAATGACTTTATTGCATTTTCACATTAAAAGCACCGATAGAGTTCTAATAAAGGCCTGTGGTGCCAGGGGGTGGAATCGTTCAGGGGGCAGTCAAGCTCAAGGGAAACAGCGTTACACACTATCAAAAAGGGAACAAATGAAACGAGGCTACATCACTTCAGTAATGAGGAAAATGTCACATAATCAAAAAAGCTCCATGACATATGTTGAAAATAAATTGCTCACACAGGCTTGGCACATCTGTGACTCTACATGTGTGTTTACTAAAGTTATATAGTCCCATGTGATTACACACCAGTGATGGTTGATAACTGCTTTTTTTACTGTAGAATGATTGTATATATATGTATGTATGTATGTATGTATGTATGTATGTATGTATGTATGTATATGTATGTATGTATGTATGTATGTATGTATGTATGTATGTATGTATGTATGTATGTATGTATGTATGTATGTATGTATGTATGTATGTATGTATCTATGTATCTATGTATCTATGTATCTGATGTATCTATGTATGTATGTATGTATGTATGTATGTATCTATGTATCTATGTATCTATGTATCTATGTATGTATCTATGTATCTATGTATGTATGTATGTATGTATGTATGTATAAGATATAGTAGATATTCTGACCCTAAAGGGCTTTTTCAAACATGTCATGGATTTTCGGAAATGTGATTTCACAGCTTCATGCTGAAAAAATAAAACAGTAAACTAATCCGTGCTCTCATTTAAATTCAGTGTTTATTGGATATGCTTCTTTTAATTTTGGTGGGTTGTGCTTTGATATTATATGCTTGAAAGCTTTGTTTTCATTTTCTTTTTTTTTTACTGGTGGCACGCTCATCAAGATTAGCCTATCTTTTGCAGTGATTGTGCACTACAAAATGTTTTTACTAATAATTACACTGTTTCAGTGAAAAACAATAGATTTGAGGCCTGATTTACTCCAGCGTTCAGCATATGCAAATCTGCTTCGCTTCAGAGACAAAAGAGTCTTTGATGGGGGCTTTACTTGATCCAAACCTTATTACCCTGGTCTTTTGTTTCTACACCCTCAGTGACATAAAATACAACAGTAAGATCTGACAATGAATGTGTTGTCCGGTTAAATATTTCAAGCTTCGAAAGGTCCAGGTAGTGAGGGATAATTCCCACTGGCATCAGCAAATAACCTGCATGCTGAGTTACAAGGCTGAGTCATTCTCCTCATCCTCATCCACCCTCAACGGTCTCCTCACTCTTTCTGGAGGATACGGCACTAATATTCTGTGCACAGTTGACTTGCAAGTCTGCCTTTAGTTATTCCATTCAGCCATGGTATTGGCCCACAAACTGACAGTTATTGGCCGCAATGTGTCAAGTTTCATTTGAATTTCAGCAAAATATCTGACTGCCAAATGTCTCATTAGAAAATGATTCCTCTTCGATGCCGTGCAGCAGTCACTCAAACCTGGTATCCCTGACATCCTCTATACATGTACTTTTTCTCCTACAGCAGTTGGACATATGACACATCGATTTTAGTTTCAACTGAAATAACTTTAGATACAGAATATAAGATTTGGTTAGACTCATTGCAATCAGATCTTTTGGATACATTTTATATCTTATAAAGATTTGATTTGTCTTTAGAACAAACTGTCATCTTTTTAGAAAAACATGTCCCCTTTAATATAGTAAGGATGCATAACACATTTGGAATCCTGCAGTTGTGTAATTTAAAATTTCCAGAATTATTTTGTTCACATCCATATCAGGATTCAACAAGATAACTATTACATTTTAATTGTTAATTTTCTATTTCTAAACAACCATCATTTTTATACATCTTTACATCATAATGTTTTTCTTTAACCTAATTTTATTGTTAAAGTCTTGATTAGGGTTTTCAGCGTATGCACAAATCTAAATTGTACTTTTAATTAACATGAATGTTTAATTAAAGGAAGTAGTTCACTTTAACAAAAAAAATTGATAATTTACTCACCCAATGTCATCCAAGATGTCTATGTCTTTCTTTCTTCAGTTGAAAAGAAATTAAGGTTTTTGATGAAAACATTCCAGAATTTTCTCCATATAATGGACTTCATTGGGAACCAAATGGTTCAAGGTCCAAATGAGAGTTTCAGTAAACAACACCAGACGATGAATAAGGGTCTTATCTAGGATCCTTTGAGTCATGACTTGAAAAAAGATTTGTTCATTTGATGAACGAGTTCGAACAGGAGAGTTCGAACGCTCATCACAGAACAGAGCAAGGTGAGCATTTGTGCTTATAAAACTTAAACTTTTTTCATTTATTTTTGAAATGAGCGATCATTTCGTTAGATAAGACCCTTATTCAGTCGTCTGAGTGTCAGTTTTAAAGCCCTTCGAAGCTGCACTGAAACTCTCATTTGGACCTTGAACCGTTTGGTTCCCATTGAAGTCCATTATATGAAAAAATCCTTGAATGTTTTCATTAAAAACCTTAATTTCTTTCAACTGAAGAAAGAAACATGAACATCTTGGATGACATGGGCATGAGTAAATTATAGGCAAAATTATTATAATTTTTTTAAAGTGAACTACTCCTTTAACAATGTGCAGAGTATGGAATCGCTATATACACATAGATGCCGCTATGAGAATGTAAGACATGCTTTTGGTGCATAAATAGCAACGCATTCTCATCCCAAGGCGCCATATTTTGACACTTTGCAAAAGCGTCAATATACAACGCACAGGGTACCCTTTCACGCCAAATGAGACGGTTAAGTTTCAGGTATGGGGTTGGGGTAGGGTTAGGCCACTAGGAGGCGCCTTCTGCCCGCTTTATTTTACGTCTCATTTGGCGCTAAAGGGTACCCTGTGCGTTGTATATTACGCTTTTGCAAAAGCGTTTGTATATGGCGCTTTGGGATGAGAACGGGCTGTAAATAGACATACTGTAGCAAATCTAGGCAGGTGGAGCTGGGGGAGATGGAGGCTTTCAGAGAAAATCTGATGGTGCAGCTGCAAGATTAGCTTAAAGAGAAAAAATAAGCAGACTATTTAAATGTTGAGCAAGCAATCTCATTGGCTTCAGGATCATAGGCCAAACAGCTTGCAGTAATGATGTGATTGCTTGGAGATTGCATGTTATAATCAGCAGACATCCAGAGTTTCATAACTGAACTGGATATTTATATAAATAATCTTGTTACAGCAGAATTAGTTTGGACTGAAGACCTGTTGTTCATTTCCTCTCACAGGAAAATGAGTACATTTCAGAAACCTGTGTTTACAGGTTGTTGTTGAATTATAACACGCTTTTTGTACCATTTTAGAAACTACATTTTTTTTAAATCACTGTGCCCTCACATTATCTGTTCCACTGTTTCTGTAAATTGTAAAATATTATGTTCAAAAATACTGCTTTTGAGATGTTAAGTGATTTTGCTCTTTGTAAAGAGGAAACAAGGGTTTGTTTTTTTGTATAATATTCATATGCACCATTTATAGAACTTGCACAATGAGCCACAAACTGTCAATCATGCAAGCTTATTGAAACAACATCTTACCTGAGGATATGAGCTTGTTGCTTTTGTTAAATATTTTTGTCTCTATTGTTCCATGCACAACAGAAACAGACATTTGACTTTAGGTGTAAAGGAGATTAATTCTGACCCATTATATTCAGACAATACCCAAGCAGAGATTATGTAGAACAGCA
The DNA here is from genome assembly GCA_030378365.1 of Hybognathus amarus. Lineage (NCBI taxonomy): Eukaryota > Metazoa > Chordata > Actinopteri > Cypriniformes > Leuciscidae > Hybognathus > Hybognathus amarus. The sequence continues at coordinate 144,161 of JAQIUQ010003576.1, forward strand.
AAAGCACAATATAAATGATGAGAAGGGATTAAATTACTTTTTCTGTCTGTGTGAAGGATTCAGAGCTGAGGGGAAATGAGAAAATTTCAAAGGCTGGGACACATTAAGTTGCTTGATTTCGGAGTTTCTTTCATAGTTCTTAATTGAGATATCAGCATTTCCTTCTAAGATATGCTGCTGTTTTACAATTTAAAAGAAATATATGAATATCACAATAAGCAGAAATTACAGCGAAAGCTATTCTGCCAGACTTCACACAAACAGCGTCTATGGAAGCTAATGCAAGCTTATGTGTTCCTAAAAGTTGGAGCATCAAAAGCACATAATGCACTAACTAATCCATGCGGCCCAATGGATGGATACAATGTCTTCTGAAGTGAAACAATACGTTTTTTTTTAAGAAAAATACCAATTTTTTAAACTTTTTAAACTGTAGACTATCGCTTCAAACTGTAATGTACCATAGGTTACTGAAGTATACCTAAGCAAGAGTATAAACATTTTTGGGTACATTATTCTGAAATAATTCATGGTAGTACTTAATTTTTAACCCCTTACCTGTCACCCCCTTTTGATAATGGGGGTTAAAATGCACTATTCACACTTAAATGGTTGTAGTTCAAGAATGCTTTGGAATATATATACCCAAGTTTGGTCTTGTTTTAAAGAAGACACTCATCAGATTATTGCTGAAGTGATAACACTTAAAGAAATTAAAGTATGGAAAAGTTATGGAAGTTCAGTTAAAATCACAAACCAAATATACTGTACTATTTATTTTTTTATTTTATATAAAATATATATTTTACAAAATATTTTTACTATAAAATTACTATAAAATCAAAGCCATAAATCTAACCAAGTTATGTTCCAAATTTTGTTGAAGTGATAACACTTAAAAAAATTAAAGTATGTAAAAGTTATGGAAGTTCAGTTAAAATCACAGTAAATCAAATATATCTGTACTATTTTTATTTTTATTTTATATAATATATATATTTACAAAATATTTTTACTCTAAAATTACTATAAAATCAAAGCCATAAATCTAACCAAGTTATGTTCCAAAAGTTGATATCACAAAAATTTAACTTCCCATGAGATTTTGTTTCAGACGTAGTACCATTGAATTCCATTGAATTTAGTTGTATACATTCTGCCTTTACAAATTAATACATTTCTGTCCAAATATCAATTTGTTTTACAAAATTTGGAACCTTGAGACCCAGACCTTTCTGACAATTTGTGTTTTGTCAAGATTAGAAAAGGTTTTGATCATAAATTATGAAATATAATGATGCCCAAAAGAGGAGGAGCCTGATAAAATAAGTACCGTTTCTATGGTAACGCAATGTTCAATTATAAAACGGTTTTCACAGGATGAATTCTGAGTTTATAAGCTTTCAAATGATACCTAATTTATGATAACTACTAAAATATGTGATATAATAAAAGGCGATAATAAAATAATATTATATTTTAGAGGATAATATATATGTATATATTATAATTTTTCAGAGGATAATATTATACTATACATTTTTTAAATTAAAAATTGTATTGAAAAATACTAGATTATATGTTTTATTATGAACTTTTAGCATAATAACAAAAGTTTCAATGATTAAAAGTGAGTGCATTGACTTTTTGTGACAAAGGTCAGAAACTCCTGTTATGATGCAGATTTTTTGAGGTGCACTCTTGTCATAAATTCATCAGTTACTCTTCCTACATAATTTGTAACACAAAACAGGGGTAGAATATATATTTAGAAGTCTTAGACCTTTCCAACAATATATAATTTGTCATAATTCAGACGGTGAGGGACGGTAGACAGTTAAGGGGTTAAGTATGTGAACTTACATGTGGGCTACTTACAGTGTACATAAGATGGGTTAGCATTCAGTTTTAGGGCTTTGTTCAGGGTCAATTACCAGTTACTATGATAAGTACATATATGAACATTCGGAACATCACTGTAGAATAAAGTGCTACCGAATTATGAAGCAGTCATTTCTGCAAAATGATTTCGACCAAGTATTGAGTGCATAACTTAACATAATTATTTGAAGAGTTGACTTTTTTTTTATTAAAAACCTTTCTTTTATTGGTCAGATGAAATATGCTTATTTTTTTGAGATAGGAGTTTTGGGTTTTCATGAGATGTATGCCAAAATGATCAGTATTAAAACAATAAAATACCTGAAATATTTCATTTGGTATGCAATGAATACTAAAATATATGAAAGTTTAATTTGAATCGTTACATTATGGAAAATAATGAACTTTATCACAATATGCACATTTTTTGAGAAGGACCTGTATGTACATTCGGAACAGGACTGTAAAATAAAGTGCTACAGAATTCATTTATGGGTGTAGCACTTTGCAAGGATCTTAAAAAAAAGTCCTATTCTACATCAAAAAAAGACTGAGCCAAAGTGGGAATATTGGGTTGAATCTTGAAAATAATCTGTAATTTATAGGACAGCCGTGGGCTCAGCACTGACAGAATTAAAGATGCTCTGTGTCTATCAGTGGATGTCCTGATGGCCTGTTATTGAGTCACAGGGTGTGAAATTATATCCTGCTCTCTCTCTCTCCCTTGCAGTCACTCAAACGCATTCCCATTCACACACATACCCACAAACACAGACCAATACACACGTTTGTGGGCTTGTCATGACTGTTGGTGTGAAAAGCAGCTTGAGTTTATTCACAAAAGAGAGTGAAGAGGAAGCCCCTTGAGAACCTGCACCAGTCATCATGCAAAGACCCGTTCCCTGCATGCTTCCATGCCCTAGTGTCATTCAACATATGTCAGTTGCCTTCTTTTCTGCTTTGTCTTTGTTATGTACTTGCTTGCTTAATCTACAGTATGACATGGATATATAAACCTTGTTTCATACGCCTTGTAACTTGACAAACTCAGGGACGTGGAGGTTTGATACCACTTCACTCGCTATTCTTGCCTTCTCATTTTGTGGGGCAATTTGATTCCTTGTTGCTTTGACTGAATGGTGTCATCCTGTGCTGCATGAGTTTAAATATTTCAGAGGGGATGTTACGCCATTACTGTAAATGGCAATATTGATTCCCTGTAGTATGTGAGGTGAAGTAATGGTGTCATGTGCACAACATACTGAGGAATAAGCTCATTGAACACTTCTTATGAGGTTGGAATGAGAACACCTTTTCAAATTCCAATTTCAAATTCAAAGGAATTGAGGTAGAAAAAAGGATGCAGAATTATCAATTTCTAATTTGCATGGAAAAATCTGATTTAAAATTATTTAAAATTCAATGAAATGCATATTACAGTGATTTTTAAGAAAAGCTTTCAAATATTTTGAAAAGAGACAGATAGATGAGAGATAGATGCATCTATTTTAAGAAAACCAATCTTTAAGAAACAATAATGAAAAGCACAATCTGTTTAAAAGAGTTTCTTGACTGAATAGAATTGGTATTTAATATTGGCCTTACTTTAGTTTCTGCTATGAAAAGTACAATTCCAAAAGTACGTACTTTAGTCGATAAAAACGTTCAATACTTTGCAATGCCTGCCTAGCACCTTAATGCATCCACCAAGCTCTTTATACATGACAGACTTACCTCCTGGCCAGAAAATAAGTGTGATTTTATTTTTCAGCAGTTCAATTGAAAGTAACTGTGGTATCTGGAATACAGAACAGGACTGTCATCTACAATTTATAGCGAATATGCCCAGAGAGCAGGCTTGGGTTTATTTAGGTCCATTTACATTATATAAGGAAGTCTTCAATGCCCATTTAGTACAGTAGTTAAATTGTAAAGTTGCCATAAGAAATAAGAATGACAGTTTCTGGCTCTTAGAAATAAATAATTTGTTTAAAATTATTTAAATGTGAACAGACACATTGGCTTTTTCTCACACTCACTATTGACTGCACAGGGAGCACTATATATTTATATGTAATTTATACTTCTTTTGTCTTATATACAGTAATAGGTATCACTGTAAAAAATATTGTTGGTTTAACTTAAAAAATAAGTAACCTGGTTGCCTTAATTTTAAGTTGATTGAACTGGAAAAAGTGAGTTAATACAATGGAGATTAATTTAATCATCAGAAACTCAAAATAATAAGTTATCTCAACTAAATAAATAATTTTAAGTTGATTTGATAAAAGAAAAAAAATGTTGTGATAACAAATCTTGAAAATATTTTTTTTACAGTGTGTCTAATGTTCTAACGAGCATGATGAGAACTACAAATTTGACTTGCTTTACTTCAAGCATTGCAATAGTCATTATTTTGTTTTTCTTCGTTTCTGATGTCACAATACATCATACACAAAATCATGTAACATACTCTACCTTGTCTGTAGACGTTGTTCATTCCAAAGCCAGTGCTGTATAAAGTGCGACAGTAGGATACAGTAAGCTAATTTATTTACGACAGCGGTAATGGACAATTCCGCTTCCAACCTGTAGGGTGTCCAAAAGATTACTTGGTGTTGCTTTAAAGTAAAAAAATAAAAAATAAGTTACTTAAGTGTATTACAACAAAGTCCTGAAAATGTATTCTCTTCTTGTACATTCACATGGCCTTTCATTTAATTTAATATTTTATTATTTGCAGGTACATTCTAAAAAAATGATAGGTTGTTTTAACCCATCTTTGATTCAAATATGTACAATCTCTGCCATTGGGTTAAATATTTAAATGACATTTTTAACCCAGCATTTTTTTAGAGTGTACAGTTTTTATACCTTTAATATAATAATATACTGTACTTTTAAGTTATGACATACTGTACAGTACAGTGTGTTTAATACATTTAAGGACACCTCTTTTTATAAGGTATTGCAATTTGTAAATAAATAAATATTTGTATTAAATTAATGGACAATTGTATGGGATGCTTTTTATGACCTAATATTTTTGCAATGGTTGTTTAAATCATTCAATTTGAAGACTAAAACCTTCAGTCCCTTTTCATGTATGTATTTACATAAACGAGAATGTAAAAAAGTCCTTAAATTTTCTCTTTTTGTGTTTCACAAAGAAACAAACCAATGCATAGATGGTATATTAAATATTAATTTAAGCCTCTGAAATATGGACAAAATCCGGCTGCAAGAGAGAAGATTTGGACTCTAAAGTGCTCTTCTATGCGGCTGCCTTTAGCTGTGTGACTGTGTGTCAGTGCACACATGCTAGAGCTGGAGGTGAGAAATGTTGCTAGAGGCAATTGTGATGCAAATGTGGTCCTGCTCCCAGTATAATGAGTGTGCGCGTGAGGCTGTGATCCAGCTCAACATACTTTTACACCTCTGTTTACCGCTAATGACCATAGTAGAATGGACGACTCATCTGTGTCTTTTTTTGTACTCCTGTGTAGTTTAACATAGGAATTATGAATTGATTGCATTTTCCTAAATGTGTGAAATCCTTTCATGCTTTGGATGGCCCTTGTAATAATGATGCAAGTTTTGTTCCTAAAAAAGAAATCGGAGATTTAATATTAGGAAGTGAAAAGCTTGATATGCTGTATATGTGGCTCATGGCAAATCCTCACGTGGCTTCCTGATTTATACAGTGATTGTATTTATTAGTACCATCAGTATTTCCAGAGCTCAGTGAATTCCTTAATCCTCCATGTAAAACTGTCACTTTTAGTGGGCATGTCTTTTTTATTTTTATTTATTTTTTTGGCTATTTTTTAATTGTTGGCAGTCATTCCATCATGCCAATCTACAATATTTTTATTCAACGTTCTTTGATCACTTTTTATTAAAGGGTTACTACACCCAAAATAATAACTCTGTCATTATTTACTCACCCTTTTCTTTAGTTTCTTTATTCTACTGAACACAAAGGAATATACTGTATTTTGAAGTACAATTGGAAACCAAACAGTTGTTTGGCACCATTGACTTCCATAGTAAAAAAAAAAAAAAAAAAAAAAAAAAAAAAATATATATATATATATATATATATATATATATATATATATATATATATATATATATATATATATATATATATGAAGAGTTCAGATGCAAAAGCCTATAAGTGCCATTTGAAATTTTCTTCTAAAATGATCATTTTTATCAAGCTTGTATATTTAGTTCAGTATTTCACTAAATGGCAATGAGATTACCTATTAATTGTCATTTAAGTGAAATTACTGAACTTAAATATACAAGCTTGATAAAAATGGTCATTTTTGAAGAAAATTTCAAATGGCATTTAGAGGCTTTTGCATCTGAACTCTTCATATATACTATGGAAGTCAATGGTGCCAAAGTTCCAGTCGTTCTTCAAAATATCTTCCTTTGTGTACAGCAGAAATAAGAAAATCATACAGGTTTGCAACACCTTGAGGGTGAGTAAATGATGACAGAATTTTCATTTTTGGGTAGAGTATCCCTTTAAGATAGTTCTTATAATATTTTCCATTCATGTACGGAGATGGTCTCTGGCACACAGTGAAGGAAAGAAAGCAAACACATGAACAGCTATGATGACCTGTGTGTCACTCTCAGTGTTGACTCAAGAGCTCAGTTTCAGAGCAGACCGTTTAGTGAAGCTTTTACTCTGCACTGATCAGTAAGCATTTGGAATGAAGAAAAAAAATGAAATGGCAATGAACCTTCAGAAGGTTGTAAAAACGGGTGATATTTTTTTTTCTCTTTTGATGTATCTCCCTACTTTGATCTGTAAGGGCCCGATCCATTGAGTCTGGGAGGTCTGCCGTCTCTTGGACAAGATGGTTTAGACTGGCATTCAGAGCAGATGTTCTGATGATGGTGGATAGCTTCTCAGAGCCTTACAAGATCTTCATCAGTTCTCATTCAGTGATTTGTAATCTGTTGACAGTCTAGGAAAGGGATGGATTGATCTGCTCTTTTTCAATAGTGCACCACTATTTTCCTTCCTCTCTAAAGAGCTTTCCCGGATTATCAAGCCCTAAGGTACTCATAGGTTGTGTGTGTGTGTCATTTATGTAAATGCTACTTTATAGGGATGTCCAAAATGTCCTCAAAAAGATGACAATATTCGAAATCCATTCCCTTTTGGGGACATTTTTGGTCCACATGAGGAAAACAGCTTATAAATCATAGTTTAAAAACGTTAAAAGTTTAAAAATGTGCAGAAAGTTTTCTGTGATTGGTAGGGTTAGTGTACGGGGATAGATATACTGCAACGCAGTCTCATGAAAATGCGTATCTATACCACAAATGTCATTTATCGTGGCATTTATATGCCAAAAAATGGTATTGTGTGCATATGCTACGCACTAAAAAAACATGGGGTAGGTTTAGGGGGAGGGGGTGGGGAGTTTGTACGTACAGTATTATACGCCAAAAAGTGCGTGTAGTAAGCACGCGAGAAACGCGTACCTTATAAATGCCACTAGAAATGACTAGAGATGTTCTGATACCCTTTTTTCTCTTTCCGATACCGATTCCGATACCTGGGCTCAGGGTCTCGGCCGATACCGAGTTACAGATACCGATACCTGGGTGTGTATAGTATCTATTCACTTGAACTTGAACTATTCAGCTGCAATTCATTCTAGCACTGTATGAATTGATAGAATTATTATGGTGTGCTTCAAACTTATCCCTAAATTAAACATGAACAAATACATAGAGCGAACTAGAGTATTTTTATTATCTGAATAACATTTAATAGAAATATTTATCTTAAGTGAAAAAGACTTAAAATGCAGCTACACATCTAATACAGTAAACGAAAAAAGGTATTTTAGATTTACAAAATAACTACAGTATATATATATATATAAAAGTGCAACAAATAAATCTATGAATCTAAAAAGATTATATGAATAATATAAGAAAATAATATCTTTATAACTGAAGATCAATAAACAATTTTGTTAAATGAATGACATTTCAGTTTTGACTAAGGCTGGTCATCCAGAATAATAAACTCAATAAGTTTCATGTTGTTGGTTATATTTATTGTTCTTTGGCTGTCTTTTGAAAACATTTCTTTTCATTTGAAGCCCTGTTTACACAAGAACACTCGCGGTGAAAACGTAAAAATATTTAATCGGAAATGCCTTTCGTTTACACGGCGACAGCGTTTTTGGGCTTAAAAATGCAAAAAAGTGAAACCACCCTCCAGAGTGGAAATCTTTAAAATGCTCCACCGCCGCGTTCCTGTGTAAAGGTAAAGGTACTAGTCTTTTATTTAGACTAAAAACCCTTCTCATTAATTTGGTGAGAAACGTTGTTTTGGCTATGTGCCACTAGTAGAGGCATATTTTAGGCTAACAATTTATCGATTATTAATTAAACTGACCATTTATAATGAGAATTTGTGTAAATTGACATCATTAGTTAATATTTATTAAAAAGTAAAGTGTAAGTTAAGCTTGTTTGTTTATGTATTTATTTTAATGTGGTGTTCTTTCACACAGGAGTGAAATGACACATTGCGTATTTGTTTCCTAATTAAAAAATAACATTTTAATCTAATTTAAAATGACACATGAATTTAGAATTTTTATTTTGGCTGAACTATCCCTTTAAGAATTCATTATCAAAGCCATTTTCCGCCACGCTCAGCCTTGTGTTATCAATGAAATAAAAGAGGTCCTATTGTACAATGCGTGTAAATGCAATGGTCTAGAGCAAATTTACGAGCCATTGTTGTAAGAGCCATGTGACGCAAGATAACACCCATGAAATCTAGCAAGCCTTAGATTTAATTCAGTAGCAGACATCATGTATTTGCAGTGTACTTCGGTGATTTCAACAAGCTGAATAGATTGACAAGGTTAAGGATCCTCCATTTTAATTAATTTGATTGAAGACCGGAGAACCAAACCCTTCATATTCCACCCCTGTCATGTCGGCTGATGCAGGGCTGTGAAAGGCGGGCAATGTCAAGAGCACTTGCTTTTGTTTTGGCCCCCGCATTTGTTTTCTCCTCACAGCCTTACTGTCCACTCACGTCTTTATCAGGGCAGCGTTTAGTTTGCCTGACATGTGTTAGTGAAGCATTAACACAATTTTCTGCCTGGAGGAGGGAGAGAAAGAGAGAGTGAATGAAAAGATAGGACCACTCCAAGGCGATTTACTGTTGATATGCCGGTCCGATCAGTGGGCCTTAACTAGCCCCAGTTCTGTCAACAGCGTCTTGCTTCTCTTCTCCGATTTTCAACCTTTTTTGAGTAAATATTTTCACCTTGTGCTGTCACTATAGCGTTAAGGAGATGTGACGGGTGTCTTAATCACTTTCTGACACTAGAAGGCAAGTCCTGTGAGAGTTGACTTGATGGTTGCCGTGGAAACACCTGTAGAATGAAGTGATGAGGTTTGCCTAATCTCCATAAACACGATGTGTTGAAGCTGCCTAAGCGCGATAATATCCTACTGATCACTAGACGACAAAACTGTATTCTAAATTTGTCATTGCATGCTTTATAATTTGTAAAAATGCTTACAGCTATATATTAATAAAAATATAGATGGGTTTTTAATAAATTTGTTTAAAAATGATTGATTTGAACGTAAAAATCGATAGAATTCAGTTTTTTTAATGGTGTGAAACCTCGGTTTAATCTAAACCTTATTTTTTACTTAAAAATATGTTGAAGCTGGGGGAGGATCAAACTATCTCCACAGCCATTAAATTATGGGTCAGATGTTTATGCGAATATCTCGACACATTTCAGAATTTGATCATCCTCATTACAGTATGCCTTTTTCTGCTTTTGTTGCTAATGGCAACACCCCATTAACAAGTTCAGATATCCACTGAGGTCGAGGAAGTCCAGGAAATGGTGGTACAAATGGTCATTAGTAGGAAAATATCAGTTGGTCAGCTTGAATATGCATTCCAACAAACAAATGACATTACTCCGCTTAGACAATAGCTAATTGGACCATTATTTCGCATGACATGTGACAAACCCCTATTTGAGTTCCATTCAAAAGCTATACTTTTACCTAAAAAATATATATATATATATATATATATATATATATATATATATATATATATATATATATATATATATATATATATATATATATATATATATATATATATATATATCATGTCAGTCCATTATCTGTCCATCTGTCTATCTCTTGTTTGTCTGTCTTGTTAGACAGTCTGTCCATCATCTGTCCATCTATCTGTCTGTCTGTCAGTCAGTCAGTCTGTACATCACCTGTCCATCTGTCTGTATGTCTGTCTGTCCGTCAGTCCTTCCATCATGTGTCCATCTGTCTGTCTGTCTCTGTTTGTCAGTCTGTCAGTCCATCATCTGTCCATCTGTCTGTATGTCTGTCTGTCTGTCCACCAGTCTGTCCGTACCATCTGTCCATCTGTCTGTCTGTTTGTCAGTCAGTCTATTCATCATCTGACCATCTGTCTGTATGTCTGTCTGTACCGTCGATCAATTTCCACTAAATATAACTCACTTCTCCATGCAAGATGTTCTTTTTTGGTGTTTTGATTTTTTTCTGACTCCATAGTATGTTATCTATCAGATCACAATGAAACCTTTCAATGAATGCTTCATGTCTTGCGCTGTCATTTTGTGAAAGGCACCATGCGATCATATAACAACATTAAAAACATACAGTAACCCCTGTGTGAAAGCAAAGCAATGACAACATTTATATTCAGTCAGTGTGAAGGCTTGCTTTTGAAGATTTCTGGATGGTTTTATATTTTGTAAGAAAAGGCAGTTTACTCCATTAAGGACCAGACCAGACAGCCAGCCTTTGTGTTGTAAGAATAACAGATTCTCATTTCTTTGCACAATTCGCCAGAATCCTGGCTCTTGTTTCCCTGTATTTTATACATGATGCAGCGTGGATGAGTCTGAGTAATGCTTTGGTTCTGATGCGGTAATGTTCTTAGGGACATGCAAGAAAGTACTCTGATGCATGGGGATTGTGAATTCATCATACATTGTTGCATAGCCAACACACGAATCATCCTTGTGTTCATTTCACTTCCCAAGAGGAAAGCAAGGTCTAAGTGCCGGCATTGGGCCTCTGCTACCACTGCAGAGAAAAATCTCAGTGAATGAACATGGTGTGTGTGAATGCTCCTGCCAAGGTGCAGCATGAATGCAACTGTAGTGATAATAATAATAATAGTAGTAATGAAAAGTGTTAATGTTCAATGGGTGATTAAATGGTTATAACATTGACTTTTTTTTTTTCTATGTCCTGAAGGTTCACTTATAATTTTAAGATCTATCTTCCATCAATCTGTGCTCATTTCTAAAGTCATATAAGACATGTATTTAACATTCAGAATCTTGTCTTTTGAATATTGCTTTTTTGTAATAATGTTAAACAAATTCTGATATTAGTTCATTAAGCAATTTCATTATTTTGTTGTAGTTGCATGTGTTGCCATAAGTGACGCCTGTACTTCCCAATCTTGAAAAGCTTTTCAAGAAAAATTTTGGTAATGGGATGCAATCTTAATTTGTTGGTTACATTTGAGTGTTAGTGAATGCTCAAGTTTCTTGTGGTCAGATATCTCCAGAGTATCCATGCTATGACTGTCAGATTGGCTTGGCATCTTTCTGTTGCTCGTGTAAAAATATGTCAAAGTGGAAGGTGAAATCTTGTATGGCTCTAGGGATCTTGTGACAAGGAAATATCTATATCGGGGTCAGAACGGAGAGGTGAAGGGTGGACGGAGACCTGATCTGCAGGTTGATGGGTAGGATGGCAGTGATCCATGTTTATGGAAAACATGCCAAAGGTTAGAAGGTCACTGATATCGGATGTTAAAAATAGCTTTCTTGAGTCTTTCTAGTCTTGAAACCACTAGTCACGGGCATGAGAATAGATCAAAATCTTATGCTGGAGAAGTGATTGATGTTTTCAGTGAGTGAGGTATGGAGGATATCCACTTCGAGGTATGGAGGACACACTGATCATCTTATTCCCATTGGGGACATCACTTTGGACTTACCCATCAGGCCATGTGCTTATTTATACGCATTCATATGTCTGGTAAAGACAATGAATCAAAAAATACAAAGACAAAAAAACGTCGGCATAATTTGCAAATGCAGACTGCTACTGTAGGCTCTTGGTTTCAAAATGTAACTTTATTGTTATGGAATGTTACATAAATAACAATAAAGTTACATTTTGAAACCAAAGTCCCTAACAGTCTGCATTTGCAAATTATGCTGACGTTTTAGCACATTATTGATCTTAATATTGTCATGACTAGACTTGTTGAAATTTCTAGAATAATTTTTGTGCTATAGCATTCTGACTGAGAGCAATGTTTGTGGCAGAAGATCGATTATTTTAATTTAGCTTCTTTACCCATCATGTCCCATTGGACACTGAGTGATTTTTGAGAGTCGACAAGCTTGCGGCTTCTGCCGCGTTTCATTGTCCTCATCTGCTTATTGAAGGGTGTGATGACCCTGACAACGGGAGCGATTGGGATTTAAGATAAAGGAGTGTAATCTTTCCCCTGCAATCAGATTTTAAAGTATTGCAGTCAATGAGGCACATTCATCAAAAGACACCACAGACAGTTGGCAGTGCCCCCAATGAACCATGACACTCTAGTGGGTATATGCTGTACATTAACATAGCTGCAGGCACAAACAGGCCTAGATTCTTCCGGTGCATGTTTTTCAGTGATAACTTCTGTACCCAGTGGACCATTAAGCAGAATAACATAGTAAAAGAGAATAGGGGCATGGCACACTGACATGCATAGCTGGGATGAAAATGGCTGTGGCAGGTGCGCACAATCTCTCATTTGCTCTCAGCTTGTCCTTTCCCAAGAAAGCCTTAAAGGGATAGTTTCCTTTTAGTCAATAGCGTCAGGACGTAGTTGATGGTCTACTGAATGGGGATCACGTTCAGAGAGCCTACACTCTTAGAATAAAAGGTTCTATATAGAACCTAAAAGGGGGGGGGGGGGGTTGACTGCGATTTCACTTTTGTTCACTTTTTAAATAGTGTGTAATGTTGCTGTTGGTGCATGAACAGTATCTGCAAAGTTGCAGTGCTGAAAGTTTAGTGCAAGCAGAGATATCGTCTTTTAAAAATCAGTAAGTATTATTGCCTACAAAAATGACTCGATTGGGACTACAGCTAGGTTATGGTACGTCACTAACCTACACATTTGCATCAACCCCTCCCTCCGGAATATGCAGAAAATGGCATGCGCATATTTCCGAAGCACGTCGACTCGTCGAGTGTGTTGTTCACGCAGCTGTCAGGTCTTCTGTGTTCGGGCTTCACATGGACGCTATTCTTCCTCAACAATGGATACAATTTATGTTTGATTATGTTCCTGAAAATGACGATCGTAATCTAGCGAGTTCAACACCGGATTCAACAAGAAACTGTTACTAAAACATGAAGCAGTTCCAACTTTAAAACAAGAGGCAGCAGTTGTGTTGGGCAGAATAATGTAATAGCTTATATGAATGAATAATAGCTAGGGATGCACCGATATTAACATTTTGGCTGATACGATAACCGATAATTCTTTATATTTGAAAGCCGATAACCAATATATCGGCGATAGATCTAAATCCAATTTTTTTTTTATCAGTTTTGGAAGCCTGATTGCAAAAACAAAAGTCTCACAATTAAAATCCGTACCCTAACACAATTATAATGTTCTCATTATAATTTCATGTAGCACATTTTGCACTTAACTATATTTTCCTTTTTGATTCCAATCCTATTTTAAGCAATTAAGATGTTGAACAGTGCGCATCTTAAGTGCCTCAGGTGTCAAGTGTTGAAGGAAATAATTAATAATTTATCAGCTTTAATATATCAGCCAAATTGTATTATCGATCCGAGAACGATAACATAAAAATGAGAAAATATCGGCCGATACCAATATGGTGGCCGATATATCGTGCACCCTAATAATAGCCTATAAAGAACCTTTGTGCCAAACGGGTTTTTTTCTTGTCATTATAGAACCTTTTTAGCATAAAAGGTTCTTTGGAGTTGAGTAAAGAAACCTATGCTTCATATAGAACCCCAAGGAAACCATTTTTTCTAATAGTGTGTTCTTTGAGTACTATTTATTCGGATCACCAACGCATTCTCATCCTTTATTGTTATATAAAACGCTATATGAAAAAACGGCGTTATACTTCTTTATATACGTATATACGTCTTTTTACTTAGTCAGTGCCCCCATTACTAGCATAATTCGCTAAACAGTTTTTAGAGATAACTTTTTTACATTCGATTATCATGGAAACAAATCTCAGAGAACGATTGACTAGGTACCAATGCCTTCAAGCCTTTGTTCAAACAAGGCTTTGTCAAACCAACATTCAAAGTTTGTTTAGTTACAAAATACAGTTAAATTAATTTCTTTGCATTTTAGTTCAATTTAACTGTACTACATGCAAAATTCAATTGCTGCCTCTATGCAAAGTCAGCTTCGTTTACAGGTGAAAGCTCCCTTCTGACTCACTAAAACATCTAGTTGTACTACAAAAACTTATTATAAATAAGGTACCTAAGCTTAGTTGTTCTCTGAAGTCTTGAAGCCTCTGAAGAGCTTTTGAAGCGCATGCTGGGGGAAGTGTCTATATGCTGAGAGGTTTTCTGGTCATATTATCCACAAATCATTTCTCCTCTTCATATTATTTTACAGGATATTATTCCAAACCCCTTTGCTTTGCTCAGTCCTTACTCAGCACATTCATTACCAACTCCTAATGGCTTCATATTTTATGCATACTGTCGAGGACATGCATGCACAGCAAATGAGTGAGACTACTTCTTCTAGAAGCAGGAAATGTTCTTATTTGTGGAAATTATAAGGATCTGCCCAAAGTCAAATATCTTATTTGGAAAGGCACAAATAATGAGTTGAAAATATAAAGAAAACAAGTGTACCGAATAATAAAATAAATATTTGGCTCAAAAATAGTCATATTTTAAATGAAAATTCCCACAATGGAATGCAATTTGGAGACTGTGAAGCCAATAGGACTAAAGTGTGACCTTCAGTTAAGTTTTTGAATGAAAATTTAAACTATATGGTAACACTTTACAATACGGGTACACTAATATGCATTAATTCATGCTTAACTAATGCACAGATAATCATGAGTTAATGTATAACACCTGAAGAACTAAACCATTAATTAATGATTATTGCATCAGCAACTAATAAAGGGTCTTTATGAATAATAGATTAAGTAATACATGAATTGCTATTAATTCAATGCATCATTGTGTATTTATTCCTTAATAACATATTTTATTAACTAATAGTGTAAATTAATGTGTTAATTACCATAATTAGTCAAAGCTATGCACTTCAACTCCCAGTTGTCTGCTTGAATTAATCATTAGCTAATGATTTGCAAAGGTATCATTATGTTATGACTTTACTTGTTGGGGCACATCATTATTAACTAGTCATTTAGTAATTGTAGTAATTTGCACATGAATTTGCACTAACATTGAAGTAATTAATCATGTATTAATGCATATTAGTGTACCTGTCATATTATCTGGAAGTTGAAATACAAGGTTTTGGCTCATTCTGGTAATTAACATATTAATTAACACTATTAGTTAAAAAAATTAGTTATTATGGAATTGATCCACAATTACATATTTAGATAAAAATAATTCATGTATGAACTAATACATTAACCTTACAGACTCTTAATTAGTTCCTAATGCGGTAGTCATTAATGAATAGCTTAAATAATCATTAGTTACACATTAATTTAGTATTATCTATGCATTAGTTAAGCATGAATTAATTCTTATAAGTGCTAACCTGGCCCTAGCCAGATGAATATCGCTCCGCCTAGCTCCACTCACATCCATCTGGAACCTCTCCCATTGAGAGTGATTTCTCCAAGCAATTTTATGGCCTAGCCAATCAGGACGCAGGGCGGGAGTATCACAGATGTGACGTAGTGGAGAAGCGACCGTGCGTGAGACTGTTTTGATTCAGACAACAATGGCGGCTCGCATCGAGGAAGCAAGCGTTAACATTGATGCTGCTATTTCATCCGTGTTGTCCAATTTACATAACATTGTTTCATTAAAAGAACACCAGAGAACGGCATCTTCGAGTCTGCCGATAAAGCGAAAGCACCGACTGCATATCCGACATGATCTTACCTGAACTTGTAACAATGTTAAACCGAGTTCTGTAAGTCGTTCGTGTATACTTTTTTGGTTGGCTTCTTTGTTAAAAATAAGTTTGCTGTGCATAATGTATAATATATGTGCTACATGGAAAATCTAGGCTTTTGATGTAGTTTTGAGTTTACGCACTTTCAGTTTAAGCCACACCCACTTCTTGTTCTTCCAAACACAAACACAGATCATTGTTGCTGCAGTTTCACTTCAGGTAATGAACCCCATCCGGGCATATAAATAAATAAATAAATAAATAAATAAATAAATAAATAAATAAATAAATAAATAAATAAATAGAAAACATCATACACAATCATGTTGAAGGTCATGAATGTTTAATGTAGAGTTGATGTGATCAATGTGGCATTTAAGACCACCAGCATGAAAAAGAACCACACAGTGCACTCTGTAATGAAGCAGAGTTCACATTCCCCATTGCTTCAACCGGGAATCAAACTGAAAGATGTTCATTTTGCATGTGAGCCAGCCTCTTCTGCGATGTGGCACTTTTCATTCTTGCCAGCTCATAGTGATCGGCCCCTGCGGCACCCTCCCTCATCTGCCTCGCTCCCTGTGAAGGGGGCATTTTCTCACCACGGGAGGCCAGACAGAGAGAGAAAGAGAAAGGCATATTCAGTCCTTCTGCTCTTTGATGCTTACCTCCCATCATCTCAGCAGGGTTCTGAGGTGCGATTGAGCCCCACGTCTATCCATTGTGTGCTTTCCCTTTAAGTGCACTTGCATTAGATCTTTCTGATGAGTAAAAAACCTGCCAAGACTTCTTAGAATGCAACTGAGATTGATGTTTGTGTGGTTCAGAGTTTGTGTGGATGCTAAATGCATCTGGATGGAGAATTTGTAGGCGATGGAACTCCCACTCATTACCGGGAGGATTTTCTGCAAAAACTTGGCTGGTTTATAACAGCAAGACAAGACTGAGTTCTCAGTGTCAGATCCCTAAAAAGATACTCATCCATGACTGCCTTGGAGATCCAAAACTTTGTTCTCATTTCTTGAAAGGCTTGAAAAGGTTTGAGTGTCATCCATAATCACAGATACATTCCGATGTTTTTTTTTTGCACTAGGGGCTGGGGGTGGGGGTCTCTATAATTAAAACAAGGTTGTGAGGTGAAGCTCACCTATGGAGTTGGGAGATTTATCTTCCTCCTACGTCTCCACAGGAGTTTAGTTTATTCTGCCTCGAGCACACAAGAGTTTGTGGAGGTCCTTAAACTCAAAATGCTCCTTTTAACTTTATAATTCTATATTCCCTGGCTGCTTGACAAATGAGACACACTATCGTCGTAGGTCGACTCACACCACCCAATGACAAGGCTTTGCTTTCATTAACATTAATAAGTCGGTAGAAATAGATGCAGACTACACCCACTCTCTTTAAATCTGAGTCATCTGACAAAAAGATTACAGATGTAATCACAATGGGAGTGCAAAGTAGTTGAGAGAATAGAGGAAAACTGATTATGATAGGGACGATTATGGCTAGACAAGTGGGCCCAATTACATGACACTTAAATCTAAACCAACACAAGTGCCTTGGCGTTTGCAGAAACTGTGTTGGATCTCTCTCTCTTTTTTTCAACTGACTTTGCCGCATTAACTGTGCTCAGTATTGTGTGATTTGTTTTGATCCTACAGATGTCCTGAAAATGCTGATATGTCATCTCAACTGCGTTAGTTATTCATTAAGGGGGTTGTGGTTGCAGGTCCACCAATTATTACTTGATTTGAAAATCATTTTGGCGAAAAATGAAAATATAGGGGAAAATACTCTGTTCACTAGAGGTCCTTGACCGGAGTGAGGCTAAATAATAATAGCTTTTTGTCATCAATCAACATCCTTAAAACATGTCTTGATTAAAATCTTTTCCCATGCATCTAGTGACATGGATAATTGATCACCTTCTAATCTTTTTTTTTTTTCTTCATTATTTACCTCAGGAGAAGAAGTCTAGAAGGGGGAGTCTGTCTCCACTTGTCAATCTACTGGCAGTTTGTTGATTTCGGATACAAGATGCAATTGGATTAACAGCAGGAGTGTTAAGAATGTAGCTGTGGAGAACTGCACTGCTCAAGATGCTTGAGTTTCATGTGAGTAACAAACCATTAACCCTATGGTGAATTAGGTTTTTACTGTCAGTGGTCAGAGCTTTTAAAATCAGTTTTTAACCATCCAGGGTTACATGATTCTATAGAATGCCTGTCCTCTTTATATGCTATTGCATTTTCCCCACATGTATTATGAAAATATAAAAATATTAAATTGCAAAGACAACAAAATTAGTGAATACAATAAAAAATGATCAAAATATTTTAACCCTCAGGTGCTCTTCAGTCATTTTTGACCGAAAAATTTTCTGTTTTGAAATTTAAAAAATCACAGCTTCATTGGAATGTTACAAAACTTGGTGATTTTTTTGGCATTATGTATGTGAACTCACAAAACAATTGAGGTCATGATCTGAGCATGTTAAGTGGTCTGATCATGACCACGAAAAATGTCACACTTTTGTCAAAAATGACCCATAGGAAATGAATGGGAAATTGTAAAAAAAAAAAAAAGTGAATTTTTGTTTTTTGTCAATTGTTTTTATAAGAAATAGTTTTCGAGAATTGTTTCAACTATATATTCAAATCAACCAACAACAACAACAAAAATTTGTTCATAAACAGCTGGGGAATTCACATGCCTCTGTACATGCCATATAGTGGTTACACCATGTTTCTACGCTTTTTCTCTATACTGTAACCAGATGGTGCTAATTTTCTTAAAAAAAAAATATATATTTTTTTCTTGAAAGCCTAGACTCTATTTTAAACTAAAATACTATATATATATATATATATATATATATATATATATATATATATATATATATATATATATATATATATATATATATATATATATATATATATATATATATATATATATATATATATATATAATATTAATAAATATTTAATAAATATTAATAAATTCAATTAAACTGTCTCAAAATACTAAATTAAAAAGAATAAATATTATAGAACAAAAATAAATTGCATTGGTTTTACTGGGATGGAGAAAGTTTCATTTTCAGGTGTTCGGTCACTTTTAGACCGGAAAATAAGTGTGACTTATAAGTGTGAAACGAAGAGCACCTGAGGGTTAAATGTGAATGTAAAAACCCAAACATTACTGAATTGATTGATTGATTAATTTAGTGTGTTAGTGTGTATTAATCATTCACATTAACTTTGAAAGCCCCATTTTTTTTCTTGTGATTTTTGTCAAACTTAGCATCATTCATTTTATAAATGCCTATTTAGATTATATTTTGCATTATAATCTTAGTAATTATTTATTCCCAGTTCACCTATTACCTAACAATAATGCACTGCCAAATCCTATAACAGTTGAAGACAGTGTTTGTCTTCTCTTGAGTGATAATATTTTTTAACATTCGCCTGGCTTTGCTTCAGAAAAGACCTTGCTTCAAGCATTGTGTTCTTTAGAATATGTGTTATGGCGCAGGTGAGAGTCCAGCTGCACCTGACATCTTGATCCCCATTAGCCCATTGAATGCCAAGTGCCATTTTGAAGATACGATTAGACTTTTGGGATGAAGGACAAAAACATATAATTGTGCAGAGAAGATGAGAGAAACTCGCCGTTTCTCTCTTCTCTCCAGCATTTGTTTGACATGTGCTTCTCATCACAGATTTATTGGGTGGAAAAGCAAGGTTGATTGGATTTTCCAGATTGACTGGGCAGAAATTAAACCAAGGCTTTTGTTAGCAGATGACATTACCCTTCCTGCCCACCGTCAGCCCCAGCCTGTCGACACTGTAATGAATTCATAACACGCTGCCAATCAGATGTTTATTACCAGGAGAGGCTAGAGAAAAGACACAGATCTTCTCAACATGAGTGTCTCAAGCCTGAAAATAGTTGGAGATTAAGGCCTGTGTTAACACCAAGAAGTGGCGATGACCATTTTGAAGTATTTTAGAGTCCACAGTAACAAACAATATTGTTTAGTTTATAATAAGCACACATTGCTGTTGTCATCTGTCCCTTTAAATGCTAAAGCTCTTTAAAATCAGTTGGACTTTGATTGGCTGTTTCATCTTTCATCAGCTAGAATAAAAAAAAAAAAAAAGAATGATTCCAATGATTGTTTAGTTTTTGTGATTTTTGAACAGGCCTTAAAGGGACACTCCACACATTTGCATTAAGATTTCCATTGTTAGAAATCCACTCATACTATTGAATGGTCGTGCTACACTCTCTCATTTTCCCTGAGATTACGCGATCTTCAGTCTTCACGTGCCTTTGCGGGGTTTCAGACATGTTACATGACTTCCACCAATCAGATGCATCATGGTGGGATTGTGGGTAGTTCAGGATTGTGGGTAATGAAGTACTTATCCAATACATCGCGAATAAAAGGGATTTATCTTAAAACAAGGTTAGTGCCCCATGAACTTTTAGCGTTTATATGAGCATATACAATCGCTTAGTACAGGCGTAGCTGGTTTTAAGTCTACCATGAATGGTTACGTTTTAATGGCTTATATCCCAACTGTCAATTGAGAAATTGTATTGAATTTTTACTTTTACAAGAAAGCTAGACCCTTCCTTCCTTCACAGTGCTCTCCAAAGCAGTGCTCTCTTCTTTTCTAATTTCGTCGTTGATTGTGTTTCCATAGAAAAGCATACATCTGAGTCTGAGGACAGCTCAGAGAGGAATGTCACAGGTTGCCATCTCTAAATTAAGGATATTAACACAATTATTAATGTTTTTAAACAAGCGCTTTAAATGCTCAAGCTCATTAAAGTAGGAAAGGATTCTGATTGGCTGTCCAAGTTTTTATTAATCATCAGTTGAAAAATAAAATAAAATCTAAAAGTGTTGATATTGTGATTGTTGACATTGTGTTTCTGTGTCATTATCGTCATATTTGTTGTGTGTTTTTTAATTACAGTTATCGGCCTTGGCGTGAACGGGCCAAATGGTAATCAGTCAGGATATTAAAGGGTTAGTTCACCCAAAAATTAAAATTATGTCATTAATGACTCTCATGTTGTTCCAAGCCCGTAAGACCTCCGTACATCTTCGCAACACAGTTTATGATATTTTAGATTTAGTCGGTGAGCTTTCTGTTCCTCCATTGAAAATGTATGTACCTTATACTGCCCTTGTCGATAAAGGCAATAAAGACATCATCAAAGTAGTCCATGTGACAGGAGTGGGTTAGTTCGAATTTTTTGAAGCATCAAAAATACCTTTGGTCCAAACATAGCAAAAACAACGACTTTCATTCAGCATTGTATTCTCTTCCGGCTCTGTTGTCAATGCTCGTCACGCTTCCGCAATGACGCTGCTGTGCTGACGTGTTATCTGGTGCGCCCAAGCTTCGTTTACAGTCTAAGGGAGACGCGCGCTGTAAACAAAACAATCTTCGCAAACATGTCTAAGGATTTCGGCATAGAGGAAGATTTTTTTAACCTGAATACACGGACGCACCAGATAACACGTCAGCACAGCAGCATCATTGTGGAAGTGTGAACAAGCATTGACCATAGAGCTGGAAGAGAATACAATGCTGAATAAAGTTGTTGTTTTTGCTATGTTTGGACCAAAAAGTATTTTCAATGCTTCAAAAAATTTTTAACTAACCCACTCATGTCACATGGACTACTTCGATGATGTCTTTATTGCCTTTATCGACAAGGACAGTATAAGGTACATACATTTTCAATGGAGGAACAGAAAGCTTGCCGACTAAATCTAAAATATCTTAAAACTGTTTTTCCGAAGATGAACAGAGGTCTTACGGTCTTGGAACGACATGAGGGTGAGTCATTAATGACATTATTTTCATTTTGGGTGAACTAACCCTTTAATATTGATAAGACAGTGGCCTTTGTCATAGACAGACAGTACACAATTTCAGACTCGCCGACTGAGGTACTACATTTTGAATTTGAACTTTGTGACTTAAAAAATTACGGTCTATATAGTATGAACATGGGTAGAATGAATGCAATCCTGATATATAGGTCTACCATGTTGCTTTCATGTGACCTACCAGCGTCAGTTGTGTTGCTTCATTTATAAATCCCTTCCCATGGCCTCATGGGATAGTAGTGTTCATCGAATGTGCACTTCAGAATCCAGTACTTTTCATCAAATAGTTTTTGAATACTATATAGTTTGGCATACTATATAGTTGGGAAGTATTTGATTTCTGACACAGTGAGTGTGTGCAAAATCATATTACAGTATGTGATTAACTGTATCATGTGTTGGATGAGGGAAAGTTTTGATAAAAATAGCATAGATCTCTCAGCTCTATAATTGGTTTGATCTTATTTTGTGTATCACAGTGAACCTTCTCTTCTGTCACTTCAATCTTTGATCTAGTGTATTTGACTGCACACCTTTTGAAATGACTGTGAACCTTTGAATCTCTTCAGAAGATACAAGAAGAGCTCTCTTAGCCAGGGTTTCTCAAAACTATTTTTTAAACAATGGAAACCTTCCATGCAAGCTATTTTTGTATTAGTTATTTTTAAATAACACTTTCAGATTTTTGTTGTTGGTGTGATTAAAATAGTTGGCTTGGAAGCCTCTGGTTTTCACTTCTGAACTTTTTTATCTGTATTTAATTGGATGGCACTCACCCTGCTTTGCCAGTTAAAGCCAGTAATTTTCACGTTACAGTCAAATGATAATGAAGAAGATTCAAATAGAAGTGTTTTTATTTTAACAAGGGCTGCATCCAAAATTGCATACTTCCCTACTACGTAGTAGGCGAAAATCAGTACTGACTAAATAAGTATGAGTAATAAGGGTAGGCAAAAAATTCCCTGATGACCTAATACTTCCAGCAAGATTCTAAAGCGTGCATTCGATGGAAAGTTTACTATCCGATGAGGCCACGGGAGAGGGTTTGTAAATGGCAGTGAAGCGACATAACTGACACTGGTAGACCACATGATAATGACAACATGGTGAATGTGCGTGTCCAGATTACATTCATACTACACACTAGTGATGTTACATACTGTATGACAGTGGGCTTCAAAGCATGTATCGAATTTATCATGAAACTCTGTGCCAAAGAGCGTTGTTTTCAGAGAAACACATGATAAAAAAAATTTAAAAATCCTCTTTCATCAAAGAGCATGATTCACTTTGCGTGTTGGAATGTTTGTTTTCAAAGAAAAAACAGCATTTAAAGGGATACTCCACCATATGTTTTCATATTAAACTATGTTATTCCCTTAACTAAGAGCAAGTTGATGCATACCTCTGTCAGTTCTCAGTGTGTGCGCTCAATCACTTTGCGCGTGCGTGACATTTTGATAGCACTTAACTAGCCCAGTTCATTCAAATTCGGCCAAGCAGAGAAACGACCAAACAACTCAATGTTTTCCCTATTTAAAAAAGCGTGTAAAATGGATAACTATATTGCATGGCGGAATATTACTGCAAGTGCTTGGAAACACTTCGAGTTCGGCGCAGTAATATCATCATTTGTGAAAAGTCCTCTCCCCCCTCTCAATCTCCAAGTCCATAGATATTTATCATAGACTGTAAAAAGATATATATGTGCCAAGTCAAAGTGCTCCCAAGCACTTGCTGTGGTATTCCGCCATACAATATATAATATATTACGCTGCAAATAACACAGACCACAACGGAAATGTTTCCAGGGGAACCAAACAAGTGACAAACTCACAGATTAGTCTTTATGGAAGTATGACCAACAAAAGAATTTTCACTGGTGATTGTCATTTGAATCTTTCTGGATTCGACCATCAAATTGATAAGTTTAATTATATCAAGTGCTGTGAGAGAAGGCTATAAATCTACACCTCCAACATCCTCACTCGCAATATAGCCTACTAGCCGAAGACTCTTCTTTATGTGTACAGATGTGACGTGATGACTCAATATAGCCTACTAGCCGAGACTCTTCTTACAGTATGTGTACAGATGTGACGTAATAACTCAATATAGTCTACTAGCCGAGACTCTTCTTTATGTGTACAGATGTGACGTAATGACTCAATATAGCCTACTAGCCGAGACTCTTCTTTGTGTGTACAGATGTGACGTAATGACTCAATATAGTCTACTAGCTGAGACTCTTCTTTATGTGCACAGATGTGATGGAATGACTCAATATAACCTACTAGCCGAGACTCTTCTTTATGTGTACAGATGTGTCGGAATGACTCAATAAAGCCTACTAGCCGAGACTCTTCTTTATGTGTACAGATGTGACGTAACTGATCTCAATATGAGCCTACTAACCGAGACTCTTCTTTATGTGTACAGATATAACGGAATGACTCAATATAGCCTACTAGCCGAGACTCTTCTTTATGTGTACAGATGTGACGTAATGACTCAATATGGCCTACTAACCGAGACTCTTCTTTATGTGTACAGATGTGACGTAATGACTCAATATAGCCAACTAGCCAGACTCTTCTTTATGTGTACAGATGTGACGTAATGACTCAATATAGCCAACTAGCCGAGACTCTTTCTTTATGTGTACAGATGTGACGTAATGACTCAATATTAGCCTACTAGCCTGAGACTCTTCTTTATGTGTACAGATGTGACGGTACTGACTCAATATAGTCTACCAGCCAGACTCTTCTTTATGTGTACAGATGTGACGTAATGACTCAATATAGCCTACTAGCCGAGACTCTTCTTTATGTGTACAGATGTGATGTAATGACTCAATATAGCCTACTAGTCCGAAGACTCCTCTTTATGTGTACAAATGTGACGTAACTGTACTCAATATAGCCTACTAGCTGAGACTCTCCTTTATGTGTACAGATGTGACGTAATGACTTAATATAGCCTACTAGCCGAGACTCTTCTTTATGTGTACAGATGTGACGTGAATTACTCAATATAGCCTACTAGCTGAGACTCTTCTTTATGTGTACAGATGTGACGTAATGACTCAATATAGCCTATTAGCCGAGTACTTTCTTTATGTGTACAGATGTGACATAATAACTCAATATAGTCTACTAGCCGAGACTCTTCTTTATGTGTACAGATGTGACGGAATGACTCAATATAGCCTACTTGCTGAGACTCTTCTTTGTGTTTACAGATGTGACGTAATGACTCAATACAGCCTACTAGCCGAGACTTTTCTTTGTGTGTACAGATCTGACGTAATGACTCAATATAACCTACTAGCCGAGACTCTTCTTTATGTGTACAGATGTGACATAATAACTCAATATAGCCCACTGAGCCGAGACTCTTCTTTATGTGTTCAGATGTGACGTAATGAATCAAATATAGCCGAGACTCCTTCTCTGTGACATAAAAACATGCTCAAATCTCCACTGGAATTAAAAACATCATTACAAGCTTAGTGCTTTGAATCAAGCTAAGGCAAGCAGACAGTTTTGAACACTCGTTGGTTATGTACTTACTCAAAATATGTGTTTTGGATAATTTTTTAACCCCCAAAAAGCTATTGGCTGCCACAATAAATCAGACTTAATCTAATAAGTGTATGCAGAAATAATGTTAATTTTATTATTAAATCAATTAATAAACAAATAACTGCTAAAAGCACCAATGTAACTCCAAATCAAACATGTTTACTCGCTGTGATTTCATTAGAGAGATTAATACTGATGAATTTCCGAATTGCTCCAAGCGTCCCTGTTGCTTCGGCTTAATTATTTATTATTTTAGAAAATGGCTTTCATTCAAACTGATTTAGAGAGTGTTAATTGCAGAGACAGTCCCCCTGGAGCATGCTGGGGTTAAGTGGAGGAGCAAGATTACTGTATGATTTCTGTAACATCACTTTCTGAGCAAGGAAAAAAATATATCTGAAAGAATACTACGTTCTTAACCAGTAGGCAAGCTGATGTTATTAGCATGTTTGTTTAATTCATCCATTCGAGAAAAGAAATCTTCGTTATTGCTGTGCAGTGATGAACCTCCAGCAGTGCAGTGTTTCAGACCTGTTGAGATCAGCCATTTACAATCAATACTTAAGAAAATAAGAAGCTGTTCTCTACCCTGCTGTTACTTAATTCAGTAAAAATTAACTTATTGATTGTTTCCAAATTTTGCAGTTAAATGCCACAGGTGTTTTAATCTTCTTGTGTGATTTGTGGAGGAGAAACCAAGTGATTTCTTTCTTTCTTTCTTTCTTTCTTTCTTTCTTTCTTTCTTTCTTTCTTTCTTTCTTTCTTTCTTTCTTTCTTTCTTTCTTTCTTTCTTTCTTTCTTTCTTTCTTTCTTTCTTTCTTCTTCTTTCTTTCTTTCTTTCTTTCTTTCTTTCTTTCTTTCTTTCTTTCTTTCTTTCTTTCTTTCTTTCTTTCTTTCTTTCTTTCTTTCTTTCTTTTTCTTTCTTTCTTTCTTTCTTTCTTTCTTTCTTTCTTTCTTTTCTTTCTTTCTTTCTTTCTTTCTTTCTTTCTTTCTCTTTCTTTCTTCTCTTTCTTTCTTTCTTTCTTTCTTTCTTTCTTTCTGTCTGTTCTTGTCTGTCTGTCTGTCTGTCTGTCTGTCTGTCTGTCTGTTCTGTCTTGTCTGTCTGTCTGTCTGTCTGTCTGTCTGTCTGTCTGTCTGTCTTGTCTGTCTTTCTTTCTTTCTTCTTTCTTTCTTTCTTCTGCCCTTTGTTATTATTGAATAGTCGCTGTAGCGAATTGTGCTTTATTCCTTTATTTTTTGAATTCACAGAAAATTGCTTCCCCTTATCAGGTATGCATTAACCACACTTAGATGTTAGACACAAAAAAGCACAGATAATTGGTTCTAAGTGCTAAACTGAGCATATTAAGCCAAAGTACTCTTAAAAAGCCTCATTAACGGTTAAAGTACATACAAGTACATTAAAGGTTTAGACAGTTTTTTTTTTTGGAAAATACAGAAAAAAGCTGATAACAGGCTTCTGCATGCGTAATTGTATTAATGTAGCTTTTACTGAAGCCATTAGGCTGACTTTTTCTTTCCCACAGACGTGCTAATGTCAACCTGAGCATGTTTCAAACAGTCAGAATTTGTATAAATGCCAAGGTTTTGTTTGTGTCTTTGTCTCTTTGAATTTTAAGAAGATTCACTTCCCATCATTTAAAACAAGCCATTTTGAGCCAATACAAGCTAATATAGTGTATAGTCATATCAGTCACCACTCCGCAGATGTCCGCCATGCTCAGATAGCTGTCATAATAATGTTCTTTATTCCAGCTGATGATAATATCCGTTCCTATTGATGAATTCTTGGGACTAGTGATTGAGAGGAGCAGAGGACTAGATCCAGCACATTGTTCACTTTACACAAAAAAACAAAACAAAAAAAAACACCGGGTAGAGGGAACTCAGTCAGGCATAAAAGTAATTTGAGAGAGAAATGCAGCTTGTCAAATACTTCAGACAATTACCCAAGGAACAAGCACAGGACATGCACGATCTTCCTTCCTCATTTCTTAAGCACTTTCACATTCTCTCACGGTCTTTGCATGACTTTTACACACGTTTTTAAATTGGAGTTCTACAGGGAGTCCTTTACATGGGTCATACAAATAATTAGCTTTCCAGAAGCCCACAAGACCATTATAACACAAATGCTAGTGTTTTAACATGTTTGGAAATATAGCGGAAGTGGAAAACAAATTTTTATGGCTTTGTTCAAGTCATTGATAGGAAAAAGCTAAATTATTGAGGTACAAAACAGACCAAACCGACAAAAATATAAGTTTTTTAAACAGTAATTGATTACGGACATTTTTTTTAGATGCGTCAATGTATGCATAGACAATAATGGGTCACATTCCACAGATTAGCTTCAACTATCAATTCTAAAATCTGTAACCCTGTTAAGAAGCAAATATTTAAGCAAAAAAAAAAACAAAAACAAAAAAAAAAACAATGAAAATGCTTGCAGAACTTATATTTGTTGTTTTTTAAATGTGCTTTGAGACTGACCCAGTGTTGCCAACTTAGTGCATTTGTAGTAACTTTTCAGACCCCTTTAGCGACATTTTTTTCAAAGAAGCAACTAGTGACAATTTTAGCGACTTTTTGGACAAACCTCAGTGACCTCCAAATGTCGCCAGTACTGTCCTGAGAGAGCGAGCTCCTGCTTCTCTCTCTCACTCTCTCAAGAGAGATTAAAGATCTTAGTTTGACAATTTTCATTTTATTTCTTTTCTTGTGCTTGTTATTACTTTTAACCATAACACTCACTATCACAGAGCTTAGTTCATCCGGTTCTCTAACTCTCTCAACTCAGATAATGTTCCACATAGGCCTATAAAACAAATTAATAACTCGCTATTATAGCTACTCGATTCTTATTGTCTGACAACAAAAAAGATAGGAAACAGCTTTATTTGACATTCAGGTATATTATATTAATAGAGCATTCATTTAGAGAGAAAACACACTAGGCTGACAGAATGCAAGTATGATGTGATGACGTCATTGATATGCTAATTAGCGTATGACGTCATCTAGTGACATTTAGCGACTTTTAGAGAGGGCCATAGCTACTTTCCTTAAAAAATAGTTAGCGACAGTGGACTGACCTTGAGAAGGCATCCATATGTACAGTATGAGGGCTCCCATGAGAGTCATACTGAATATTTTAAGTGTGAGAGATGGGACGGGGCCTGTGGAGAGAGGTCAAATGCACATGAGGCAAACAGGCCAATAGAACATCATCTGTAATGACAGTGTGCGTTATTAACTCAATATGTGAATAACTTCACACTGGAATGACAGATCTGAGAGAATCATTCAGGTTGTATTGAGAATAGAAATGTCACCTTTCTTAAGGCGCTCTCCATCTCTGGAGAACGTTCATCGAGAGGCCAGGTAGCACCAGAGTCCTCTGATAGCTTGTCTGTTCTTTGCCCAAGCTAGCCGTGTGAACTCTGTCCAACTCAATCTTCTTGTACCTTTTTTTCTTTTTCTTCCTCCATGGAGAGCAGATCAGTAGCTGTGTGACACGCTGACGGCTTGGCTGGATGTTTGGTCAACCTCTCTGTGGAACTGCACACCTCACCCTTGGTTAAAAGGAAGTGAAAGGAAGAGAGGAGACATCAAAAGTGAACTTGGAAATCTGAAACAGTCAAGATGGAATGGTTAAAGTAAGTTAAGTTAACCAAGAGTTACATTGTGTAGTTCATATGACACACTCATAACTCAAGTCATATGGAGTCTTATGATATCTTTGTGTGATATACAGGAATTTAAGTCATAATTATCTGATTATCTAGCCATATGCTGGAGGATGGATTTACATTGAGCTGGATTGATGTGGGAATCAAACTAGCAATGGAACAAATTGACATAAACTGTCACTGTCATTTATATAACATTGTTGCCATAACACAATTGGCATGACAAGTCAATAATTCAATTCATTCATTTCAGATGTGATTATGTAGCTGTCTTTCGTTTGCCTGGACTAGCATTTGGTCTATAGCCGTCCTCTTTAGACTAAAATTATAGTGATGCACAGTCTATCAATACCGTATTTGTTATATTACAGATATTTGTAAGAATGTATAATATTTATTAATGTTTGTATTCATTAGGGCCAGAACACCCTAATGAATATTAATATTTGTATTCAGAGGACCCTATTGTTTTTGCTCTGTTTATTATTATTTTACTTCTCTTAAAATTATTGCTTTTTAGTGGGCCTAAACATGCTCGAAAACTCATGAAACTTTGCACACGCTTTAGAAGTGGTGAAAATGTATGTGTGATACGTTTCACGTACAGGTATGGAATTTGGTACATATGTAATGACCCAATACCTACAAAAAACATTGGAGCATAGCCCTAAACACAACAGGATGTCAGCTATTTTGAACTTCCTCCTAGATTTTGAGCATTTTTTCGTAATTTCCTGATGTTGTACTTAAACAAACTCCTCCTACATTTTTGATCTGATCCTCTTCAAATGTGGTGAGTGTAATCTTGCGACGTTAAATTGTAAAGATCTTGAGTTTTCGTCGAAGGGTGTGCCCTTGGTGGCCTGACAAATGTACACCCAATTTCAGCCTTTTGGTGATTTGTGCATGAATATGTCATATAGTTCAATATTGCTTGCAGTTCCAATGTTGCTAGGCAACCACAGACAGCCTGCAGTAACTCAGGCATACAATGTCCGATCTGCCCCAAACTTCACATGTTTGATAAGTGTTCTGTCCTGAACACATGACTATGCCCATATTTGGTTATAGCGATAGCCACACCTGCTGGTAGCAGGAAGTGTGCAAATACAAATCCTTTGACATAGTTCTCCTATATTTATTATCATTACATACTGCCGTTACATAACTACACAAACGACGTTGACATGTCAGGTCGACTAAAAAATGTGATATGGTGGTCAATAGTTCAATGTCTGCCTACAATTTAATTGCATTAACTGCCCTAATTAACGTTAGAAAGTCATGAAAATAAAAATAAAAAAATTACATGACAACTTATCATTATAAAATCATTATTTGTTTTAATAAACGTTAAGAATTCAGGTTTGTTTATTAGTACATATAGCAGCGCTCAACTTCCGCTGGAATTGTCGAATAGGAACCCTCTCGTAGCTTTTCGCAAGAGTTCAATATTTTGAACGCATCCGGATGACCAGCGGACACGATTTTCTTCGCACCGCACTCTGGTCGGACCCGTTTCGGACCCATTTCGGACCCATTTGCATGCGGTCTGCGAATCTCCATAGGAAATGAATGACTTACGGTAGTTTTGAAGTTGTATCGGAGAGGATTTCAAATGCCAGTGTGAAGGCGGTGTAAGCAATTTGAACAAGCAGCAACATTTTCTTTTAGAGTAATAGGTGAGGGTATCATATTTGGGTGTAAAAGGAGCTTCTCTCTCAGTCTTTGGAAGCAAAGATGGGACATGACTCACCACTTTGGGCCAAATATCATTTGATGAATTGTAAAAAAAAAAAAAAAAAAATCTCGTTTCTAAATGCAAGATTGCAATGAATTTAAGTCTTTCAACTTTGACCATAGATCAGAGAATTCAGAATAATCTCAGAACATGTAGTCCAAGACATGAAACCTCTGTTGAATGAACGTGACCTTTTTGAGCTCTCAGATGGCATTGTATGAGCACCTTCAGATTACTCTCTTAAACACAGCCCCATGTGCTCAAGGGTACTTTGGAAAACCATTGTCACTTAACAGTATGCCGCTGCATCAAGTAATGCTTTTGAATCTCTGTTATGTACTCTGGGTGCGATCTCATCACAGATGATTCAAAACACAGTGCAAATCTGTGCTGTGGTTGTGCGTTATTGTGCGTTACGGGTTTTCATGTGTGGTTTCGGGTACTTACAGAGACTGAGATATGAGTTGTTTGTCATCTGAAGGTTTTAGATCCATTCACTGGTTCTCCACTGGAGCTGCTTCAGTCAGTTCTGTGTTTTACGTGTCAACTTTAAATGCTCGCTCTGCTCTCTGATATAAACTTTGCTGTCTTGTAATCAAGATTTGCAAATAAATGAACTGCAACTCAACTGGACTCTTGTGTCAAAACAAAGTGATCTTGCCATTTTTGATTTTACTTTGGTCACTGTCACTATGGTTACTGGTAAGAGAATATGACCTTGACTCCTGATGCATATTCATACAGACAGTATTCGACACGCTACTGTAAGCTGCTGTTTGAAAGGGACATTTCTAGACTCACACTTGTAAGTAAATGTGGTTCTCAATCTTAAGAACTGGCAGTGTCAGTATATCCAAAATAGTGTTTTATATCAGCCATTTGTTCATTATTGGCCATAACATAAATAGTAATCTGTTTATTGGTACCACAATTTTAATATTGGTGCATCCCTTGAACACAAGTCAACCTTTAAAAGCTTCTTGATCATTTATTCTCTGTAATCAATTTTCTGAGGCCATCTCTTTCAAAGTTGTGATTTGCCACTCCCTCCATCCCGCACCAAAGAAACATGTGCTGTCATCACTTTCTGCCTTTCATTAATCATGGGTTTGCATTGCTCAGCGCTGCTGGATGACCCCGTGGCCCTGGCAGGCTCTTTGTGGCCCCTACTGTAATATTTCTAATTAAGCATGCTGCTCTGCATTTAACTCAGCTCAAGTGCTGGAGCTCCTGGATAGCCAGACTTTTCTTCCCTCACCTTGGAAAATTTACTAGAGGCCATCACGTTCATGCTGCAACCGGGTTTCGCCGGGGGGGGGGTTGGGGGTGGGACTAAAGACAGCCTTCTTTCAGGGGAATAACTACTGTGTCAAAGTCAGTGCCGTTATGAATTACCCCATTTATTGTCTTACAGTTTAGCGTTGAAGATTATGTAACAGTAATTAGCACTTAAATCAGTTTAGCCCATTAAAATATTTGCACTTACTGGTATATAAAATGGCATTCTTATTGTATTTTATTTAATTTTTTTGGTGAATATCTTTGTAAAATATGCAGATTTTTGTGTTCAATTACACTGTGAAATATTTTAGGATTTTACTTATTTGTCTTTCTTCTAGTAATATATATGTATATTATTGCTGTCGAAACGATTACAATATTTAATCGCGATTAATCACATTAATGGCATAGTTAACTCGTGATTAATCACACATTTTTATCTATCCTAAATGTCTTTTGATTTCTTTTTGTTACATTATTTTTTTAGTGGATTGGCTTGTTTAGTGCAAATGGTTTTTTAAATTATTATTATTGAAAATAACATTGGAATAGTGTTCAATTTCATACTAACATATATAAATAATCTCTCACACAATGCAACACTGTCCATCAATAAAAGGGTGAAAGAAATACTGACGAGGTCCTGATATTGACGAGGGGTGGAGAATTCGCATCATCTGTGTGTGTGCGTGTGTGTGTTTGTTTGCTTGGCCATCATCAAGTGGTGTTTCAGACTGGGCGTGCTGCGATGATGATCACTTGGGGCCATATTTTAACGATCTGAAACGCAAGTGTCAAAGCGCAAAGTGCAAGTAACTTTGTGGGCAGATGCCGGCGCTGTTGGTATTTAACCGGCGGGATAAATGCCTCTTGCGCCTGGCGCAAATCTAAAAGGGGTTGGTCTGAAGTAGCTTCATTATTCATAGGTGTGGTTTGGGCGTAACGGGAAACAAACCAATAAGAGCGTCATATCACATTCCCTTTAAGAGCGTGATGAACGAGTTGTGCTTGTTCCGTGGTGCAATACTATTATAACGGTGCATTTACCGGCGCGCTTCAATCGGTTCACAGCCAAGGAGATCGATGTCCTCGTCAGGGCCGTAGAAAAAGAGAAGTGACATTGGGGATGAGACAAACCCACCCAAATTAGCCTTAGTTAAACATGCATATGATAATTTGGGTAAATGTGTAAGCTTTATGTAAAAGAGAATCTGAGAGAATCATCTACAGTATATGCGTGTTGTTCACACTCTGTATTATGGTCAAGCATGCACGCTTAAAATAGCATCTGAATGTACGCTGCTACGCGCCACTGACTTTAGACCAGTTTTTTTCTGGTCAGTGGCGCAATTGTTTTCTGGAAGCGTAAAATAGCACCAGGGATTGTTTGCGCTGACACACGCCTCCTTTTGCGCCGATTCGCCCAGGGAGCGCAAGTTCATTTCCTAGTTTACCGACGTGCGTCTGTGGAGGGAAAAAGCCCGATTTGCGCGAGTGCAAAATAGGAATGATAAATGCGTCAGTGAATAAAGTCATTTGCGCCGGGTGCAAGATAGAGCCCTTGGTCTTGTTAATGGGACAATTTGGCCACTTTTTAAAAGAAAACTTTCCATTCAGAATCTTCAGGGCATCCATTTCGGCATCTCGCGCTCGTCATCCACAACACTGCAACTAGTTAATAGTGAGTGTGTTCCCTAATCTAGTGTTTCCGATTAAAATAACTACACACTTAAAAGTTCCTCATTGTGTACTCTTTTTGCATTTTTTTAAATCTCAAAATCCCATTTCCTGACATCACACCTGTAGCTCCAGAATCAAGGGTAATTTTTAATTACTTGGATGACAAACGTTTTAAGGGACATCTCGATGATAGATACATGAGTTTATTGGAGTTGACAAGGTGCATTACACCAGTGGCATTAGAACTGGCTGGCTGTCAAAGAGCCCATTGGAAAATGATCAGGAAACACGTAAGGGAATACAGAGAAGCTCTGAGGCAGGGCCAACCTGTATATAGGCCTCCCAAAGTTAATCACACCGGCACAGGGCAAACACATCCGTCTGCTTTATAAGATAGAGGAGTAACCCTGGAAAGTGTTTTTGTCTGGGTAAATGGCAGCACCAGTTTGTCTCCAGGACTTACTGCTCCTTTGAATTTGGCAATGGGACTTAGAAGAGGTTCCAACAGAGCTATATTACAGCCAGTGACCAACTCCATGCCTGATGGTAAACTAATAGTTGTTACATTAATTAGACTGTTGTTTATTGTGATGACTTCTAATAAAATGAACCCTTTCCCCTCCAGTGTTTACTTTGGCAGTCATAGTGATGTATTTTACGCGGTCTCGGTCTTGTCACGGCCTTGACGGTCTTGTCTTGGTCTTGGACCTCTCGGTCTTGTCTAGGTCTCGCTGTCTCAGACCAACATAGTGGTCGGGGATTTAGCAATACAATATTACAATATCCATGACGATATCCGCAACAGATTGAGGCATGCGTCCGAGTGAAGACACGGTGTGCGCGAGCCACACAAGAAAACACTGATCGCAGGCAGCGTCAACGAGCACTTTGATCACTTGATTTAAAAAACACATATTATGTACAGTTATTGATGTATTCATATTTAGTAAAACACTATCAGTGACATAATAAGTTTTAACTTCATTCAGGAGATTTTGGGTAACTGCACAACTGACAGATGACTTTGAGCGCACTGCCAACGGTGTGCGTGTGTGTGTGTGTAATCATAGTGACAAAACAACCAACTTTCGGTTCCTGCACTTAAGCTTATAATTTCGTTTTTAAAAATATTTATGTATTTAAAAGTTGCAGAATGGATTCATGGGGAGACTTTGAAATCAGCAGAGATAGATAGGCAATGCAAAAAAAAAATCTTACAAGTTATTGCTTAGCTTCAACAACACTAGTCTGTATTTTGGTCTCGGTCTTAGTCTCGACTTGGTCTGTCTTGGTCTTGACTTGGTCTGTCTTGGTCTTGGTCTTGTCTTGAGTCTCGATACCCTCTGGTCTTGGTAGTGTCTTGGTCTTGGTTTACGCGGTCTTGACTACAAGTCTAAAGGCCAATTTATACTTCTGCGTCAGAGGGTACGCCGTAGTGTACGACGTTGGCTTACGCTCGTAGGCGACGCCGTTGTGAGCATTTATACTTCTGCGTTCAGGTCTTGGTTGCTCTGCAGTACTGCTCCGAAACGCTAGTTGGCAGCGGAGGGTTTTAATGTTTCACTGTGTTTAGATTCCTCGCGGCTAGGTTACTACAAGCAATAGCGACTGAAAGAGAGTGGATCATGTTGGAGTTGGAGCTTATTGAGGTGGAAAAACAGTTCATTTTAGTGAAATTCCTAAAACTGAAAGGCAGAAATGAGAGAAGACGTCGGAGGAGATGGTACGTGTGGAAATGCGTGAGAAGGTACGTGCGGAAATGCGTATGAGGAAATGCGATGCTACCAAGCCGACCAATCACCGATCTTGCGGTCCGCGTCGTCGCGACATGTAGTTACATTTTTGAGGAGCTGCACGTCAGGCTACGGCGAAGGGTACGCGGTATGGGACGCGTCTGTGCGTATGCTACGCCGTACCTACTGCGCGCACCCTACGCAGAAGTATAAATTGGCCTTAAGTCATACCAGCATTTTTGAGGATATTCCCAAAACTTTAATGGCCCCCGGTATTCTGTCGGCATTCATTTTTCTTATCAGCACTTGAAATGTGAGTGAGTTTCTTAAAAAAAAGAAGAAAAAAAGAACACGGATTACCAGAAAAACTGATTGATTCTCACTCAGCACTGACAAATGTGTATAAATAAATAAAATGAGCGAAATAAATAATTTTATAAAAATAAAGATTATTGGAGTATGTTTTTACTTTTTCCAATAAAATACAGTTTCAGTTTTTCTACCTCAAAATTTCATGTTTGAATCAATGTGTTGCATGCAATTTCTTATACAGTAAATGTGTTTCAGTGTGTCTATCGTTTATGACTTTTATTTTATCATAGTAATCACCCAGCTGCACATTGGTGATTGATCACAGGGGATGACAGGGCAGTTCTTATTTGCATGAGGATCTTCAGTGGGGATATGAGAAGCAGGCGAGATAATTATCTTAATTAAAGTTGATGTCATTGGGAAATGTGCACAAACAAGCAATAAAGCCTCTACCCCCTCTCCAAGACACCAAACAACTCTGTCCCTGAGGGCATCCACAACGAACTCCACATAAACCGTCTCATAAGCCACGGAGACATCAGATATTCAGTTCAGTATAAGAAAAAGTGTAATGGAGAGGGATGCAGAAAAGGATAAATTGCAGATGCAGCATGATGCTTTTGTCAATATTTGTCAGTGTACTTTAATCTCTAGTAACAACTCGGCAGCAAATAGTTTTTTAATTCCCAAAAGGAACATTTAGTGTCATATTTAAATAGGTTTGGGAAATTCAGTTTCTTCACCCAAGGTAGATATATATATATATATATATATATATATATATATATATATATATAGTCGCTGCCCAATGAAACTCATGTATGTCCAAAACGGTTACATTTCAGGAAGTGAAAAAAACATGTAATTTCAAAAGCAGCTGAACGTCAGCGCTGTCATGCTTGGCACAACATCTTTAAATGTAACCATATTCCTGCCAGTTTCATGATATAATCCATATTTGACCCAAAATCAAGTTTAAATGGACATACGTGCATATTGTATAGTGACGGTGGTCGATACGCATTCTTCCGATCATTAATTAGAATAACCAAATGACATTTCATATTGACAGATGAATAGGCTACGCCGATAATGACTGATCACTTATTTACACAATCCTACCCTAATTTTGTCGGAAATGAAATGCATTTTATTACAGATATGAGCTGCATTTTATCATCAGCTAATTTCAAAATCAAAGACACGTACTACGGTTTTGGGACGTACTAATTATATTTTCGAATACTATTTAGGATGGATAGTATGCGAATTGGACGCAGCAAGAGAGTCTATCCTAACGAGCTGAGGATCTGAATCAGGTGTGTTAAATAAGGGAAACATGCACAATGTGCAGAGCAGTGGGTCGCGAGGACTGGAGTTGAGAACCCCTGAGTTAGATGATGCCTTGGGATGATAATGTGATTCTAATTGTCATTGAATGGGATTGTCATTTTGATGAACAAGTTCGAACAGGGGAGTCATGAACCTGCATCATTTGACCATTTGAGCTTATAAAACTTATTATTATTTTTTTTTTTTAAATGATCAATCGTTTCACTTGATAGGACCCTTATTCATTGTCTGGAATCGGTTATAGCCCTTTGAACTGTTTTTAGTTTGCACTGAAACTGTCTTTTGGACCTTGAACCATTTGGTGACCAGTAAAGTCCATTATATGGAGAAAAATCTTGGAATGTTTTCATCAAAAACCTCAATTTCTTTTCGACTGAAGAAAGAAAGACATGGATATCTTGGATGATATGGGGGTGAGTAAATTATCAGCAAAAGTTTTTTTTTTTTTTTTTTTTTTAAGTGAACTACTCCTTTAACAAATCACAAAACAGAGAGGATAGGATTTCCATGTCCTATCCTCTACCCCCACTGCTTCGTATTGCTTGCCTTTGCTGCCAGTTGACCCTTAGAAGAACACAAAGAGCTCCTAATTTGCGGAATTGACATTATTTAATTGCAGGGCGAGAAATATATTTTCAATTAAATTTTTATCCCCTCTTTCCAATTCCGTTTATGATTCAAAGACCCTGCTTTATAACACCCTGCTAAAGTAATTCAATGTGCCAGAAATGAACCTGGTCAGACAGACTTTTCTCCATTAGCTTTTGCCCTGATTGTCTCAATAATTAAGAAGAATCAATGCCTATGAACTGTTGATTTTAAAACTCAATGCCTCTGCGATGTATTATAAGGAGAATTACAAGTGATTAGGATCAGGTAATCACATTGCCAGTGCATCTTTTTCTTCCTTCGCTCTTGTGAGTAATTGAGTCAGGCTCATTAGAATGAAACAGTCACATGATCTCGGACACAATGCACGTTGTATCAGGTCGTGCTCTACAGCAGAGAGAACATGGCAGGGATGGAATCAATCATGCGACTTTAGCGGCATAAATGGCTCTTGTGATGTAGTCTTGTGGGATTTGCCACACATGTTGAACAGAATAAGCACGTGTAACTCTTTAGCTGCATTAATGAATTCGATTTTATTCTTCTCTCTAATTATTATGGAAATATTGTGTGCTTGAGTCAAGTGTGATGTTGACAAGTGGATAATTCAGGTGAAATACGTCGTCTTACTGTCGTGGCAACAGCTCTTAATGGATAGTTCATATAGTATTCCATGAGGTCACACAACAAATCTGTGTAAATTTAATGTAATGCATTTTCTGCTAATGTTCTTTTAGCACCACCAGAAAATCAATCATTACATATAAAAGCATTACATATAAATGTTTTTTTTTTTTGATAGAAATCAATAAAAAAACATGATATGAATCAGTGAGACCTGGCATCTTTTAGATTCACTCACAAATGAAAAAAGGGAGAACCCATTAAAAAAAAAATATATATATATATACGTATATATATATATATATATATATGTATATATATATATATATATATCTTCCATATTTATTGTGCAGTTTTTTAGGTTAAATAAATCTCTGTTTGCATGCAGTCCTTGAACCTTGAAGACTCCTTTAAATATCATAATGAGTCTTCAATTTGACATGGTACATTTAATTTAAGAATAATTTAAAGTCTCCCCAAAGACAAAATCTAAATTAATGCAGAATGGCACAACATGTTTAATGGATCTTGTCTGTTTCCTGTCCATTAATTCTGAGTAACATGACATTGGTTAGTGAAGTATTTCCAATGTTCTTTTTAGACAATTACCAATGTGCACTTGTCTATGAGCCTGCAATAGACTCTAAGCAAAAGATTGATGATCTAAGTGCAGCTTTATCTACTTTTATATATTGTATGTATATATGTATATATCACAATTAATTGCATCCATAATACAAGTTTGTGTTTACATAATATTTGTAGGTGCACTGTGTATAATTATTTATATATATATATGTATATATATATATATATATATATATATATATATATATATATATATATATATATATATATATATATATATATATATATATATACACACACACACATGCTTGTGAATATTTAAGAAATATTTTCATGTATATACCGTATATAGATTTATATATAATTTATATTATATATAAATAAATATATTGTATCTATAAAAATAAATTTATAGAAATAAAAATATTGTAAATATTGTATCTATAATATATATATATATATATATATATATATATATATATATATATATATATATATATATATATATATATATATATATATATATATATATATATATATATATATATATATATATATATATATATATATATATATATATATATATATATTTTTTTTTTTTTTTTTTAAACATACATGCATGTGTGTGTATTTATATATGTAAACACAAACTTATATATTATATATATATATACACACACACACACACACACACACAGTGGTGTTTTAAAATGAGTAGGCAAAGTCCTCACTTTTTATGGATATCAAATATAAATGTATGCCACTGTTATACTTAATTTTCTGGTTAAATAAACATTACAAGAGAGAGACCAAATTCAATTCTGTTTTGTATTTCTATTTCCACACTGACTATGTAA
Organism: Hybognathus amarus; assembly: GCA_030378365.1. Classification (NCBI taxonomy): domain Eukaryota; kingdom Metazoa; phylum Chordata; class Actinopteri; order Cypriniformes; family Leuciscidae; genus Hybognathus; species Hybognathus amarus. The sequence continues at coordinate 184,306 of JAQIUQ010003576.1, forward strand.
TGCTCTAGTCTATTTATTAAATATTTTGATTTAAACATTTAGCAATTTTGTGTTTTACACATTTGAACATTTGTTCCAAAATAATAACTAAAGGCGATGACAATTTAAACAATATGTTCAAGCTTGTCACAAAGCTTGTAGACGCATAGGGCATAGACATGAAGGAAACACTCCACAATCCAGAACAAGAACATCACTTGGCAACCTCTTGCTCTCGGACAGAACTCTCTCAACATTACAGAACTATATAGCACATTCATTCACATTTAAACTAGTTATATGTTCATACAGTATGGCGATAACAGCATAGGTCCAGCACCGATTTGTCTGACTCATAATTGATGGCCCTTTATTTCATTTTTAGACTCCCACATGAGCTGCTAATGCCTAATCTGATTGATCAAAGGGTCAGAGTGCGGGTCTTCATGGGGATCTTATTAGATTTAGGCTGGTCTGATGTAATACGGACTCCTCCCTGTCTGGAGTGTTGATTGCGTCTTGATGACTTGGAGAATGTGAATGGAGGACAGGAGAATGGAGGAGTCTGTCAGTGTGTGGGGAAAATGGGAGTACAAGCAATAGTCATTTACCTCCAGGTCCTGGGCGGTAAGAAAGTCAATGTGCAGCACACTTCAGTGATTTTCACTCTCTCTCTCTGGAGAATGCTGGAATCAGCAGGGAATAATGCTGGAATGCTATGGTAATGCATTTTCCATTAGTACTTTCATTCATATAGCTGCCTTTAGTGATTTCATTAGAGCTGTGTTTCACGTTTTGTTTTGATTTTCCCTTTATGTAACCAGTCCCAACATTATATAAAAAGTAAAATATTTGCAGACACTTTTGGTCATACATCCTTGATGAACTGTATTTTTTTAATTGTATCTTTTGGCAAAACTTTAGTTTAGGGTCTAGTTCTCAGTAACTAGTTGCTTATTAGCATGCATCGGATATTGGCTGTTTATTAGTTGTAAATCACATATTCTGCACAACCATATTCTACATCCCTAGAAGGGATAGTTCACTTTGAAAATATTTTTTTATATGTTTTAGCTTACCTCAAGAGCATCCAAGATGTAGGAGTCTTTGTTTCTGCAGTAGTTTCAATTTTGATATTTTTAGGTCAAACCATTGTTGTCTGTCAGTCATATAATGGAGGTCTATGGGGTCCACCCTCATTCCACCTCAAAGAGCATGCACAGAGAAGTCCAACTTAAACATGATTTAATGACCCGTAAATGTAAGTACACATTGATGGCCTAAGATACCAAACGAGTGGTTTGTGTGAGAAAGCAAACACTTTCCGACACTTGCGCAGACAGAAACACCCGCGCCCTCAGATCACTTGGACGTGGCTCTGGTTACAAGAGGTAAAAACAATATAAATACTGTTCATTTATTCACACAAACTGCTCGTTTCTTGTCTTAGGCCATCAATGTGTACTTACATTTATGAGTCATTGAATCATGTTTAATTTGGACTTCTCTGTGCATGCTCTTTGAGGTGGACCCCATTGACCTCCATTATATGACTGACAGACAAGAACGGTTTGACCTAAAAATATCATAATTAAAAATACTATGTTAACAAAGACTCCTACATCTTGGATGCTCTTGAGGAAAGCTAAAACATATCAAAAATGTATTTCAAAGTAAACTATCCCTTTAATAAGCAGTAATTAAGAGTTTATTCATATTGTTGGACAAAATATGGGATATTACCCTGAACTAAAGTGTGACCAAACTTACAGTGTTTAATATTGCTACAAAAAAGTAGATTATGGTGGAGTCCAATTTTGAAAATGATTTTCTCATGGATAATATGGATAAAAACTTTTTTGTTTTTGTTTTGTCAGCACCAGAAAATAAGTAGATTGCATTTAAATGCATGCATTAATGTCTAAAGATCACAGATGGGACATCAATATCGCAAAGGTTATCTGAATGGCACAGAAATTGATGTAGTTCTGATGCCAACTATATAAATATTGCCTTTCCAAACAAGTGATAATCGAATTATTATCTTTTATTCACCTACTCTCACCTCATCAATCTCTGTCTTGTATTGAGATGCATCTGCATGCTCACAGGCCAAACTACAGGGCAGTATTGAGACCACAGAGGAGATCATGGGTTATAACCTGCCCTCTGTTTATGATCTGTACAGCTCCATGGGAACGACACCTTTAAATAAGCGAGTCTGACCTCTCAAGTCACCACCTGTTCCAGGCAAATGGCTGAGGTCAATCGTGCTCAAAAAACCTGCATTGGTTTCTATTACTCCTGCTGCATTCTGCCATAACAATCCATTCGGGCTATAAGTAGCTTTTCAATGCACACAGATTTCTGACTCTGATCTCTTGAGCACATTTATTACATTGCATCTGGATCTCCTTCCCTAACATATGAGCTGTTGACTAGTTTTCATTTTTCATGGCTCATTATGAAGTCTACTTTATGTGCAGTAATTAGGCTTATTCATCAGAATCTATTGTTTGCTTTGCCAATGCAAATATTCAGTCACCCGCAACAAATGGAATCCAGATGCCCTAAATTTTACATGAAATTTAAAACCATCATGCAAATGTATTTTATGCTTGTTCTCATTACTATTGCATGCAGTTTACTCCTGCACCTTTTTGGTTTCATAATAGTGTCTTTAGAATTTATTTATATAATAGGTTTTTTTTTCCTTTTTTTCTTTTTCTAATTAACATATTTTCTATTTTTTTATGTTTTATGCACAACACACAAATTCAGTTGGAAGTTTTTCGCATTGTACCTGTGAAAAAAAAATATATACATTTTGATTGTGCTCTCATGGCTTTCACTAGATGGCAGTGTTTTCACTTCTGAAGCATGGACAGAGCTGCTTTGCCCATATCAGGGGACAGTGAAGATGTTCCAAAGGAAATATGTGTTGGCGTTACTTTTTTCTGAATGCCCTGATCAGTTATACTCATGTTTGGGAAGCATTTAAATGAATATTTATTAGAATTAATTAAGGGATTTGTGTAGGAAATAAAATGTAATTATATATCTAAAACTGTCTTTAAAAAGACATTGGACATTTGGCAATCAGAAAGTTATTTGAAAATAGGTTTGTTTTAAAATATGTTTAATTCTTCTACATTATATATTTTATTACTGTTTAAGTATATATTTTATTTACTGTTTTTATTATAGTTTGAAATTAGTTTATTTTTTATTTTTTTATTATTATTCTAAATATTTCAAACAACTATAAATTATTAAAATTATGCATAATTATATTTATTTTTAAATTAAATTATATGTATATTTGTTAATTTTATTTTGTATTTTATATATTTAATTGTTTTAATAATCTTAATTAAAATAAAGAAAAAATATTTTTAAATATTTATAAATTATTATAAAGTTGTATATAATCATAATTATATTTAATTTTAAACTACAGTAAATTATAGTTAAAGTAATTATAAAAATCTATTTAATTATTTATAAACATATTATATTTCTTATATGTTATATTTTTATAAGTAGATGTTTTAATAGTCTTACTAATAATTTTAAATAAATGAAAATTATGTATTAATGAAAATAAGATGAATAAATGAAAAATAAATGTATTAAAATTGTACATGATCTAACATAACTTGTATATACACATTTTAAATTAAATTATAAAAAAATGTATTTGTTTATTTATTATTGACAATTATTATTTGAGCAATTAAAACGATTCGTACAAAACGAAGAAAAATATTTAATATTTTGTGCCTTTTTTTTTGGCTTACCAACAGTCAAATAGATGCTCATATTCTGCATTAAAGCAAAAGTTGAGGAAAACTAAATTCATGGTCATTTGTAATGTCAAATCTTTAATAATCAAATTGCTGTGCTGGAAATATAATTTGTCATTTAAAAAGTATTTATGCTGGAATGCAAAATATTTGCATTTATCCTGTGGTCTCAGACTTGTGGACCTCACTGTGTAAGAGGGCAAGAGACAAAGAGGTGCCGAGAACAAGCATGAATGAGCCAAAGTGATTTAAAAGTGTGGGTCTCTCCCTGTAAGCACTTTTTCCTTCTTTTACGAGGTTGCTATTGGCATGGCCTGAGCAGAGCAATGGGATAAACAGAGCGTGGAGTGAGCAGCTCCTGTCCTAATGTACAGAGTGTCAGAGCTCCTCTCCCTCTCACTGGCCGTCCGCAGATAAGAGCAGGGCCACAGCGCACCTTTCAGAAGCCATGGGAGCTTCTTCTCACATGTGATAAGATGAGCTTACTATTAGAAAGCTGAGATTTGCGGGTGTCGGAAGTTTCTTCCAGGACAGACGGGTGGGATGTACTGCAGAGCTGCTTTAATTATTTACATGGGCTGTCGGAAGGGTTTGAATATGTGCTGCGGATTTGCTTGAGCTCCGGGGACATTAATAGGAAAGTGTTTAATGGTGTTGAGAACATCAGGGAACAGCTGGAAATCACAGTCAGGAGTTTGATCATCGGCATTGTGTACACTGCCTGGAGGCATTTGAAGTCTAAGGGGAGGTCACACTTTGATAATCAAACTAAACTGTCACTGAGCATTGCTGCTTCTCCTGTGTGTCAGCCTTGAGATCAGATGTGTAGATGTGTGTGTGTATGAAGTGTCTCATCTGCTGTTTAAAACATCCAGTCAAATGTGTAAAGAATGAGGCAAATACTGTACTACTGGTCAGATGTTCACGGATATGAGCTTTACCCACTGTACCAGATAAGTCTCACACTCAAGCAGTTCTTTCCTTTTTCTTTTTTCCTTCCTATTCACTTGAACACTAATCTTCCGAATATTCCTGAAGTGCTTTCATTTCTTGTTTTTAGACAAAAACCTTCCTTCCTTCCTTCCTTCCTTCCTTCCTTCCTTCCTTCCTTCCTTCCTTCCTTCCTTCCTTCCTTCCTTCCTTCCTTCCTTCCTTCCTTCCTTCCTTCCTTCCTTCCTTCCTTCCCTCCTGCCTTCCTCCTTCCTTCCTTTCTTCCTTCCCAATTCCTTCCTTCCCACCTGCCTTCCTTCCTCTCTCCCTTCCCTCCCTCCCTCCCTCTTCCTTCCTTCATCCATCTCCCCTTTCCTTACTTCATTCCTTCCTTCATCCCTCTCTCCCTTCCTTCCTTCCTTCCTTCCTCCCAACCTTCCTTCTATGTCCCCTTCCTTTCTTCCTTCCCTTCCTTCCTTCCCTTCCTTCCTTCCTTCCCTTCCTTCCTTCCTTCCTTCCTTCCTTTCCTTCCTTCCTTCCTTCCTTCCTTCCTTCCTTCCTTCCTTCCTCCTCCTTCCTTCCTTCCTTTCTTCCTTCCTTCCTTCCTTCCTTCTCCTTCCTCTCATTCCTTCCTTCCTTCCTTCCTTCCTTCTTCCTCCCTATTTTCCTTCCTTCCTTCCTCCCTCCCTTCCTTCCTTTCTCTTCCTTGCTCCCTTCCTTCCTTCCTTCCCTCCCTCCTTCCTTCCTCCCTTCCCTCCCTCCCTTCCCTCCTTCTTTCCTTCCTCCCTTCCACCCTTCCTTCCTTCCTTCATTCCCTTCTTCTTTCCTTCCTCCCTCCTTCCCTGCTCCCTCCTTCCTTCCTGCCTTTCTTCCTTCATTCCCTTTGTTTTTCCTTCCTTCCTTCCTTCCTTCCTTCCTTCCTTCCTTCCTTCCTTCCTTCCTTCCTTCCTTCTTCCTCCTTCCCTTCCTCCCTTTCTCCCTTCCTTCTTCCTCATTCTACTTGAAAACATACTTCTTCCTGTACACCTTGCTTCTTCATCTCTCTGTTTAACTCTGTGTCTGTCTCTGTCTCTATACATATATATACCTGTCTCTGTCCCTGTGTGTGTGTATCTGTGTCTGTGTATCTGTCTGTGTGTGTGTTATGTTGTTCACTTGAAATCAGTATACATTTCCTCCCCTCTCCTCCTTGCTTCTTTCTTCTTCATTACCTTAATTCCTGTCTTCTATTTTACTTACTCGAACACACTTCCCTCTTCTCTTTTCTTCTTTCCCTTTCCTTCGTAATTATTCTGTAAATTCAACTTTCTCTTTCTTCCTTTCTTCCTTCCTTCCCTCCTATCCTTCCCTTCCTTCCTTCCTTCCTTCCTTCCTTCCTTCCTTCCTTCCTTCCTTTCCTTCCTCCCCTCCTTCCCTTCCTTCCCTGCTTCCCTCCTTCCTTCCTTGCCTTCCTTGCCTTCCTTCCTTCCTTCCTTCCTTCCTTCCTTCATTCCTCCCTATTTTCCTTCCTTCCTTCCTTCCTTCCTTCCTCATTCCTTTCCTCATTCCTTCCTTCCTTCATTCCTCCCTATTTTCCTTCCTTCCTTCCTTCCCTCCCTCTCTTCCTTCCTTCCTTGCTCTCCTTCCTCCCTTCCCTCCCTCCTCTTCTTCCTCCCCCTCTCCCTCTCTCCCTTCCCTCCTTCTTTCTTCCTCCCTTCCACCTTCCTTCCTTCCTTCCTTCATTCCCTTCTTCTTTCCTTCCTCCCCTCCTTCCCCTTCTTCCCTGCTCCCTCCTTCTTCCCTGCCTTTCTTCCTTCATTCCCTTTGTTTTCCTTCCTTCCTTCCTTCCTTCCTTCCTTCCTTCCTTCCTTCCTTCCTCCTTCCCTTCCTCCCTTCTCCCTTCCTTCTTTCCTTCATTCTACTTGAAAACATACTTCTTCCCCTGTACACCTTGTTTCTTTCATCTTTTTGTTTAATTATATATAGTATATATATATATATATATATATATATATATATATATATATATATATATATATATATATATATATATATATATATATATATAATATATATATATATATATATATATATATATATATATATATATATATATATATATATATATATATATGTTGTTCACTTGAAATCAGTATACATTTCCTCCCCTCTCCTCCTTGTTTCTTTTTTCTTTTTCATTAATTTAATTCCTGTCTTTTATTTTATTTACTTGAACACACTTTCCCTCTTTTCTTTTCTTTTTTTCCCTTTCATTCGTAATTATTTTGTAAATTAAACTTTTTCTTTCTTTCTTTCTTTCTTTCTTTCTTTCTTTCTTTCTTTCTTTCTTTCTTTCTTTCTTTCTTTCTTTCTTTCTTTCTTTCTTTCTTTCTTTCTTTCTTTCTTTCTTTCTTTCTTTCTTTCTTTCTTTCTTTCTTTCTTTCTTTCTTTCTTTCTTTCTTTCTTTCTTTCTTTCTTTCTTTCTTTCTTTCTTTCTTTCTTTCTTTCTTTCTTTCTTTCTTTCTTTCTTTCTTTCTTTCTTTCTTTCTTTCTTTCTAAGTTCAACGGCTAAAACTAAACTAGGCTTGAACTGTTGCCTCACTGTTTGCCTGTGACTCAGTCAAGATTACTTTCCCTAGCATCATGCCCATGAATGTCAGCTTTGGAGAGAATAGGTCAATAACCCTATCACCCTCAGGGGGACTGGCTTGTCCAACAGAGACATTTAAAGAGAGTGATCTGAGTTCAAGTGAGGGAAAGGCAGGGAGACAAATGATGTTTGGAGACACTTAAGCAGTTTTCTAAACACAGGATTTATGCAGCCATTTGAAAAAGCTCAGGCAAAATTTCTGCTTGGCAGCGCATTGCATGTAATCAGATTGTTCTGCTTAACAGGTAGGAATTGCCTTTTTGGCCATTTGTATCCAGTAATTACCCTGTAATTCAGTGTTTAATCAATGAATTGTTTGTTTGGTCTTGTGTTTTTTTTTTTTTTGTTTTTTGTTTTTTCAGCAGAATTACACTCATGTCGTACTCAACCTTGTTATTCTCACTTATATTTTGTCATAGTTGGATCTCTCTTGAGTCCTTCTATAATTTGTATTTCTCACACACCACCAGTAATTCCTAAAAGCTCCGTTCAAGTTCTGAGCCATCTGACCCTGTTCTTGTTTTCAACCAGATGAAAGTGTTCGAGTCGTGGCCCATTCCTGAGTTCATGCTCAAAAACCCTGATTAATGTTCGTGACTGAGCAACATTATGGTTGAAACCCAGCTATAGGATAACTTTTTTTACAATCATGCCACACTGATTCACATTTATCTCAAGTCATACAGTATTTTATCAAAATGAAGCCTTATAACCGAACTTTCATAATCAACCTGAGTCTGTTTAATGTAGTGTGTAAAAATGGAAAAGATCTTGCTCAAAATTCACAAAGTAATTATTGCCAGTATAAAAATTACAGCCAATAATAACCGAACACGTAAAATGTAAGAATTATCTCCTTAAATATAAGCCTGATCTTAATATGTAGATGGCAGTGCAGTGTCAGCTCAAGATGAAGTTGATATCAGTCTGATATACTCCTAACTGTTGTAATGGCAGAAATACCTCATTCCTCTGCCATTGTCTGTGTTTATAGGCAAGGGATGGTTGAGTCTTATTATGCATCTCCTTGTAAGTAAGTGCTATCCATTATTTCTGTGCTCCAGCCCTGGATGTGGTAGTGGATGGAGCAGTCTCATTGCCCCTATCAGATGAAGCGGGATAATTAGAAACTGCAGTGGTGTGTTTAATCGGGCAAATAAAAAAAACGTTACCACTCGCTGTGTTACCACTTTTCATCTGGCTTGCATGCCCGAGCGCTTCCGTCTTTCACTCTCCCGTGCTTTTGCTTGCCTGGATGTGGAAGAAGTGAGACGATGTCTAGCACTGTGGCAAATGACCCGGATTGGAGAAAAACTTGAGTGAACGAGTAATGAAGCATGCTGATATGATATTAAATGCCACCTCATTCTTATCAACAAACAGATTACTTTCATAAAGGTTCATGTTACTTTGGTTTCACTCAGAGTGTTGTTTAATACGGACATAAACGTGTAGAGGTGTACTAACTTTGATGACCTTTGTTTGTTGGCCCCAGGAAGTAATTAAAGTGCAGGTTTGGTGAATTTGGTCTACTTTCATAGCTCGGTGAAGTATTCTCCTCTTGAAGATGTAGTTTAATTCTGTTTATGAGCATCATAAAGTCCTATTGGCACACGCTGCATGGTACACTCGTTAATTTGAAATGGCCTGCTCTTAACACAGGGCTCTCTTGCATCACTGCAGCGGTCAGTTATACCCAGACTTCTCCAGCTCACTCATGCAATCTTAAATCCTCTAATAACCCTCCAGCTCAAGGGTCATCATACATCATACATCAAGATTCACTGCGCCACAAAGGTAGGTTACACTTTATTTTGACTTTAGACATTCTACTAACTATAAGTAACTTTGAAACTACATGTCAGATAACTCTCGTTAGTGTAATAATAGACTGTTAGGTTAGGGTAATACGTTGGCATCTCCTTGAACAGTTACTTATACTTATAGTCAGTAGAATGTTTTGGGGAGCATCAAAATAAAGTGTTAGCATAAGCAGACTGTCTATTAATCTAATGACATGAAGTTTCGAATTAACTTAAAGTTATGATAATGTATAAAGTGGACTAACAAAATAGTGTTGGCTCTAAAAGTTGAAACAAAGTCCATTTCTAGGAAAGGTCAAGTATTTGCTCATATTAGCATGTAGATCGCCTTGTTTCATGTAAAACTTTGGCAACTTAATGTTTTAACAAAATATCTGTCCATATATTAACTCTCTATTTTAGTAGCAAGCACCTACCTTTTCATGTAAAGTGCACGTGTTGGTATAATTATATTATTGGTCACAGGATAATTTACTTGCTAGATTGTACAATTTAAAAAAATGAGGTGAAAAGTATGATGTGCAGTCTAGCAAGTATGTTGCAATGCGTCAAATGTAAAACAACCCAATAAATTCTTTACACCTCTTAACTTTGGTAATTGAATGCATTATGCCCTTTAACAAAGTCTTGATTTTGTTTTGGGGTCTACTAGAATTTGTGCTTGAATGTTATTTCAAGAACACTTTATTTTTTACATAATTAACATTGTTGCAGCATCTCTCTTCCCAGTCTGTTAGCAACGTTCCGCAACCCGATCACACTAAATGCGTCTTTATAGCATGCATGCGTAAAGTCGTGTAATTTATACGCTAAAGTGAGTTTTTACGTGCATATGATATGCATTGGTTAGGGTAGGTTTAGGTGTGGGGTGCGTATGTATTATACGTTTAGGTTGAATTAGTGGTGTGTGGTGCATGTGTATTACACACAAATGAACTGCGTATCAAATGCACGCAAAAACTGCATCTCATATGCAAGTAAAAACTAATTTTCCCGTATAAATTACACGACAATACACAATGCATGTTATAGAAATGCATTCACGTGAGAACAGGCTGGTTTAGTCTCTATGAAACACCATTACATTACACACTTAAAGCTTACACTGTGTGATTTTTACACCCATCTAGCGGTGAAAAGGTACATGACCATCCGGTGAATATTAGTTTCTGTTCCTCTCAATTCCGATTTGTTTGAACTCCTGACGGTGGCCAATGTAGTCCAAGATTAACATGGTTTGACCTTGTCCATGAGTGATAACTCAAACGTGAACGCGAAAGGCGAAGCTTGAATTAACGGGTATGTCCCTCTTTGGCTTATGCACTTTCAAGAGGGAGGAGCAACATGGCGACCGACATTAGAACCCCTTACCCGTATGTATTTTCAGTGGCATGTTATACACTGTAATGAGAATACTTTATTACTTGAGATGAAGTAAATATACATTAATGAGCACATATAATTTTGAAAGAACTAAGTGTTTTTAGCCAAGAATAAACTAAAAGAGTTACACAGTGTAGTTTTAAGAAAGTTGAAAATGTATGCCTCCTCTTTAAGATTGTTTTGTGAGTCTGGCCCCAAAGCGGCTATTAAAGATGACCTGTGTGTCCCTGTGAATCATGCTCTAAACTTTGAGTGGAAATCTTGATTGGGAAAATTAAGAAGATCTTGAGACACTCCTTAAAGGGATAGTTTGGCCAAAAATTATATTTAAACCATGCATTACTCACCCTCAAGCCGTTCATATGTCAATCTTGTTTCAGACGAACACATTCTCAGTTATTTTAGAAAATGTCTTAAACCCTTCAGTGGATATAATGTGAAGAATGGGGTCCAGCTCCTTCAAGTCCCAAAAATGTGCATAAATCCTTCACAAAAGTAATCCATCCGGCTCCAGGATGATAAACGAAGGCCTTCTGAGGATAATCCGTGCGGTATTATCTTAAATATATACATATTTAAAACGATATAAATGAAAATATCTGACTTTCGGCAACGATCACCGTACGTTCACAGATGATGGAAGTCGGCGTACGTAGCGTCAGGAACCGTCGTGACGTCGCAACGTTTCCAGCGCTACGTCCTACCTCGTACGCCGACTTCCATCACCCGTGAACGTACGTAGCACAGGAACCGTCGCGACAATCGTTGCCGGAAGTCAGATATTTTAATTTATAAAGTTTTAAATATGTATATTTTTACGACAATAACACACGGATTACCCTCAGAAGGCCTTCGTTTATCACCCTGGAGCCGGATAGATGACTTTTGTGAAGGATTTATGCACATTTTCAGGACTTGAAGGAGCTGGACCCCATTTCTTCATTTTCTAAAATAACTGAAAATGTGTTCGTCTGAAACAAGATTGACATATGCATCTGAACGGCTTGAGGGTGAGTAATGCATGGTTTAAATATCATTTTTGGCCGAAACTATCCCTTTAACCTCAATCTTTTTGGAAAACAGTTGGAAGAGACATTGCTGGCTTTTTTTTTGCTGGAACATTCTGTAGCAAGTAAATGTAGACTAATTTGTCTCTTTAGTCTGCTTGCTAATTTATCCCACCGAATTACATCCCTTCAGATTAGTTTAACCACATAGCGAGACTAGAACAGTCTTATACTGTATGTGACCTCTCCGTTACCCCATTAGAGTCTAAGTTAAAGAATTACCATGCTAATTTTGAGCTGGTTCTTTTTATATCCCAGTGGTGCCATGCTGAAGAGTCTTGCTGTTTTTCCTTGTCCAGACAAATTAGTGAAAAATAATATAGTTCACCCAAAAATGTCTAAAAAAGCTGTCATAATTTATCATTCCAAATTCTTTCTTCCTTTAAATGAGAATTTCTGGAAAATGAAATGTTTGAAACAACTTGAGGGTTTGTAACTTTTCCTTGAAATCTTAATTGGTTGTTTTTGAAAGGCTTGAGAAAAGAAAGATAGAGAAAGATCATCATTTCTCGTTTTGGCTGATTTTTCCCTCTTAAAGTGATAGTTTACCCAAAAAGTATGTGTGTTTGTGTTTATTTTCCCTTAATACAAAGAGCAGAACATTTCCCTGTACAATTTGTGAGTTTCAGCATGTGACTGTGTGTCAGCTCTAAACAGGCAGGAGGGAAGAATGATAACTCGAGGGGATTTGTGACAAGCCATTTTTCGGAGGCACCCCACAAGGCCTCAATTCAAAGTGCAGTCAGAGAGAGCAGGAGGAGAGAGGGTATACTGATGGGAGATGAACAGACTCTTATTACCACCGCACAGCCTTCCTGTCTAAGAGACATTGAAGGAGGAAGGCTGAAGAATAGTTATGTCAGGTGGATACACTGAGGTCTCTAAATGGAGGAGGCACCTTTGTGTAGGTATCTGCCTTTGTATGTGGGAATAAATGTGCTGGGATAAGTGAGGATAGTGCTATGCTGTCCTCTGGTGATATTCAGGTTGGTCTCATTATGTAGGTAATTCCTTTGGCACATATCTGGCATAATGGGAGATGATGGTAATGATATTTTAATGGCCGGTGCTGTACCCGGTGGCGAGATTCTAATACACGCTTTGCTTCTGCCGCTCGCCAAGAATCAAGATTAATATAAGTGAACAGCCATTATATTTACATGAGAAATCAAATCTGAGCACAGCAGATCTGGGCCTCTCGCTCTATGGGTCTGTTCTTCTTTTGTCTCCTTTTTTGCCTCTTCACTCTGAGCCTGTGAATCGGATTTTATCATTTGGCTTTTGGATTTAGTGGCTGAGAGGAGAGCTCGGGTGCAGCTTGTGTGGCTAAGCGGACCTCGAGATCATCCCTATGGTGGAAGGAGAAGGAATACAGCTCGTTTACACAACGAGGGACTCCCGTGTTTGTTTTGGGCTGCTCATAATCCAGTAGATGATCTCTCCATCAGCACCACTGAATAGACTAGGGCCATTGCTGTCGGGCTATATGTTATAAATTAATAATTGGAGAAGGGTGACAATGAAAAACTGTAAGGACACATGGGACCTTCTTATTTTGGTTAAGGGGATTTGCTGGGATTATATTGACAAATAAAAACTGAGAAGGAAAATAACTCTATGGGATGTAATCTTCAAGCCTTTGGCAATGTCAAGAGGCCAACAGACTAAGTATCCAAAAGTGCCACACTCATGGCTGACTGATATCAGACTACTTTGGATTGGATTTATTTATGTATTACTTTGCTGCATTTCTATCCATCCATTCATCTATCTTGCTGGTCTTCACCGGTTTCTCAGCCTGGTTTCCTATGCATTCTCATCCCTAGGTGTCATATACTGACTCTTTTGCCAATGCGTATACATCCAACGCACATGGCATGCTTTAGCATCAAAATAACACGCATAGAGCATGTGTAGGTTTAGGTCTGGGGTAGGGTTAGGATTAGACCACTAGGACTATGTCTCGTCCGCGATGCTGGTCAATGGAGGTCGACCAAGGGGGTAATCTATCGACCGGAAGTTGAAGCCTTGCGGGAGCTGCCATATTGTAGCACAACTTCACCTGCGTTAGCATTTCCATTGATATTCATTTTGGCGTCACTTTGACAGCGAAAAACTTTACATCTGAGGTGTTTAAAGACCGCATTTGTCCTTTTTTTATTTCTAAAGAAACATGACAATGTATAAAATGCTCCATTACCTTGTAGCTTATGTTATGACCCCGTAGAAGCAGTTTAAGTGAAAGTAGGCTAACGATTGCGTCATAGCCCTGCGACTCTCTGTCGCACAGTAGAGAGATTACCGTATGAACAAGAGAAGAAGCTCGCATGCAATCGGGGAAACGTGGAAGCAAAATGACAAAATAATAAATCAGAATACCTAGCAAAATTGTCTCCTTCTCCTAGCTCATGGACAGCTCCTATTCACACTCTTTGCCTCTGCAAGTTTCGGAAGGGAATGATTCAGATTTCTCATGCCACAGCCACTAGAGGAAAGACGGGTTGCTCTCGTCACACCTACGTCGTCAGAGCTCTGTTTGAGTCTGCGCGTCAGGGACGGAAGTGCTAAAAATCGCCAAAAACGGGCTTCAATCATCTCAATAGAGTTCCAATGAGATCGCTCTGTCCACTTCTTGTACTGTCTATGAGGTCGACGGCCGCACCTGGCGGCCATCTTGTCACAGGCAGCACGCTCACTCCTAACACTGTTTTAATCGTGCATGTACTTTTTAAATAACTATAACTTGCTCAATTTTCCACCGATTTCCAAATGGGTTAGTTTGTTCTAAACGTCGGAGATGTACTTAAGACACTGCATACTTATGAATAATAAGTGTATAAATAAATAATCATCCAGAATTATAGCCATGTTAATAACGTTTGTAAGAAACCAAACAGTTTTTTTTTAATCTGTGAAGATTTCAATGAGATAACAGTGCTGATCACTCATCTTCCATCAGCTTGCCTGTGACAAGATGACGATAGAGTCTCCGCCGTAAGACATCTAGCCTTTATTATGGATATCTATGCTAAAGGGTGCCATGTGCGTTGGATGTATATGCATTGGCAAAAGCGTCAGTATAACGCCTTGGGATGAGAACGGGCTGGACAAAACCCAGCCCGTTCTCATCCCAAGGCGTCATCTAACTGATTTTTTTGACCATGCGTCAACATCCGATGCTTTAGGCACCCTTTAGCGTCAAGATGATGCTATCCTAGTGGTCTAACCCTAACCCTACTCCAGACCTAAACCTACCCGCGTCATCTAACTGATGCTAAAGCGAAAGCGTCAGTTAGATGACGCCCAAGGAGTAGCGTCATCTAACTGATGCTAAAGGGTGCCTAAAGCGTCGGATGTTGAAGCATGGTCAAAAGTGTAAGTTAGATGACGCCTTGGGATGAGGATGCACTGGCCAGATAAACTCCAGCTTGTAGTTGACCCTCTAAAAACTAGTGAACCACTAAAAACTAGTTTTTAGCAGGGTATCTGCTATTTTCATTGACATTTTGCCACCTCTGTGACATAAATCAGTATGTCAATTTACATTAACAGCATGTCAAATGGAAACATTTCCATGAATAAAGAAGTGCTGCTCTTAGTGTTTTTTCATTGTTTTCTGGATCTGTTTGTGGAAGAGAAGGTAATTAGCAGGTTGCTCTGAAAGGATGACATCACTCTGACTGACTCACTTTAGCGTGTGGGGTGTGTCGGTCTCGGCGGTTCCGCTATTGAATTATTCAGTGTATGTTATGGCCACTCATTACAGAGATGTCATTACCTCTTCTGTGTTTTCAGGACAGCTATTGCATTATCATAATAATCAATTTCCCTGACTGCAGGGCTGTCTGAGCAGGGGGTAAGAATGTGTGCGTGTATAGGACATCTTAACTATGCACAGTTGTACTGATTCAGAAAGGACTTTGTCTTAGTAGCGTAGAAGTGTGCACATGCAGGTATGCGTGTGCTGTATGTTGGGGGAGGGCTCTTTAGACTCAGAAAAATTTGCAGTCTTCCTGAAGTCAAGCTTTGGCAGCCTCCCTTTCCATTTAATTAGAGAGAAAGCATCTGCATTGGGGTTCTGACCTCAGGAAGGGAGAAGGAGTGGGAGGCAGAGAAGAAGGAGTGATACGAAGAGAGACAGTCAAAGATAGAGGCAGGCAGACTGATAGATTGTCAGAAGAGAATATACAAAACAAGATTTTCTCAGTTATACTGGTGATTTCATAAACTATCAAAGAGTCCTAGAGTTGGGGTCTCGTTCACATATAATTGTGTAGACCTACAAGTGTTGTACTTGCCTGCAAAGAAAAGGTCACACCACATTTCTGATGAGTTTGCAGATATGAATATTAGTTAAGACTATTATGTAAGTTTTTGATGTTTGTGTATATGCAGTTTGAGTTGAATATTGTATTATTAATCTAAGAATGTTGAACACTAATAAACTAGTAACACTTTACAATAAGGTTTCATTTAGCTGCATTGCTAAAAAATTAACAGTTCTTCTACAGAATTTATTATTCGTAAGTATTGGTAATCGCAAAATTTACTAATACATTATAAAAATTCAAAGTTGTATCTGTTAACATTAGTTCATGCACTGTGAACAAGCATGCACATTATAAACCAAAGGTAAATAAATGCTGTGCAAATATCTATCATTGTTAGTTTATGTTAGTTAATGCATTAACTAATGTTAACAAATGAGACCTTATTGTAAAGTGTTACAAATAAACAATTTACTTATAAATAAGTTTATTTAAAAAATAATAAAATGAAATAATAAAAATGTATACATCAATTCATTGTATGTATACTTACTATATTATTTTTACTAAAAGGAAAAATATTTTTACTAAGAGGAAAAATATTGGCCAATATATCAGATGATATTTTTGTAATTTATATATATATATATATATATATATATATATATATATATATATATATATATATATATATATATATATATATATATATATATATGAAGAGTTCAGATGCAAAAGCCTCTAAATGCCATTTGAAATTTTTAAATGACAATTAATAGGTAATCTTCATTGCCATTTAAGTGAAATTACTAAACTTTAATATACAAGCTTGATAAAAATGATCATTTTAGAAGAAAATTTCAAATGGCACTTAGAGGCTTTTGCATCTGCAACTCTTCATATATACGATCTGATAGATTGGCCAATAATTTTCCTTTTAGTCACTGTCTTTTAGAGGTGATTCACTCAAAAAGGTGATTCTCTCAAAATGTGTGCATGGTTCCATGAGCAAAGATACCATACTTCAAATTGTGTACTTGTCACACTGAGATAAATGGGAAGGATGAATATAGACCTCCTTGGTGCTCATACAGTATTAAGCATGTTTATGGAAACTTATTTTAATACACAGAGCATTTGTCATCAATTAGATAATGCCAGGCATAATCTGACTCTAAGCGCGATATTGCACATCCAAAGCTGTCAGTGGTAGTTCTCTCTGTCCAAAACAAAAGGTATAAATCATCCCTATGGCTGATGTTCTGAACACTGATTAGTGGTATTTTCATTCTACTGATGCACTACTAAATTAGATACAAAAGTCCCTATGGAGTACCTGTGACCGTTATTAGTGCTGTTGGCTGTAATTACGGAACACATGCTTTAGCAGGCTCTACACAAGCTCTAATTCTGATCACAATTAGACCCCCTCTCTCTTTTTGTCATCTCTTTATTTTTCTCTTTCTAGTCTCTTCACTCTTGTGGTATTGTTGGTGAACGTGATTTCACCAAGTACAACATGTTCCTGGATCAACATCTTTGTTGATCCTGGATCAACTTTCCTATCAGACTATCAGATTTGAGGGAACAAGTTTACAGTTTATGTCAAGTTTAGGCTTAGAACTAGGGTGAAGTACTTTAGACATCAGTGTAATCACCTTTCATTACCCTCTTTAGTTGTGAGTTGGGGGTCCCACTTTATATTAAGTGGATTTAAGTACTATGTTACTATGTTATTGTGAAATTAAGTATTTGATACAATGGACTTATTGTGTACATACAAGTTTTTACATTGTACTTATATTTTTAAAATACCAGCATGTAGTTACAGCTTTAATTACATTTATCTAATTACATATGTAATTACACAGTTAACCCTCCCCTAACACCTTAATCTACCCTTAAACCAACCTATACCACCACAACTGTCCCTAACCTTACCCGTATCACACCTCAATAGCAGCAAAAATATTTTACAATCCAACAGGAACACAATAATTCATTGTACTTATTGTTCAATGTGAGTAGTATTTAAAGCCACTTAACCAACTATGTTGATCCAGGACCATGTCTTACTTGGTAAAATCCCGACCTGGTATTGTTCTAGGTTTAAAATAGGTTGCTTGAGTTAGTATATTTCAATGCCATTGATGTTTAATCCCAAACTTCCCATGATAGACCAAGATGACAACAGCTGTGAGAACGAGCATATCAGACATATTACTGTGTTCTCTGAAACCAGCCTGTATTCTGTCAGGTACAGCATCAGCGTGACAGCATCGCCTCAGACAGGCACAGATGCCCTGAGGGGGATTGAACATGCCGGAGAGAGGGTCAAACATCCTTGACAGAGGAAATGTCATTGTGTAAACAAAAAAATAAATCAATAAATAAATTAATATAAAGATAAACTGATAAGGTAATTTGTTCCATGCTGAAATTAATATGACAAAAGGTTCACCCTAAAATCGAAAGGAGAAATCTTCCTTCCTTCCTTTGAATGGAAAAGAAAGTTTCTTTTCCATTCAACAACTGTTCATTGTTACTTGCTCCAAAAAGCACCATAAAAGTAGTCCACATTACTTAAAAAAAGTCAATAAATCCCAATTCATCTGAAGTTGTACAATAGCTTTATGTGATGAATAGACCAAAATTTTCAACTTCAAAAACCAGGGCCCGGTTTCCCAAAACGCTCTTATCGCTAAGTAGTTCTTAACCTATTTCCTTAACCTCTCTCTTTACTGTGTGGCACGATTTCTGACGCGTTCGTATGCTAAGTATATCTTCACTACTGTAAGCCAAACTTTAGGAAGGTTGGTCTGGACCATTTGTAAGCTCTCCCTTAGTGTTGTTTGAGCCCAAGACGCTAGTCACCGCCACTACATCAGTCTTTAGAATTCAGCGCAGCACAAGCTTAACACAGTCTCATCCCAATTTGTCATATAACTGACGTCTTGGGACGTCTTTTTACCATTCATCAATATATGCCTTTTCAGGGCCCCCTTAAACGTCGGTAGATGACGATCCCGGGTCGTCATACAACTGACGCTTTACCTTTAACGTCAGTTAGGTGACGAGTTGGGTTTAGGGTTAGGTTTAGGTCTGGGGTAGAGTTGGGATCCGATAACGTCATCTACCGACGTTTAAGGGGGCCCTAAAAAGGCATATATTGACGAATGGTCAAAAGACGTCCCAAGACGTCAGTTATATGACAAATTGGGATGAGACTGCACTGGACAAGTCAAACTATGGTAGGTTGACAATGTTGTGGCTCAACACTGATTATATGTTATGGACATTTTAAAAATAATAATAAAATATGTTTGCAATGGATACAGGCCTATTTATGAAGTTGACTTTATTTGGTATCAGAACTAATATAGTGGTTATTAGTGTGGGCAATTTCGTAATGTCATTAAAGCGTTAAAATTGGCAATCACTTTTGAAAATTTAAATATTGGTAATTTGTCTCTAAATGGCTAAGATCTATAAATGGGTAAGCATGTTGTTGTCCAGTAAGCGACCAACTATGGCAGCGATCCAACGTGTCCTTGCATTGAATCAAAGACCGCACCGGCCGTGGAGTCCAATTTTTATTCTACAAAACATAAGCCCTTTTGACATTTTGCTTGATGTGGCTTTATTAAAAACAAACAAAAAAATTGCCTCCCAAGACTCATTATGGAGCTGCTGGACCTTCTCAGACCTGCGCTTGCCAGGCTAACGAAGCAGAATTTTGCTTTAAGTCCTTAAGCCTTTAACCAATAGCAATCAATACCGTGATAAACAGAAATAACTGCAGCTGCTTGCCAATCAATTCTAATTGTAAAGTACGTTACTATTAATATAAAAGTGTACTACATCATTTTTACGTTAAACCCATGTAAAATTGCGGCACAAGTGACACTACGGAATAAGGAGGGTGGATGTTTAGCGAGGGATATCCGGTTAGTCTACCCGTCACAACATATCGTGTGAACATATTACTGACAATTTGATTTAATTTAATAATCATTTAATTAATAGTCTATATTTTACTGATCAATCGATGCCAACAAATTGAGTACATTCACTTGGGACAGCGCCTTTGTAAAATTGAACATGAGAGGCAGTGTGTTAAGAAGCTTCCTAAGCGACACTTTCGGGGAACACACTTAGGAACATAAATGACTTTGGTAAGATATATCCATCGAGTCTTCTTAGCGCGCTGAAGAATGAGCGCTATCGGGTACCGGGCCCAGATTCGTTCCAGATTCAGTCAGATTCATGACTTAAATAGCCTTTGGAATATAATTACTGTAATTACTTGATTTTAACTTCTAAAAAGCTCTCACTTTCAGATTGTAATTACAGCTTGTAAAAACGGAATTGTCTGAGAGCTCCTACTTGTGCCATGTGAGTGCTGTGCCACCTGTCTGCTGCAGATTCATTTAGGCGTTGATAGTGGTGCCATAAAAACACATAATTGCAGCTATGAATATAACGTCACATCTTGTCATCTTGAGACTACAGTAATTCAGCATGGTGTTCTCTAGTTAGTTTCCCTGGTTGTTAATCAGTTGCCACACCTGTTCTGTTTTATCCTTGATTACGCTCCCCATGTAGCCTGTTTAAGCCCTGTGTTTTGTTCAGTCTGGTATTGTCAATAGGCTCGTTTCCATTACAGATTTGCGCCAAACTTTTGCGATATTTTCCAAATGTCGATAAAAAACTATTGCGAAATGACGGTGTTTCCATTAACTGATGTTTTGCGACTAAAACGTACTTTTTCCCTCTCTCGAGAAGTCATTCCAAAAATCATGGCAACGGACTTTGGGTTTATAACCTATTTCACAGCTATGGCCAGCACTAGACATTATTATTATTAATGGAAGGAGACGTGGTGTTATCCAAGCATTAAGCACTACTAGCAAAATCCGTTTCCATTGCAGTTTTGCGAAAAATCCTTTTTCGAATTGCCTGAAAAACCTCCTCATGCAAGCGTAAAAACTTTTTTTGCAATAAACGGAAGTTTTTGCGAAATTGACGTGTTTCCATTGAGCATACTTTCATTTCGGCAATTTCAATTTGCGCAAATTGAAGGGTTAATGGAAATTGCAGCTAATGTTATTGTCAAGTCAAGTCATCTTTATTTGTATAGTGCTTTTTACAATACAGATTGTATCAAAGCAGGTTCACAGTGATAACATGAAAATAATACAAGAAAGTTTGTTGCTAGAAGAAAATTGCGTCATTCGTTCACCTTAAGTAAGGCAAATCAATAATATTGTTGAATATTAAATGATCCCCTCTAAGCAAGCCACATTGTGGTTGTGTTTACTTTATCCCCTATGATTTTTGAGTTTTTTTCATTGTGGATTTAATTTTGTTTTCTACTCTTGTGGTTGTTTGCTTCTCTAAAACCCATTGTGATAATGTGGAGGTTTTGGTTTGAATTGTTCTTTTGAGTTGGTTCTTTTCAGTGAACTGTTGATCGATTCTGAACTGAAGTGAATCATTCATTCACAAAATGGTTCTTGCAGACTTAATGATGCCTTAACAGCGGTTGCCATGTAAACTGCCCAACAGGGGTATATAATATTGGATCATTTCTTAAAATATAGCCTGGTCCTAATATAGGCTATCAAATTGCCTCTGAAGACTTGGACTATTGTGCATACGTCAAATGGACTACTTAAATGGTGGCTCATGGTTATTTCAAGTGATTGGAAGGGTTGGTCACTAAAAACTGTCACTCGACAGAATAGAGTTGTGTTTTAAAAAGCATTTCTTTTCAATTGAAAAAAAACATGTTTTAAAATGCAATTGGGGAAATACTAGCACAGTATTCAGTTGACTCTATAACTTGCCATGTTTACCTCCCTGCTCAAGTAAATGGAGTTTGACTTTATTTGGCATCATAAAATGTTGTTTGATTCATTGGTTAAAGAGCCAAATCTCATTAAAGCCACATGACTGTGATGTGTGAGAGCCAGTTCCGGAAAATGGAGTACCGTTGCTTTTATAAATCTTACGAACCAACTCCATTTGTGCCCCACACCTAACCCTTCACTCATGGGTAAGTTTATAGAAGCAATGCTGTGTGTAAATAACAGATCACAAGGTTCAAACAAGCTTTAAATATAAAATGACAAAATACAATACAGTCTATTGTAAAGTAGAAAAGCAGAGGAGGCCTACACAGTTAAAAGCCATCATAACTATTGAATGATTTCAAAGTTGTTTGTTGGATTTGTGTGCAGGTGCGGTAGTATTTTATGTTGTGTTTTTTCTCCTTATTTGTTTTAGTCTTTTAGACTGTTCATGTCTGGTCTAATGAAATAATGTGCTTTGTTCAGTGAATGAAGCCAATATCCAGTGTATCCACTTTGGTTGTTGTATAGTAAACACGTGTCAACACAATGCCAAAAGACTTTCTTTCACATCATGGAAGTAGATAAGTGAAAATTGTACCTCTACTCATGTCTATCATGGCATTTTATGCATTCATATGCATGCATATACTGTGTCCAAAAAACGCTGACTCATTCACTCATGCTCTATTCGCTATATAGTCAATTACACATAGTTCACTGTATTTATATTTTATGACATTACAAATGCATCACATCCTGACCGGAATGATTGATTGATCCCGATATGTAAACTGGTTTGCCACTAACCATAAGGCATTAAACCCATTTATTTTGAACTAATCCTCTTCTCCACAGTAACCTCCAATACATCATGGTTAGGACCAATAACTGGACCAGCTCTCTCGATCAGCTTATTTGTCCAATTTTTGTCGTCAACAGATAAACAGATATACAATTTCGATCACTAGTGATATAGTACTTCGAGTCTGGTCTCAATTTCTCGGATTTGTTCCTTCAAAGACTAGGTCTTGACTCGGTCTCTAACCCTTCAAAGACTTGGTCTAGACTCGAGTGGGAAGAGAAGGACTTTTTCCAGCGTATTTTATTTTTTTAATTTTTTATGTTCATAGCCTGTATAAAAAAAACAAAAAAAACAAAACAAAAACCCAAAAAACCTGGGGTTATATTAAATCATGAATATCAAAATTGATATGTCGGGACAAAATCTTGACTCTGGATTTGCTTCCTCAAAGACTTGGAGCTCTGGACTCAACCCTTAAAGACTCGGTCTTGACTCAGACTCGACTGTATTTGAAAACCAACTGACTCAGTCTTGACTTGGAACTCGACCTTTCAAAGACTCGGTCTTGACTCAGACTTCGACTGTATTTGAAAACCAACGGACTCTGTCTTGACTTGGACTCTAACCCTTCAAAGACTCAGTCTTGACTCGGACTCTGACTGTATTTTGAAAACCAACTGATTCGGTTCTGAAACCGGACTCAACCCTTCAAAGACTCTGTCTTGACTCAGATCTCGACTGTTTTTAAAACCAACGGACTCGGTCTCTAACTCTGACTAGACCCTTCAAAGACTCGGTCTTGATTCAGACTCGGCATAGGCAGTCTCGTCCCCATCACTACGATCAACTGACCATTAATTGTAACTGGAAGGACCTTCTCTTTTCTTTCTTTTCTATTCTATAATAAATTATTCACAAGTTCTTCTAGTCTTCTAAGATCTTTGTTTTCCGGAAAACTGTGATCCAAAGGATATAGTTGAATTATTTTGTGGAATATTTAGTTTGGCTTCTAGGTCAAATAGGCTCTTCATTTTAAATTGTGGATATCATCTTTGAACCATCCAATTTTAGATCAGAAGGTATGAAAAGCAGTGATTGAGGCACTAAGAGTGGAGACATAGTAACCCAATTTATTACCTCATTATCTTTTTTTTGTCATGGCTAAATGCGGCCATTGAGTGCAGTAGTATCAATCAGGTAAAAAAAAAATCATATTATGCCATTTGATGGTCTTTCTGGCATACTCCTCAAAACCTTTCATTATGTCTGCTTTGTAGACTGCCTCCATCATTTTTTTTATATTTGAAGATACCAGCTGGCCTCACCCCAGCTATGAGATCAGACTTCTCTCTTGCTGACTTTGTTGATGTGTGGAGAGTCTGAAGGACATGAACATCCTTCTTGCTATCTTTCTATTTACATTAAATTCTTCTTGTCCTTTGTTAAATGCTGGTGTAGCTTCTCGAGCCCCAGCAAGTGCCAACAGAGAGGTGTTTGAAAAATGTGGGACTAATGTAACAATTGTCCACATTTAGGACACGAGGACAGTTGCTGAAGAAAGGGGTCATGAAGATGTAGTCTGTGGTCCAATCGTCTTCTTTCCATAAGAGAGCTTCCATCAAGATTTTTACAGGTAAAGACAGTCACAATATTCTTTTCGAAATGAATGACTAACTAATCATCTTAATTAATGATTCAATGACTCACTCATAAAGCTGCCATCTAGCGTATTGATGTAACTTGTAAAAAAGAGAGCACTCTACTGAAAAATCCCCAAAAATGCAACACAGTGCATCCATAAATGAACTTACCATGCAAGTATATTTAATTCTGCAATAATGGACTCTTTCCAGACATTGTCCACTTATTACAGTCTTTTGTTCTTGTAATTTCGCTGGGCCAAGCATCCATTATCTATAGACGGAAGCAATTTACCTTCAGCCTCTGCACACGCTGCAGTTTGGCATGTGGTAGTTCATATTGCAGAGGCATTTGGCTGATAAAACATTCATAGTGCCAGTAGATCAGACCTTTTCTTATGGAAACCATGGGGTTAGGGAGCTGCATAAGTTATGTGTGGGAATAAGTTGTTGACTTGTTCTTTCTGAGAAATACTTATCAGAAAAGTCCATTTAATGGTGTTCAACGAGACAGACAGCAGCAAACTAATAAGACTAATAGAGGCGAAAGCTATGTAGCATTTCTGTCAGAGGTCGAAGAAAGAGCACTTGTAATTAGCAATGAAAACAGGCTGCTAATCAAGCAACTAATATAATGCCTCCAAGGATAATTAGTCATGGTGCATAACATGCCAAGAAGTGGCAGTCTACACCACTTTCTAGCGCTGAGCTGGTGCTTTCAACCCCCTTCTGCTGCGGGACTCCAGAGAGGAAGATAATTAGGGTGAACAAGGCACCATTCAGTGTGAACACCTCAATTTTTCCTCGTCATTTTCCAAGCACCACAAACCAGGTCCTCATCCCCATTTTCAATCCTTCTCCCTTCCTACCTCTCCCCTCCAGAGGTGATGTGTCTTCCTAATGTTTCTCTAATTATTGCTTAATTAATGCGTGAGACGGCCCGCAGGCCGGTGTAAAGGACCCGCCATGAGACGATCTCATGTGCCTCCGGTGTATTGATGGTTAGCAGTGTGGTGAAGTGAATAGAAGTCACTGATAGATGACAGGATGCGGCAGAGGATGATTAGAACTCATTGACAACACTATAAAAGACTAACAGGATAATTGTACAGTGAGAAGCCACGGGAAACTTCACTAATAGATTGCTACTTTCTCCTTCAAACTAAACGTTTCAACTGAGAGGCTCTCTGTATGGTGTGTGTATTTAAGGCATAGGGTTACCAGATTTGGACAGGCACTGGATTACTTTGTGACAGGTTATGGAAACTTTTAAAGATGAGTCAGAAATTGCTTTGTTTAAAAACAATCTTAAGATACTAAGATACCAATCACTTGGATAGTTAGTTAGAAACACTTTCTCATACTTTTGAGTGTGAGTCAACAAGCAGTTTACACTGAAAAACTCAAATACACTGTCAATAATTTTACACTGAAATGACGTGAGATAATTGAATCATTTTCCCATTAACTTTTATCATTGTTTGTAAATGGTTCTCTGCTGATTTTATGTTGTTTCGTGACCCCTCGCTGTGTGTGGGGGTGTATTGTTTTGCAGATAGAAGTTTCACCTTGAGAGCTTATGATGTGTGATATGAAGGTGTATTAAAAGAACGGGAGTAATTGAACTGCTGTGATGGTTCAGAATTCAGTGAATTAAGGGGAGCTTTATCTTGGATGGAGATTTGTTAGATTATAGACTATGTAATATCAGAAAACACATTACAGTTTTATGGTACATCACCCATACAATCTCTCATTTGCTGTCATATTGCATGGATATATAGTGTTTCATCTTCAACAGACTGAGTACCTCACTAACTCATCATTAAAGCTGATGACTCAAGCTAGTGAAGCCAGCTGTGTTTAGGTGAGGCCAAACATGATTCAGTCTCACTTTAAGAAAATGAATATGGTAGCTGCTTGTGCATGATCCATTATTTATTGATTCAATGTGTTTTAAAATGCATGTGTTTTGGGGCCATAGATTTTGGCTTCTTTGTTTGTTTTGTTGAACTTTTTAAACCATGGACAAATTGGGTTTCAGCCTTCGGGGATCTTAATATGAGTTGGCATATTTGCAGTGTGAGATGTCACAAGTTCAAATCTTGCTTAACTGACAATTTTAAATAAACCAATTAAAATGGCATCTGTTTGTCTGTAGCTGTATATCAGTAATGATGTTAATGGCATATTTGGTTGAACTTTTATTTTGTGACTTCACAGGAAAACAGAGCTGGTGGATAAGCGGTTGAGTAGTGGTGCATGCGATACCTAATGTAATGACCTTTAAAGTTTTTAGCGACTGGTGAAGTGGCTTACTGCAGTCATTTTTGGCAAATGTGAGGACAGATCACATAAAATATTTTTAAATAAGATCTAAAACAGGGTTGTTATAGTTAACCGAAAATAAAACTAATATAGAAATATAGATGTATAATGATAATGAAATTATGACTGTCAATGTGTAGTCTTCATATAACACCTTAATTGGGATATATATATACTGTATATATATATATATATATATATATATATATAGTGGTGGTAGTCGTGATAGTGTAGCAGTGCACTACTTCTTCTCTGCTGCTCTTCCATAGGGATTATGGACTCCACTGAAGAACAACTCCCATTCACAAGCCAATGTTTGCTACTAACACCATGCTAATGAGCCATTATGTCAGCAGAGGGCTGGGGAATAGTCCTGACTGCATAAGCATGAGGTGTCGAGGTCAATTCCACATGAACACAAACCGTTAAATAATGCCTTTCATCCATCTCTCCATCAAATGCAGCCTTTATCCAGACAGCAAGTGTAATCAAAACACTGGGGCACTGCTTTCCCCAGTGGCCATTCAGCGGGCATTGTGCCCGTCTAATTAAGGCTCTAATGGAGTGGGCAGCATGCCTGCTGTTAACCATGGACCTATAGGCCCCCTTGGGACCTGCTTAGTGCTGTCCTTTAGCAGAGAGGACGTTTTCGGTGCCCCGACCGTCAAAAGTAGTCTAACACACTGCGTTGAAACTCATCATGAGCCTTTGCAGCTCTCTAACAATTGTAGATGTCACATAATTGCTTACATTATTTGACAACATTTGAAAAAAACAAACAGTGCGCTTCAAAGTGACCCTCAATGGTTCAGTGTTAAGAAAGATTAGCAGGTTCATCCTTCCAGACTAATTTTGCATAATTTTATCTAAAAATAAATAACGGAGACTGTGCATAAATGTTTGATTTACCAACCCAGACAGCAAACTGACATTGAATCAACGTGGAAACGATGTCTCTCATGACATCGAAACAACGTTGATCTGGCATTGTTTTGCTCATCGAATTAACGTTGAACAAACGTCAGACGCGGCATTCTTTAAAGCTAAATGAAAATTGAAAATTGGTTTGCTTTCATAACGTTGAAACAACGTTGATTTCAAGTTGATTTTCCATTAGTTTTGAAAGAATGACACGTCTGACGTTGATTTCAACGTTAATTGAATGATCAAAACAATGTCAGATGACAATTGTTTTGATGTCATGTTTCCACGTTGATTCAATGTCAGTTTGCATATCGAAAGTATTTGGCAATCTTTTAGAATTATTTATAACATATAATTTGCCATTCAGTTTTACATAAATTATGTTGTTATATAATTTTTAAATAAATCAATATACTTGTTTAATAATCTGAACATTGCGATGTAAATCGATCGATGGATTTACATCTGAATATAATCATCAATCAGTCAATAATCTTTTTTGTTTTGTTTTCGTTAAAGCAACACTCTGTAAATTTTTCAACCTTTATAATATTTCTCCAAAACCCTTGAGATGGTACATCGATTTACAATAGGTTTAATGACAGGTCTGCCGTAGCCTGACAGTGTCGCTTTTACTGGCACTCTGTAACTTTGAGGAGTGGGTAGGAACCCATGTACAAAAAGAACTACAAAATTCAACTGTGTCAATGTGCAACTTCAATCAAATGTCACTTCCCCCACTTCCTCAAATTACGACGTGAGAGCCCAACAAGCGTTTTTATTTATTTATTTTTATTACTTTTTTTACCTCTGTATGTTGTCATGGCTGAAACAGCAAGTAAAACCAAATGTGAAGTGCATCAGAAACCAGCACATTCTCATCCCAATTCGTCATATAACTGACGTTTTGGGACGTCTTTTGACCATTCGTCAATATACGACTATCTAGGGCCCCCTTAAACGTCGGTAGATGACGTTATGGGATCCTAACTCTACCCATACTTAAACCTAACCCTAAACCCAACTCGTCACCTAACTGACGTTAAAGGTAAAGCGTCAGTTGTATGACGACCCGGGATCATCATCTACCGACGTTTAAGGGGGCCCTAAATAGTCGTATATTGACGAATGGTCAAAAGACGTCCCAAAACGTCAGTTATATGACGAATTGGGATGAGACTGTGTTGCAGAAACAGGGAAAATCTGGGATATGAACATATTCGGGTTTTTGCCCGTGTTTATATGGCCGTTCGGAGCCGGGTTATTGCTAATATCCCGTTTTTGAATGGGTTATTGGCTGCAATGTAAACGTAGTCACTGTCTGGTCTCGTCTTCAAGACCTACCCGCTACATACCCATTCTCCGGTCATGTTCGCGCCTGTTCCCAATGACTCCATCTGCATCTGTAAATAAAGACTCTGGTTGTCCTTCCATCCTGGATATCGTCTGTTTGCGTACTCACCATATCTCTGTCTGGATCTGCAACCTGTAAAAAAACACTATTTAACTTACCACCTGTGTGACTCATGTCCCATCCGTGACATTTATTGTAAAATGTATTCTATTGATTATAATACTATTCTATTATAATAAACTATTATAAGAATCAGATGATCTTAATCTAAACTTTTTGGAAAACATGAATTTTGCAGTGTTGCTATTAAGTGTTTAGGAGAGAAAGGGGTCTTCATTCTTCTACCAATGTAAGCTAATTTTCATCTTTCCTGATTACCCTCCGTCTAAAGGTGACCATTTATGCAAAATTTGAGGCAACACATCTTCAGTATTGTCATTAGTGTTGATTCAAGTGAGAACACTACAGTTCGATTCTTATATGACTGCTGGTGTTAAATGATTAATGTAGCCCAAATTCCTGTCTGTGATGGAGTGTGACATGACGGGATGTATCCTGAAAAATCAATGATTTTCTGTTGACTGACGCACAGTTGACTGAAGCCTTGTGGATTACTTTACCATTGAATCAATTTGTTGGCCTGTCCCAAGTTTGATGTGTCATTACATTTTGCACCGTTTAAATTAGAGGTCAGAGAGAGAGGGAAAACTTTAGATCTTTACAGGACTTGGAAGTAATTCTGTGTAATCCATAAAGTAAAATATCGAGATGAGGCCAGCCTATATAGTCTCCTATGATTAAGTTCCTGAACTTCTCTCTCAACTCTAATTGTGTGATGTATGTGGTGTGAGGGTTGCTCTTCAAACGCTCTGAACCAAGCCTTTGAATCTAGCAGATCAGAACATCTCGCAAGCTTTGGTTGCACTGAGAAAACAGAGACTGAAAATTCACTTTGATAAACACATATCTTTAGGCTAAATTAAACCAGAACTCAGCAAACCCAGCGTGTCTCTCTGCACACAGGCTGTTTCAACTTCCTCACCAGGGAGAAAGAAAGCATCTTGCTGCAAATTTTATTTAATCTGTTCAATCATTTCCTCAAAACACAGACACTGAAAAATTGAGAGAAATGGGGGAAGACTGAGCATCCAAAAATCATTTTCCAGGCTATCAATATAGAAGTCGAGATAATGTAGGTTGGTAAAGGATCATCCGACTCTTGATTTCGGGAAATATTATCATGAACATTTATACACCGATCAGAATGAATAAAGCATCAACCTCACGTCTCTCAGAGCTTCTTAGTCCTTTTGATACACCTTAAAGTGGGAAAAATGGGGGATTAAGACGTGCACTAGGGGAACACTTTGTTCTGACTCACTGACAATCTATCTATCTATATTTCTTTTCTGAACTAACTGCTACTTTTTGCTGTATACAACTGTAAAAACTTTCAACTTTCAAACCAAAAACATTGCCAATTTGGCTTGTTAAATTTATGCTTCATGTATATGTGCTCAGAACGCCCAAAACAATAATTATCTTCTGCTTAACTTTAGAATTATGGACAGTGAGAAACAACAGTATGTTTGAGTTTGGTTGGTAGGCTCTTTGGGCTGTGTCCAGGGAGACGAGCAATCATGCAATAATTATTATAAGCCTCAAACAAAAATAAATGATTTTCTCATTTCTTTTTAACTGTGATATTTTCTTTGCTTATTAGGAGATGCTTCAAGTCACACATTTTTGAACTGCAGAATGTAGTCATACTACAGTAATTTATACTACTGTAACTGAGTTAAAGAGATATATTTACCCCAAACATATATTCTGTCATTATTTACTTCAGCCTAAACTTGTTCCAAACATAAATTAAATTGGTCCCACTTTATATTAAGTGGCTTTAAGTACTATGTACTTACATTCAAAAAATAAGTACAACGTATCTATTGTGGTCCTGTTGTATTGTTAAACACTTTTGCTGCTATTGAGGTGTGATACGGGTAAGGTTAGGGACAGGTGTGGTGGTATGGGTTGGTTTAAGGGTAGGTTAAGGTGTGAGGGATGGGTCAACTGTAAATTAATTACGGCTGTAGATTACATGCTGGTTTTTAAAACATAAGTACAATGTAAAAACAAATGTACACAATAAGTCCATTGTATCAAATTATTAATTTCAATGTAAATACATAGTACTTAAAGCCACTTAATATAAAGTGGGACCAAAAATACTATGGAAGTCAATGGGGTACATCAGTTTGGTTACTGACATTCTTAAAAAAAATATATATATATATATATATATATATATATATTTTGAGTTCAGATGTTTAATTTCATCTAGGTTTGGAACAACTTGATGGTGAGCAAATTACAGAAATTTGGAATAACAAAGAAGAGAATAGCAGAATAAAGCCAGAATAGCAATTCTAACCTCAAATAAGCACTCCAAATAATGCTTGTACACCAACAACCAGACATCTAGACCACTAACAAAGTCTTCATAGTGTTTAGATGAAATGAGAATTAATATTAATTTGTATTTGTTTGTACGTTTTTGTTTATTTTAACTCAGAAACGATGCTTGACACTTTGAAAGAAAAAAAAATCAATTATTTATAATGTAACATTTAATCATCATTAACTGCATTAAGATTCACAATCCACTTGTGATTATTATTATTTATATGCATTTAGCCAAGCATACTTAACATACTTGACTGGTGACACTTCGAACAGGTATCAAGGTCAGTCTCTACACATCCCACAGCAAGAGCAACACATTGCAGAAGGTTTGAGCCTATAATGAGACAAATGCATATGGTACAGTGATTGTTGTCTTATTTACTTTGTGAATAATGAGTAAATGCTCTGTAACTACCAGAGACTTTAAAGACCTTGGGGAAAGTCTCATCTAGCCTAGTCGTGCGTAATCCATTCCTTCAGACTGACTGCAAAAGCTCTGAAACTCCAGAATAGCTTTCAAAATCGATGTCCCTACAAAAAAAACAGACCATGTAAAAGTCTTTTTACATATTTCACATACTTTTACGAATCCAGATTTTAGCTGAAGGAGTGAAGGAGTTTGGTGTCAACTAGAGGTCTTCACTTTCCACCCAAGACCCGTCAGCCCGGGACATGACCCGGAACCCGTACGGGTTCGGGTTCTATATTTTAAATGATCAGCCAGGTCCAGGTCGGGTCCGAATCTATTACTTCATTAATACATTATTAATTACTTCATTGTTAGTGCAAATTCATGTGCAAATTACTACGATTACTAAATGACTATTTAATAATGATGTGCCCCAACAAGTAAAGTCATAACATAATGATACCTTTGCAAATCATTAGCTAATGATTAATTAAAGCCGACAACTGGAAGTTGAAGTGCATAGCTTTGACTAATTGTGGTAATTACCACAATAATTTACACTATTAGTTAATAAAATATATTATTAAGGAATTAATACACAATAATGGCATTGAATTAATAGCAATTCATATATTACTTAATCTATTAATCATTTAGGCTCTTTATTAGTTGCTGATGCAGTAATCATTAATTAATGGTTTAGTTCTTCATGAGTTATATATTAACTCATGATTATCTGTGCTTTAGTTAAGTATGAATTAATGTATATTAGTGCACCCGTATTGTAAAGTGTTATACCGTCCCATCTGTTTCTTGTTTGGTTGCTCAATATCTTCAGTTTGGTTTTCTCTAAGCTAAGTGTTGGATTTGGTTTACAAAGATGTCACATTCCTCCTTCTGTGGATTATATTGTTATAATTGTTATATATGTTTTTGTGCTAAATTAAATTTAATAATTTAAAATAGATCCTCCTATCTTCGTCTTGTAAGACCCGCCATTACAATGACATTTATATGTCAATATAAAACTGAAATAAGTGAGAATTCGAAGCATGCGTGTCCATTCAAACTGTATATTTTCTGTAAAAAAAACAGTATCTGATGATTAAATAACATAATTATTATAGGTTAAACAAGGTTTGTTTTAAAACTAAGTGGTAGATACAGTCTCATGTCTGTTGAGCACTTTCCACAGATCATTTGCTTTTAGATTACAACTATTTCCTAGTGGGCAAAATGTCAACGCTGCTGTTTCACAAACAATGAAAATGCCTGGTGTTCACTGACAAGTTCAGTTTCTTTTTAAGTTTTTGCTTCAGGTCATCCATTACGTTGAACAAAAACAGTTAAAAGAATGTGAAAGTTTTTTCACTTATTTTATCTTTTATCTCATACTCGCTTTGAAGGATTTGTCAACATAATACTTTTCTTGGCATGTACATTAGAATGGCTTTGACATTGCATTGAAGGGCTATAAGTGCCACAATAATATTCTTGTAGTGGAATTAAATGGGTCTTCTTCATCCCACTTTTAATCATGGCAAGGTGATTAGATGTCCTCTATAATTATTTATGCTCCTCTTTGTACCTTTTTTAGTCTCTTTGAATGAAAATGTGTTGTAGATTTCAAGAACCACATTTACTGATAAGTCTGAACTCTCATACCAGCTCATTACAAACCCACTTTACCAGCAAACTGACAGCAAGAAATAGAAAGGAATGAAAAGCAGATCGACATGGAGACAAAGAAAGAATGAAAGAAACAGACATATTCAACTAATCCCACAGAGCAGAGTGGCACAGAAATGATAGAAGCTTTGTAATGACATTCCTCTTCTCTTTTTTTGTTTCTTTGTCTCTTGCCTTTCTGTTTTTTGGCCTGCACAGGTCGATGGAAGGCAATTCAAGTACAAAAAAAAGGTCCATGTAAGTAATAAAATAATTAGTTATGAAGTATAGTTCAATCTAGGAACCTCACACCAGGGGTATAGTGTGGATATTTGTAAAGTTATGTCCACATTTGAAGATGCACATTTTTGTGATCAAATTCAAAGTTATCACCAAAGTTCATAATCTATCATATATATATATTATATATAATATAGTATTGAATCGATGATAGTATATATATATATATGATATATTATATCTATAACATATATATTAATAGAATCATGAATATAGTACAACTTTTTAAAATGATAATAGTAAGGAATGTTTCTTTATCATCAAATCAACATATTACAATGATTTCTTAAGGGTCGTGTGATGCTGAAAATTTTACACATAATTTAAATAATATTCAATAAACTTAAATAGAATTGGTATCAAAGGGGGTGTATTACGCCAGAGTGCTCACAGAGAAGAGTGACGGTAGGATCCAAGTGCTTATGAACTTTACAAGGCTCTTTTTGAGGGGACAGCCATCTGTAGTGGTGTCCGAAACCATAGTGGGTGTTACTGAGAGACTAGCATGCAGACAAAAGATAGAAAGGAAGCAGGAACTAGATACGGGAAGTAAGAGCACAGGAACAATGGGAACAAAACTTCAAAATGAGAGTCCAAAACACAATACAGGTAAACACGAGACAGTAATCATGACAGGATCGTGAAATAAATAATCAAATCTGCTTGCTTTTGTGTTAAGCTTTCCGACTGGGCAAAGGGGTTATTTAATACAAGATCTGGCAACTGGTCAACATTAGACACACATATTGGTCTGATTATTCATAAAGGAGTAAGTTTCCCAGGAGAAATAACAAACCGGGAGGGGTCTGGGAGATAGTACTAAAAAAAATGTGAGAAACCCGGGAAAAACGTGAATGTTGATAGGTATGGCCAAAACACCGTAATAATCAACAAATCTATTTTTACATTGTGTTTGCACTGTTAGTTTGGATGAAAGCATATGCTTTCCTTTTTACTATAATAGTAACAACATGCTCATTGTTTTCGACAAGAGTTCCACATGTGATAGCTATTTCATATGCAAAGCTGTCAGCCAATCACAGCAGTGGGTGTTTACACTGAAGTCTCTCAGCAGACACGCCCCTTCAAACACAGTGTTCAAATCAGAGGGGTAAAATCAGGCTAGGAAAAAGCCTTTAATTTATAAATTATGAATTTGAATTTTTAAAGTAAGAATCATTCTAACATTATAAGTGACACCCAGGAAACATTATGAAACAAATACTGTTCATGATCCATTTAAGAGCCATTGCCCCATGTTCAGTATGCATGAATATTCACAAGTGCTGACATTTAAATGATGTTTCTGTCTCACTTGAGCATAGATGTCCACAATGCCTGACTGACATGAATGTATCAGACTCTGAAGTTTACTTAACCAGACTGATCCTCTCACAGAGAGGTTGTTTTTAAATCCAGTTCAGAATAACAATATGGATGAGGCTCTCCTGGGACCTCTCTGCCTTTGACAACTGCCAAGGCTTCATTCTGTCTCTTCAGTTCTCTTTTTCTCTCTCTCTTTGTCATAGTCCTTTTCCTTTTCTTGACTGCATAGACTGACTTGTGTAAATAGCTGGGAAGAGGGCTTAAAAGCCGTGCAGTCTTCGAATAAATTTTAACTCATTTTGCTGTTCTTGAGAAGTTAAATTCAGCCTGTTGATGTGGTCTGCTCTTCTTTAGAGACAAATAAACTTAAGCTGCCCAGAGATTTGAGATTCAGAGATTTGATCTTCCAGGGTAAAATCATTGAGTAAAAGAGCTAGTCTTTGACATCTGCGTGAGAAAACGTGAATCAAGATCACCTAGAAAATCCATGACCTGCAAAAATCATATTTTTATGAGTTTATATTAAGTTTATATTATTTCTCAAGTTCACCCCAATTGTTTTCATGCAATGTTTGTATTTTTCAATTCCCCAGGCAAGTTGAAAGTTGAGCCAGTTATAAACTGGTAGGTCCGGTTTTGGACCCTGACAGCAAAGTATTAAAGGATAAGTTAGGTAGGCCTATTTTACAATTAAAGCCCCGTTTTAAGATCGTTTCTGATGAAATAGAATGGTTAAGGTTGTTTTTTAGACAGATGCTGCTTTTTCGTATTCTGTGGTAGCACTACAAGTGCCTGCTTTTCAAGCCCCTAAACAGGGTTTTATTTGTAAAATACCGAACTTGTAGCCTAGAAATCTACAACGCACCCTAGCGGCAGCAAAAATTATTTTGCCGCAAAGTGTGGTCTAGCAACTCTCCATAGACGGTTTAGCTGGAAATTTTACATTTTGCTGTTCAATCACATTGTGTATAGAGTCGGCGGGCGGGCTTAACGACGGTTTTAGTGGTTCATCCTCGCGCTGTTACAAAAAAGCTGTGGCAAAACGATCCGCAGTCGTGCTGTGTCGTAAAGAGATAAAGGCTTTACTCCGTGTCAGCGCGGGCTCTGATCGGTGCACGGACCTCTCCCGAATCATCTCAAGCAAGCACTACTCCGCCTCTGTTTCCCTCGTAAGCTGATATGATAGTATTTAAACATTCTCTATGATATTATTTTTTTTAATGACGCACTGTCTCTTGCTCTCTTATACACACACGCACACATATATACTGTCTTTCTCTCTCACACAGCTAGTTATAAACTCTTTAGACTTTTAATGATTAGTGTTGTATTCTTAAAGTTTGTGAGTCGTGTAAAAAATCCCTTATTTTGGGGATGAATTCTGGAAATCTCCCTTATTTTCAATGTTCAATGTTGACAGCTGGACTGGATACGGTAAAAGTTTAATAATATATCAACTTGCTCTGCTGAGTACGTCACATTTTTCGTTGCTCTGATTGGCTTTAGCGCTATCCAATTGCGTGCAGAGAGAATTTGAAAGACAACCGTTTATCCCGCCCCTCGGATTGAGCCCTGTCAATGATGAGTTTCCAGACCTAACATATTGATGTAGGTCTGGCATGCCAGGCTACCGAACTTGACCTTTGGGTATCAAATTTGACAGCAAACCTTTAAAGAGATAGTTCACCCAAAAATGATGATTCTGTCATCATTTACTTACCCTTATGTTGTTCCAAACCTGTATGAGTTTATTTCTTCTGTTGAACTAAAAATAAGATATTTTGAATGTTGGTGACCAGACATTTGACGGTATAGCTAGGAGGCGCGTCTCATATTGACGCTAAAGGGTGCAATGTGCGTCGGATGTTGACGTATGGACAAAAGCGTCAGTTAGATGACACCTTGGGATGAGAACGGGCTGTTATTATACACATTTAATATAGACGTTCACATAGCATTACACTTACTATTTACATTGTGATTAATGCGTGTTGAATTATATTTCTGACATGCAGTTGTGTTATGTGCAGTTAACATGTGTTATGCTCATCCAACTTTCAAGCATAATCATGCTCCAGGCAAAATTATGCAAGTCCAATTCGCACCGCTCACATTTTCTGATTGCCACAGACCCCTAGAGTTTCTCAGCTCATCCAATTTGCAAGAAAGCATTTAGCCGGGCTTAAATCAGATACACATGCATCTCTCAAGACGTTTCTGGTGTAATGTTCCTAGCCCAGAACACAAAGCAAATAAATAAAAATAAGAAGAAAGACCGGTAGCCAGAAAACAAGAGAGAGACAGACCAAAAATAAGTGATTAGCATCTATTCCTGTTTTGATGGATGAGTGGGTAACCAAAGCTCCCAAGAAGTTCAGATCTCCTAAGGAGTGTTTGAATAACTCTCAAAATAATACAATCTCGAAAAGTGGAGCTAACAGAAAAAGATGAAGAGAAAATAAGACCCAGTGCTGTCAGGATGGATGAGTTGGTAAATGCAGTGCACCATTGCTTTCCTGCTGCTTTCCTAATGCCCTAAGCGCAGGGCTAATGTGCTCTAAAGAGATGCTTCTGTCTTCAACGAGGGTGCAGATGTTGGGGAATTCTGAGGTAGAAGAACGAGAGAAAGAGGTATAGGAAATAATAAATTGTGGGAAATGAATGGGTACAATCAGTGGAGTGGAGGGCAGCCATTAGTTATCCCAGTCATCACTAGTGTCTGCTGTTCTCTTGTAATGCACATGTGAAGGTTAACACCTCTCAGTCTATAGAATTCCACTGTTAAACTGTGAGCTATGGTAAATTGCAATGCGCTTGTGTGCCTTATGAAAGCCTGCTGCAATTAAAGTGTAACAATTAGGAGAAATAAAGTTCCAATTGAGAGATATGAAGAAAAAGTTATAATAAAGTCATAATTGGAAGAAATGAAGTAGCAATTATAAGAAATAAAAGATTTGTCACAGTATGAGGGGAAAAACACCCAAACAGAAAAATGCAATCATAATTGAGAGAAATACAGCCATGCATAGTTACAATAAATAAAGTTGCATTGTAAGATACAAAAACACAATTGGGCTTCCAAAGTTACCCTCTTTTGTTTCTCATAATAATAACAATAATCTATTTTTAAGTATAAAGAATAATTTAAATTTGGATTGATTTACCTGGAAAAACAGAGAAGCTGTGGCTGGATTTAGGTTACAAATAAGTTTTCTTATTTTGTCTGCTTTCAGACGTTTCAGTTAATTTATCTTATCAATAGATAGCCACACAAGACTGACAATTTCTGTTATTAAACATTGTTTGAATACAGAAATGCATTTTGAGCTACTGTATGTCCTCAGGGCCAGTTTTTCAAAAGTAATCCACTAAGGATTTTGGATAACGGATTGGATCAGAATCTTGAAAATGGGTTTTTTCAAAAGAAAAAATGGATTACAATAATTGGATTACGATCATCGCAATCCAATCTTGGTTTTGATCCAGATCAAGCCTTTAGTTTGGGTTTTTCAGAACTTTTTTGTAGAATTTGGATCACTCTGATCCAAAAAATCTGATTAAACTGATCCCATCAGAAGGGTGGATTCAACATGGATTTCATGCCCAAAATGTAATGAAAACTTTAAAAAAATGTATCAAATAATCTTATATTTGGATCATGCCGTATCTTACAAGATATCCTTTTTATTCATAAGTTTTCATTTTATTTGTTCATCCGTCAGGCTACAGTGATTAGGTAGGCTTTAGAGTATTCAGCCTTTCAGTATAGGCCTACAGCAAAGTAAAGAGTTTGGCCACATAAAATAATCCCCCAAACAGCTGTCAAAATTGACCAAAAACAATAAATTTTTCTCTGTCACTAATTGATATATGTATATATTCATCACAATCAAAAATATTTTGCTTTTAGAATATTTATTAGTGATGCATGCAATGATTACAGAATAACCAAAAAAATGCAAAGAATGGCAATCACTGATTTTTGAAATCCAAAACAAATCCAAATCAGAAATAGTGTCTAACTATTGCGTCCCTTGTTGCACATCCTTTTTGCTTGTGACTCTGCAGCAAGCCAAGGCCAGACTTGAGATCCACCTCCTAAAGGCTACACTCAGACAAGCTGGTCTCTCAACATTACACTGTAAAAAAAAATAAAAAATTAAAAATTTGTTATCACAACATTTTTTCTTTGGTCAAATCAACTTAAATAATTTATTTAGTTGAGGTAACTTATTATTTTGAGTTTCTGAGGATTAAATTAATCTCCTTCGTTGTATTAACTCACTTTTTCCAGTTCAATCTACTTAAAATTTTAAGGAAACCAGGTTGCTTACTTTTTTAAGTTAAACCAACAATATTTTTTTACAGTGTAGATGAGGAAGTCTGAAATTTTTGTGGAGTATTTGACATCAAGTCTTTTTTTTAATTTAATACATCTTGTTATAAATATCTTCAATCGACAGTGTTTGTTACTTGTTTTCTCAACCTGTTGCTCTTTACTTAGTTCTACATTGTGGTTTCCTATCCTGTTTGAGCACCGGTTATCCAGATTTGGTGATCCTGAAAAGTTCCTATCCGGATCAGATTGATCCAATCCGATGTTGCTTTGAAAAACTGGCTCAAAAGTAAGCTGGATTACGTGATCACGGATCACAAAAAAAGGATTACTAAATCCGGATCAATTTTATCCAGATTTAACCTTTTGAAAAACCGGGCCAGGTTACATGGGCTTGAACGCTGGGTTGTAACACCTATTCTTCTCCAATATTCCACCTATTCTTTCACACTACTCTAAATTCTCTTAGCAGTGGCATTGACATTCAAAAGGTCAGTATAAGCCCACTGGAAGAAATTCTTGCATCGATGTGTAGGAACAAATAGCTTATTGATCGATTTGAAAAGTGTCCGATTCAGTACTTATTAATGAAGCAACAGAGGTCCCCGTCAAACTCTGTAGCTCTTCTAAATATCACCTTGCAGCAATGGCACTGGAGCAAAACCTGGCTTTGTTCCACTGTGATTGTGCAGCTTTTCTAATAAGCACAACACAATGGGATGATTGAGTGTAAGAGAGCAACAGAGGGACTACGAGGGACTTCATCGAGCCCAGTTTACAGCACCTCTGGTTTGGCAATGACATTTTAGAGTGATGTTGCAGTAATGGTTTGTTCCACCTGAAAGAACATGTTTTATTGATTAAGGTGTCCAACTTATCCCTTGAACTCCAAGCATGCACACACTTGAGTAATATTACACCACAGGTTTGGAACAGTGACCATGCCTGTTGAGCTGTTGGTTTAGTTTAAGTGCTGATGTCATCAAATAGAAACATAAAGACACCCACCTGGGACCATGATACATACAGTACCGTTCTAAACGACATTCTGCTAAATTTAAGTAGCTCTGTAACTACAAGTCAACTAATTCTTAGGCCCTGTCCCAATTGGCACACTCCGGACTTGTGGACTTCCTCAGAGTCCACACTTCGGTACGATCATGAAGTGCAGACCTATAGTGCCCTTCACACGAGTCTTCGAGGGCACATTTAGAGGTATTTTTGGGACAGACTCGATCTTCACACCGGAAACAGGAAGACGGTCTGGTTGTTGAATCTTATGTCCATGTGAACTACGCAGCCGTGAAGTGCGTGATTTGGGACAGGGCCTTAGAGTATCTGACTGCTTAATAACTGCTAACACTTTGCTTTAAAGCTCCCCAACAACCATTCTGACTATAAGTAACATGCAATAACATGTCAACTAACTAACTATTCTAGTAACCCTAATCCTAACACAACAGCCTACTAATACTCTGAGAGTTAGTTGAAATGTAGTTGCAAAGTTACGCATAGTTAGTAGAATATCTAAAGTGACTATCAAAATAAAGTGTGTACTAATTTATTTGTAAATGTATTTTATTCCTGTGATGCAAAGCTGAATTTTCAACATCAATACTCCAATCTTCAGTGAAATCGTTCTAATATGATAATTTGGTGCTCAAGAAACATTCATTATTACTATCCATTTTAAAAGCAGCTGTGCTGCTTAATATTTTTGAGGAAACTATTTAAAAATTTCAGGATGCATGATTTTTTGACACATTTATTTTAAATATATGAAAGGTTTAGAAGTGTATTTTACAGCACATGTGATGGGCTAAGGCCGAGCTTCAGCATATAGCACCTAAACACGTAGAAAAACGCTGGGCGCGCCGCATTCTCCTTTTTCCAAAGCGCTAGGGCGGTTGCGCTCCAGTTGGTTCTTGTCACGTGACCTACTGTGCGCTTATGGTGCGCTTGCGGCATTCTGAAAAGTTGAGATGTTTTTATCTCGATGCGGCGTGGACGCACTTGGAAAAAACGAGCGTGTCGCACCGCGACCGCGCCGCTTCCATTATGAGCACGCATACCGCCCACCTACATTTGAAATAACGAACTTGAGCATGCAAAAGACGCAATATGTGAACAGGCCCTAAGTGTACCATTTGTTTTTTTTTTTCCTAATTGTCTTGATGGCAGTTTTACTGAAATCACTAAATATCTCGCTTTCCCTTAAAGACACTTGGAATGGCAATTGAAAGCACTCTGGCAGTAAAATGAGGAGAGCCTGCATCATCTCTTTGATAGGCACTCACTGAGGCTGTTGCCCTCGGGATTACATTCTGTTTTATGCTTTTATAGTTTATTTGATCCATTAGTACTTGTGTACTCCAATCATAACTGCTGTAGGTTCTTTATTTTCATCTCTTGACAGTTATACTTTGGTTGATGTGTGTGCATGCGTGCATGTATGTGTACTTTCACACTAAGCTCTTTCTGACAAGGCAGTTATTGATGGTCACAGAGAAAAGTTGTCCATCTGTAAGCAAGACACTATTACAGCAATAGTCTTAAACAACCCTATACAGTCACTTTTAAATGTCCCCAGAGTGTTTTTAAACTGTTCCATCTGGCACGCCACTCTGTTAAGATAAAAGCTGAGTGCAGCTCCAACTAAACTAAATGACTGATTTTTATAGTGTTACGATACTTTCTAATATCTAAGGAAGTCCATTTCTGCTTCAGAGTAATAAATAGATGTCATTTTTACCATTTATTGAAAATGTGACTTTCGGAATATATTTCACAATTGTGACTTTGTATCTTGGAAATTTATTTCTAAAAATGTCCCTTTTGTGACTTTATTTTTGACAGTTGTGACTTGTTATCCTATAGAGTTGCATGAGTTTTATCAGGTTGTTCATTGTGGTCTGTGGAATGTTGGTCCACTTCTCTTCAATGGCTGTTAGAAGTTGCTGGAAATTGGCAGGAACTGGAACACGCTGTCATATATGCTTTCTCCAAAGTCCCAGAAAGCCATCGTATGTGAGCATTTGCCCACTCAAGTCGTTTACTGACGAACTGCAGTCAGATAAATAAGTAGGCCTACTGTATATGTGCTAAAATTAAATTATTATATTATTATAAAACACACAGCTTTATTCAGTTATTCAACTACTATTTGATAAAGCTTTGGATGTATCCCCAGTTCCTCTCACTTAGTCACAAAACAACCTCAGGCAGTGAAAGCGCTGGCCTTCATTCAGATACAACTATTCTCCACATTTTCCTTACTTGGGTCAACTAACAAGGTCAATATAGTATTGTGAAATTTCATTGTTTGTACTAGCAAGGTTTTTTTTTTTTTTTTGCCTTGAAGCAACATGTTTTACACTACATGTTTTACATCGATCACTGTATGACTAATCAGCTAACATTTAATTTTCTTGGAAGGTATGTGTTAATCATGACCTGGGTATTAGCTAAGCCTGCTTTGTTTTAAAGTTACTCATTTTGTTTCTGCTTTACATCCAAGGTCAAACCAGTTCATTTTCTCATTGCAGCATCATCTCTTTTATTGCCAATGGTGTTGGTTTTACTGTATTATTTTCAGCTTTAGTCCTCATAATTTAAAAGTGCATGCAAAGGGAATTTGCAGGACAAAACGTCGTCTTCTTAACATATTGACAATAC
This sequence comes from Hybognathus amarus, assembly GCA_030378365.1. Classification (NCBI taxonomy): domain Eukaryota; kingdom Metazoa; phylum Chordata; class Actinopteri; order Cypriniformes; family Leuciscidae; genus Hybognathus; species Hybognathus amarus. Next base: position 227,274 of record JAQIUQ010003576.1, read on the forward strand.
AATATATTGCTACTTATGTTTTAGGGCAGGGCAAAGTAGACTTTATTTGCGGGTAGCCAATGAATGCCATGGGCTGGCATTATGCAAATTCGTTACAAACCTAAATATATAGCGGTATACGCGAATATGAATTCTTTGTAGCACACGGCTCATGTTTTCATTGGCCGCATGCTTTGCAGCTGCCTCATTCGCGCAGCAGGAATTTACAGTCTATTCGCATCTGGCGTGAACGCACCATTAGAAGTGAATGTTAAAGGCTTGGTTTCACCCACCTTAGTCACTTGGACTATTTTAACTATGTTTTTACTAACTTTTCTGGGCTGGCAAATTTTACTAATATAGAATGTCAGGAGTGGGACAGCTGTCAGATTTAATCAAAAATATCTTAACTTGTGTTCCGAAAACAAACTAAAGTCTTACGGGGTTGGAACAACATGAGGGTAATTAATGAGTAATTACTGACAGAATGTTTTGGGTGAACTAACCCCAGTGTTGGGGAGTAGTTAAATACAAGTAGTGATGGTACTAACTTAACTACATTTTTTCAGCTTGGCAGTAGCTCAGTTGCTTTTTAAACAGTGTAGCTTTTCCAATAGCTAACTACTTTTGCAGCAAGTAGCGGTGCACGAGCAAAAGCTACATTGCGTTTGTTGAGCATGCGCTCGTCTTCTTCTTGTTAGATTACTAATTTTTTAATTTTTTGCCATTACCGCCACCTGTTGATTAATCACGCATCTTGTGGCTAACGGTTCACTGACGTACAGAAGTGGGTTGACACATCCATATTATGATTATCCATGATAACAAGACGTGACAGCAGATTTGGAGGATGGAGAAACAACGTTAATTAATCCCATGGCCTTATTTGTCCAAGTTCAATCAGCATTTTTGAGAAAATGTTATAGATGCAATTTTGCGTTGGATGTATGTTTTGTTCTTGAAATGTAGTTGGCTATTTGTTGCAATTTTGCACTTTTGACAAACATTCTGAGATATTTGAGTGTTTTGTGTAATAAAACAATACTCTTTGATCATCATGATTGCATTGCCTTGTTTTAAACACTAAATATTTACTTAAAACATTCCTCAGACACTTAATCAGTTATTTATAATATACGTTGTTCCAAAAAAGCAAAAGTAGTTTCAATGTAGCTAGCTACTAATTTTCCAAAAGAGTAGCTTGACTGTAGTTAAACTACTTTAACTTGACAGTAGCTTGTAGCTTTTCAAACTACAGTTTCAGAGTAGCTTCCCCAACACTGACTAACCCTTTAAATGTATTTTGAAAAAAAAAAATTATTGTGAGTTGCCATCTTAAACCTTGAAACATCACAGTGAATGTGATGTAATGTACTAAATAGGCCTGAAACATCACATTCAACTCTAATTTTGGGTGTGTCATTGTTGTAGTGAATCAGGTGCAAATAAACAACACTATTTTGCCTCAACAGTGAATGTGATTTAATAACTGCATCTAAAATTTTGGTTTAATCCCTCTGAAATCTGTCAGAAGTCTGTCTTGGAAATGATTTGGTTTCATTCCCTCCCAGAAGTGTCTAACACAATTGAGTTCCCAAACACCAAGCATCTGAACACAAAATAGCATGACAACGTTTATTGCGTTTCCGTCTCACGCTGCTCTGGGACACAAGTCATCTATAATTTAGGAAAAAAGAGCCACAACTTCTCCAAATGCAGCAACTTCCATTTTTATTGCAAATGTTTTGCACCAATTTTCAAAGAAGTGATGGTTTTGTTCTCTGAACAGCTGGAATGGAAACACTGCTTTATTAGCAAATGTTTTCTGCAATATTCCAATTTTGAAAATAAGTTATACTTGCAACTTTGGATGAAAAACATCGCTACTCTCAGCTGATGTAATTCTTTTAGTGAAAATCCCCAGAGAGAAAGAGAAAGACAGGACATTAATGTTCCTGCAGGAAAACACTTTTCAGGAGGTGCTACAGAGGTGATTGAGGACTTGTTACTCACTGAAAACCCAATGAACAATGGTTTCCTGCTCTCTCGCGTTTCCTTTCATAAATTCACCATGTTAGTTTGTGTCTTTGGCTATGAGAAATGACAACAGTAGAGAGGTCTGATGTTTTACAGGATAAAAATAATAGGAGCTGGATTTACATGCTGTTGGGGGTGGAATCAAAGAAGATTTATTTGCAGAGCTAGTCTGCTGAAAAAAAAAACTTTACATTGTTACATGAATTAAGATAAACAGATTTGAATTGAAACTAAAGACCTGGCAATGTGTGATCTTCTGATGGCCACATGAGCAGCTGCCCTTTAATTAACCATGGACACTTTTGGCCTTGTAGTCCTTTAGAAATAACACACACTTGCAAAACATTTCAATTAGATCATTTTTTAATTTTTGCGCTAACAAAGTCCAACAGTGCAAGGAAATTCTATATTTTTTTCCTCTTTTTCTATCATTTCCACCACATGCATTTTGTTTAATGTTTAACGGAATTCTTTGGTGGTAATGATATTGTTTAAATATATATATATATATATATATATATATATATATATATATATATATATATATATATATATATATATATATATATATATATATATATATATATATATATATATATATATATATATATATATCTAACCCCTCTATATTTTTGGATAATTTAATCAAATTACAACTTGTATTTTTAAATACGTTTATTTTCCCTGATACTTGCGGGTTCTTCGGACACTGTTAACTAAGTATACTAACTCTTCATGGCTAAAGAGTAGCACAAATTATTCAAATCATATGTTGATGAAACCCTGTTATTGAGCTAAATTTTGGAGGGCCATGTTCACAGCATGGCATTAAACTCAAACCAAATAACCATGGCCTTTTCGAGTCTGCTATTTAGGTAGAACAGTCTAATCATAGGGAAGCAAAATCGATCTGGCTGACACTGAAACAGTCCATGCTTTGAAAGACAAGAATTGTTAGTTGGTGCGAGATATCAATGTCTGCAAAATACTGAAATCTTTCAGGGAATGAGGGATTTCTTGTGAAGGAATGTTGAGAGAATATCGAAGGATAAAACATATGCCATGAAAAGAGGCATATTTGAAGGAGAGATTGCCAGTGAGTATTATAGTTTATATTTTGATTATTATATTTTGGAATTGTACATATTTGTGAATCGTTCTTTCCCCGGGAGATGTTATACAGCAGTGTAATTACACACAGAAATCATGAATTAAGGCCTGTTTACACCGGGACGAATTCTGCGCACGTCATTCGCGACATTTAACACCTCGTGACTAAACAATTGGCACCAACGTAAGTGTTCACAACGGCGCGTAAACGGCACGCGTAAAAGAGTCATTTTTTAAAAAAACGCCTCGGGTTCATTTTTTTCAGTTTGACGCGCCGTGTACAGAAAACTATCCGAACCAATGAGATTGGCGCTTTTGCTCACGTGTTTGAAGCTTCTGAAGTTACAGTAAAACACAACTTGGACAACAGCTTTGCCGAGCACACATATGCAACGGCGGAAGAAGATATACGCGTCGACATGTACACTACACCGACTTCTCAGAACGTGTTAATCAGGACCATTAAGATTGATTTGTAAAAGCTTTTTTGTGAGTTCACGAATACAAAAGAAAATATGCTAGGAAATATCTCAGTAGACCCTCCTTAACACTCAAAGAACTTGCACAACTTTATACAGCAACTGAAGATGGGCAAGTCCCAAAACACAGTTCCATTAAAACATTCTTTTAGTTGCTGATAAGGCTCTTAAAAAATGGCTTGACAACTTCCTTCATCTGGGACTAGGGAAGATTTAAACCCTGTCACCTCTGTCTCCTCTCAAAAGCATTTTTCAAACATCTGTGTAAAGGGAATTTTATATAGAATCTTTCTTTTCTTTGGAAGATCTGACATCAGTGTAACATACTATTACCTCATAGAAGAACTGACTGAAAGATGTTTTTTTGAGAATAAATGCTGTCATTGTTAAAAACCAACAAAGACAAAAAGTCTTTGATTACTTTTTTTTTTACATTTTTCTTTTTCTTTGTTATGGTTTTCAAGCTACCAGCTCAGAACAGCCCAACTGTTAGCTGCATTGTTTTCTAGCTTAAGCCTATACTCTATAGTCTACACAAAAATGTTCAACTAGGTGTGTTCCATGCAACTGTAAGTGCCCTGCGAGGTGTTTTTCACACTGTATTCCATCATCTTAAGTGAGATTCCAATCCAAATAGAGCAAACATGTTCAGTTTCGAACGGCACTGTTAATGGCACTGGGAATACAGGTGCATTGGTACAACACGTAACAGGAAGTGTAGAAGGAAATTTACCCCATCAGTCATCTCACATCATTTCAGGAGATTGAACACAGAGAGTTGAGTTTGTCCTTGCAATGAAAGTCCATGTCATCAAATTTTGCTGGTTTGAAACCTGCTGACTTTCTTGTAAGGACAAACATCAGTTTGAAACAGAAATATCTTCTTATTATGACTAAGGTTTAATGTTTGGGTAAGCTATGCCTTAGACAAACTGAATTGTTAATGATACCAGTCTAGATCAATTTCAGATTTTCACCAAAAATCCTGAATCCTAAAACAACATGTTAAAAAACAAGCAATGTGCTCGGCCAAATTATGTATTGGTTGCATGAGTCTAACCAGTTCTTACGCAGAAGAAACTCCAAAGTGGTAGAAAATGTATGGTGACAGAAAGTCTGGTTATCTGAGACAAACCATCACTCAGCTCAGGAACTTGAGACAAAGTCTGCTAGCAATGTTCAATCTCTTTCTAAAGGTCAATCTACTACATAATGTCATTCATTGACTAACTGCAGATTAAGGTGCCTTCCTCATGCCTGAAGGAAAGGTCTGAAAAGTTCATTTGACATTTGTCAGAACCCTAGACCCCATTCCTGTAGTAGAGATGTCTTACCATGCCCGTTTCAGTCTCATTAAGTACTTGTGATGAGAAATGACTTTCATTGGCCGTATAAGTGACTCTAGTCATAACATTATGAGTATGATTAAGAACTCCTGGTCGCACATTCACACAGTAATGAAAATCAAGGGAAAATTGCTTGAAACAAATCGTCCAATATATCATGCAGGCTTAGGTTAATTAGATGCTATTATGTAAACTAGCCATGTGCAAAAAGAAATCATTATACATACTATACGACGGCCACCTTTATCTAAATTTCGTGGGCACTGGTCTTACTTTGTTAAGTTGTCAGGAGAACCATTAGTTCAAATCTGATGGAAGTTTCCTTCACAAAAGTTGTGCTAAAGAAAGTAAGCTAATTGGAGATTTGGAAATATGTCTTATTAGTGAACTAATACATTTACACCCGCAAACATGTTTGAATTCATTTTCAGATTGAGTTCCTTCCAGCACATTAGATCATGTCATGAAACCGCGAGATTCCACAAGCCCATTTTGCTGTACTTGTCCATGACTGAACCGAGACATCACACAGAGACATTAGGTTCCCTAGTTTCACAGCCCTGAGACAGATTGCATCCCCTCCCTCAAACAACAAACAACTGTTGTATTATGCATATGTATAGTCTAGAAGCACTATTAGTCTTCTAACTGGAGTAATGTTTCTACATTCATAATTCAAATATACAATGATCTTTAGCCAAACATGCACACACTTTCTACAGGGTTAGAATTACCATAATAACATTAAAACTATTGCAACTGGTAAATATGCCAATATACAGTCTATCTACATGGTGAACATGACTTCCCTAAGTGCAACATGTTCCTGGAACAACATTCCAATCAACCAATCAGATTTGAGGGACAATCAGGGTTAGGTGCTTCTACATCAGTGTTATTCAACTATCATTTGCTTCTGATTAGTAGGATATTGAGCCCGGTCTCATGAAAGTTTGTATTTATAGCACAAATGTAATTTCTCATGGCATTTATATGCCAAAAACAGATTTTGTGTGTAAATGGTACGCGTTTTTCGCATGCATATGATACGCACTTTTTCGCGTGTAATACGCACAAACTCCCCACCCCCTCCCCCTAAACCTACCCAGGGTTTTTTGTGTGTAGAATATACAAAAAAAAAAAAAATTGGCATATTTATTTATTTATTTATTTATTTATTTATTTAACAGGGACAATGTACAATATACAGTATGTACTGTACCAGATTTAGCTAAAAGCTAATTCTCATCTGCAGTCCCTGGGCAGGCGCCAAAGCATACAAAATATTACAATAAAACCACAATTACCACCTAAAATACAAATACAAAATAAACAACCTGTTTATTTTGTATTTGATGCCATGTATAAATTCCATGAGAAATGACATTCGTGGTATAGATACACATTTTCATGAGACTGTGTTGGGAATACTTTATGGGTACACTCTAAAAAATGCTGGGTTGTTTTAACCCAACTTTGGGTCAAATATGGACTAACCCAGCCTTTGGGTTAAATTTTTACATTACATTTTTAACCCAACATTTGGGTTTGTCCATATTTGACCCAAAATTGGGTTAAAACAACCCAGCATTTTTTAGAGTGTAGGGTTATATTCTATTTCACTATATTTTAGAATGTAATTTGCTCTTTAGTGTCACATGATCATTCAGAAATCATTCTAATATGCTGATTTGCTTTTCAAGAAACATTTTATTATTATCAATGCTGAAAACATTGTGCTTATACAGTATATAAAAAAAATACATATATATATATACAGTATATGTTCACTAGAACCAGAGACCATTTATATAAAGACATGCCACTTCCTCAATCCTTAATACAAATGTAGAGGGAAAACCCGTGACACCAAAGATGGCGGTTGTATGCAAATGCCTTGCCCTCCCGCTGGACAGCCAATCGTCTGCTTTTAACGGTCAAGCCGGGAAACATTGAAAAGGCGGCAAATTTGATATGCAGCGTATGTGTGCGTTGTGTAAATATCAGACATCCCAATTCTCCCAGAAGTTCCGGGTGTCTCCCGCAGATTGATAGCGGCAAATTAGTTAAAATATCCCGGAATCTAGAGTGAGCGCGCACATACTGCCAAGATGGCGGCCGAGTGGCATGACTTGCCTAAAAGGACTTTGATAGAACTCATCGAATTAAAAACCTATGCATGTTGTTGTGCAATTTCACTGCTATTACAGGCTGTAAGAATGAACAACTCATGGCTGTCATCAAAAATACTAAAAGTAAAATCCATGATTACTCAATGCACCAACTTCTCTTTACGTCATGGTGGATAAACAGGCTTCTTGGGTTTAGTCTCTTGGCCAAGTACAATGAACATTATCTGACGGCCTTGTGAACGGCATAAAGCAAAGCTACATAAAACCTTTAGCACTTTCCAACATCAAATCCAACATTAATCCTTGTGTGACTTTGGCCATGTCCAATTTAATTACTTCCAACCCTGGACAATTAATTTGCTATGCTCTTTTGTCTCCTCCATTACTTGAGAATGATTTCTTTTGGGTTTTCTCCATTATTTACATCCAATTATGTCCCTCTCTTATTTCAAATCCATGTTAATACCAAAAAGTCTCTTACTAATTTGCAAATTGAAGCCAAGGAACAAGGACTTGCACACACATTGCATTTTTCTGTTCTTCTTCTCGTTTCCCAAGCTAAATGTGTGTTAAATAAATAATATTGTTGTTTAAGAAAGTTCCCAAAAAGAAAAAGAAAATTTCAAATGTACAACTCTGTCAGAGCAACATTACCGTTACCTCTTTTATATCTATGTCTAAGTCATTAATCTGCTGGTCCTTTTTGTCTAAGGGTTATACAGAGAAATGGGAGTTACTTTCACAGAGCAAACTCACTTAATGAGGCAGTCTCTTGGAAGGGTTCAACACCTCTGACTGACCCTGAATCTTACCTTCAGTGCATGGCCATGTGAAACAGAACCTCTCAATCTGTGATGTCTTCTATGTCTGTGTGTATGCTTCATTTCTGAGGTTGAAGGTCCTAGGAACAGCTTCTAAATTACACTTCACACAGATAGAAAGCCTGTGAGAACTGATGATCTTCACTTGTGAAGGTCAGTACGAGAACATGCCAAGCAGAACCCAAATTTATCAAATTAATGTAAGTGACAAGTGCATTAAGAGAAAAAGGAATGGATTTATCTTCTGACATTAATTGTTCTCTAACTTAGAATTTTTGTGAAGTGTTCAATGTGCCCTAAACAAAAGTTTTAAAATTCAGATTGGTGTCAAAAAGGAAAGAGCTGATACTCTCTGTTATGCTACATTTTTATAGGCGTTAATCAGTGAGGTCTTACTGTTCATGCTAGTAAGTAATCAGCCTGGTGGGGAGGCCAAAACTGCTAAGACCTGAATGAGCACCCTGCTGTTGTCCAGCCCTGCTCCTGGTGGTCTACTGTCTTGCAGATTTTCAACTGTTCAAACTGCTCCAGTACTAATTAAACATGCCTGAATCTGCTAATTAAGTTAATGGATTACTAGAAACTTCCAATCAGGTGTGTTTGAGCAAGCTGGAGCTAAACTCTGCAAGACATTGGCAGGTTTGAACACCGGTAAAAACTATTTATAGGGGAGCGCGGGCACAACCTAATGCAATGCTAAATGTAACACGGACCTTTTACGTAGTCTCTCAGGGACACGCAGGTTGTGTTTACGCTATTTTTCTATTGCTGCCAGAAGACGGTCTTCCACGAATTTTGTGGAACATTTTGCTAATATGTCTTGAAGATACTGGACAAAGAGTGTTTTGATCATTGATCAATTTTTTCATCATAGTTTTTTTTTTTTTCGGTTTCTGAGTCGGGTGTATACGTTTCCAAATCTAACTTTATATTGCCTTAATCACTGTCATGTTGGCTTAAACATAGCACTGTTTTGAAATGTCAGCAATTCCTATCGACTGTTATATCTAGGCTTAAAATATGTAATACACAGTGGGGTTAGTTGTAACACAGTGTTACAAACAAGCTGCCAAGTGTACAATGATAATCAAATGAAAACGGAGCCACACAACTTTTCAGGTTTGAGTATTATTTATAAATTTAACTTTGATGGACTTTCACAAACAATGTTGGAATTTAAAATGTTTAAAATTTAGTTTACTATGCTTTATCAATTGTTTATTTATTTTTTTAAAAAATGGGCTGTTTTTAATGCAATAAACCCTTATTTTTTATTTTAAGCTCATTTGTATTATTATTACTGTTATTATTATTATTAATGATAATAATTTCACATGCAGCTGCCACACACAAATCTAATTCAATTGCAATTACAGTATTTTATGATTTTATTTATTATTATTTATTGCAAAACTATGAAGCCCTTTTCTGTCTCTATCTATGATATTTATCCAAAATAGAAGGATGATTGGATGAGGGATGGATGTATGGATATCTACTATACAGATGCACAAACAAGATCATACAAATAAAATTGGACTGAATTATATGTGTTACACACAAGTGTTACAACTAACCCCTCTGTCTGTTACAATTAACCCCGCATATGGAGTAAGTTGTAACATTTGAATCAAAACTGCCTAACATTATCGAGAAAAATGTTGAACCTAAAAAGAGGTATATATGACTGTGCAGGCTTTGTGGCTGTTGATGGACTTGATCTACTCAATCTATGTTTTGATCATCATTCTGAATCCGATTTCGGACTAAGTCTTTAACAAAAAATACAATTTTCTCAGCTTTATGTTTGAAATTTGTATTTGATTAAACTGATTAAAATACAGTTTAGGTCGATGTGGGAACTCTGAACTTGAGCCATTTATTAAGCTTAAAATAATTTAAAAACAAAACCAAAATCTTTAAACATTTTCTGCTATCATGTTTAAGAGCGACCATTGGTCTGGATCTGCTGAAACTCTTGAGGGGCCACTTCACACAGTAGCTGAAACTGGAGAGAGTTTTGCTATCCACTCTCAGTCTGAACATCCACCTCCTCCTATACCGATTGGTTTTAGAGACAAGAGCTCAAATCCCCGAGGTCCCCATCCACTCAAGAGTATCTGTCATGACCACAGGTGACAGCAAGATGTGCCTGTGTTTCTGCTCTTGTAGAATATCTATCATATCATCTGATCGGGTTGCACAGGTGTTGGTTTGGATTGCAGAGGGACAGGCCTGTGACAGATTCAGACTGAAGCATCGCCATGATAAGAAGAAATAACCTCTTGAAAGGCAGATTATAAACATCTGCTAAAGTTTTTCCTGCAGGGGCCATTGAATTTTATGCCCTCTGATTTGTCCTCTCCTGTGTCATATCGAAAACTGTTAGAGAGAAAGGAGTGGATATGATGAGCACTGCTTTCCATCTCGTGCCGATTGGATGAATTGAACGCAATCCTTATCTTACACTCGTCTCATAGCCCCTGGAAATAATTCCAGTTTTTTATCTGCTGAGTGGCACTCTTAGCACTGATTCTCTTCGTTTTTTGTCCTCTTTGAACACCTGTGCCTTTACTTCAAATATAATGTCATGGGATCAAAAGGATGTCAGGCACCTCTGTCATGCATTTAGATCTGCGCTTACACTCCTTTGTCACAATTTTCAGAGATGTCTAGTAAAATAAATGGCTGTCCTACTAACACTTGAGCTTTTTTAGTTTTAAAAAGTTAATTCTCTATGTTTGAAAGTAACATGCCACCTAAACTTAACCTAACCCAAACCTAACCAACAGTTGTTGGTATTTTACTGCCACTAGTGGTGATTTCAGCAGGAAAATGCAGTGAATTGTTTGGACTGTATGGATAATTTAGAGCTTTGCAAAAATGTAGGTAGAGGCACATTGGTAACACTTTATTTTAGGGTGATGTAGTTATACACTACTACATGCACTTAGGCCCCGTCCACACTACTGCGTTTTCGTTTAAAAATGGAGAATTAAAACGAAATACGATCTCCGTCCACACCAGCGTTTTATCTGCATATTAGAAATTATCTCCGTCGACATTAAAACGACTGAAAACACGGATCACGTGAGCATTCACCAACACTGAGCATGCGCGTGCCGGTGTAAACAGTAGTTGACGAATCAGGGAAGGAGACGTCATGACTGTTAACACCCAATCATAGAGCCGAGCGTGAGCCTCTGCGTCAGCATTTCTGAAGTCCTTCGTTTTGTCTCGTCCACACTAAAATGTCCTCCGGCGTTTCAAAACGCAAAACGGAAGCTGCAGCGTTTCTAAACTTCTCCGTTTTAGGTCTTCATTTTTCCCGTTTTAGTCTGGACGGGAGGTGCAAACGTAGCAAAAGGTCTCCGTTTTTAAACGAAAACGCAGTAGTGTGGACGGGACCTTACTATAGTAATAAAAGTAAATTATGCATTATCACAAGTAACTAACCCTGAACCAAACTCTAACTGGAACTCTATATAGTACAGTATGTAGTTCATTAATATTATGACTATGTCGCTTAAAATAAAGTATAACCGGAATGTTTTCCCAGTGAGTCTATGTTGGACCAAAGAGTCTCAAATGCATGTAATCCTAAAAGGATATGTTTTGACTATTTCAATTTTATTATATCTGTCTTTTAATATTATGATTTGAGCAACTCCTACTCATTGGACTATGAAGTAATCAGTCATGCAATTACTGTTCAGAGACTGTAATTAGTAAAGCAAAACGATACAATTTAGAAATTTAGGCGGCAATGTTGCACACACAAAAAATATAAATGAGAACCCAGCACTTTGGAATATGTGATTCACTCAAATATTCCATCCATCCAGAAGGAGCTCAGTTCCGAAGTGATTTTGCTAAAAGATTCAGAAATGTTTAAATTCAAAACAAGGTTGTAATCCAGTATAAAATATGAAAATCGTATATCTGTCACTAGCTCTCTCTTTTGTATCCCCTGTTCCATCTCCTTTCCTCATTTCTGGCTCTAAGTCCCAGACGATTGTTAACTCTCTTTTTATCTTGTATCTGAAGTGATGGACAAGCTCAATGTTAATTCCCCCCCTGAATGTCCAGACGTTTGGCCTAGCAGGACCCTGCCGTGTCATGTCTTATTAATATCCCCTTTTCTGTCACGGCCTTTGTACACAGATTAGAAAGTAATTAACCTTTAAAGTCGTCTGCTGGTCCAACATTAACTATTTACAGGCTTGTGGGTCTCACAAGCTGTAGCTCTCTCTTATTAATTTCTTCTTGTCCTCTCTGCTTCCTGCTTCTTAGCACGTTTCCTGTGTTCCATCTAGCACCCCATATCCAGGATAATCTACCTTACAACCATTACCTATAATGGTATGTAGTGTAAAAGTGCCATATATCTAGCAATGCCTTAATTTAACCAATCCCATTTGTTACACTATAATGCTGTTCTATATTTACCTGAAACGAACTTAGACTGCTACTTTTAGTTACAAACATAGATGAGCCAATTGTTCACTTGAAGTTTCAGACACAACTCTCAGATATACTACTGTGAGAAACACCTTATAAATTGATGACATATACACTCACCTAAAGGATTGTTGGGAACACCAGTTCAATTTCTCATTAATGCAATTATCTAATCAATCAATCACATGGCAGTTGCTTTAATGCATTTAGGGGTGTGGTCCTGGTCAAGACAATCTCCTGAACTCCAAACTGAATGTCAGAATGGGAAAGAAGGGTGATTTAAGCAATTTTGAGTGTGCAGTGGTTGTTGGTGCCAGACGGGCCAGTCTGAGTATTTCACAATCTGCTCAGTTACTGAGATTTTCACGCACAAACATTTCTTGGGTTTACAAAGAATGTTGTGAAAATGGAAAACCATCCAGTATGCGACAGTCCTGTGAGCGAAATTGCCTTATTGATGCTAGAGGTCAGAGGAGAATGGGTGGACTGATTCAAGCTGATAGAAGAGCAACGTTGACTGAAATAACCACTTGTTACAACCGAGGTATGCAGCAAAGCATTTGCGAAGCCACAACATGCACAACCTTGAGGTGGATAGGCTACAACAGCAGAAGACCCCAACGGGTACCACTAATGTCCTCTACAAATAGGAAAAAGAGGCTACAATTTGCAAGAGCTCACCAAAATTGGACAGTTGAAGACTGAAAAATGTTGCCTGGTCTGAAGAGTCTGGATTTCTGTTGAGACATTCAGATGGTAGAGTCAGAATGTGGCATAAACAGAATGAGAACATAGATCCATCATGCCTTGTTACCACTGTGCAGGCTGGTGGTGGTGTAATGGTGTTGGGATGTTTTCTTGGCACACTTTAGGCCCCTTAGTGCCAATTAGGCATTGTTTAAATGCCACGGCCTGAGCATTGTTTCTGACCATGTCCATCCTTTTATCCACCATGTACCCATCCTCTGATGGCTTCTTCCAGCAGGAGAATGCACCATGTCACAAAGCTCAAATCATTTCAAATTGGTTTCTTGAACATGGCAATGAGTTCACTGCACTAAAATGGCCCCCACTGTCACCAGATCTCAACCCAATAGAGCATATTTGGGATGTGGTGGAACGGGAGCTTTGTGCCCTGGATGTGTATCCCACAAATCTCCATCAACTGCAAGATGCTATCCTATCAATATGGGCCAACATTTCTAAAGAATGCTTTCAGCACCTTGTTGAATCAATGCCACATTGAATTAAAGCAGCTCTGAAGGTGGAAGGTGGTCAAACACAGTATTAGTATGGTGCTCCTAATAATCCTTTAGGTGAGTGTACCTGCATTAACACAGGGCAAGTGTTTTGATGGATTGCTTCCTGCTGCCCCACTGGATCCCTCAGATCCTAAAGATGACCTTTTGGCACACAAAAGACAATCATTTGCCCTTCACACCCAAATGCTGCAGAGAAGCATGTTATTATCATTTTTATGACATTTGTAATGGACATAGATCACTGTCCAGCACTTACATCTGCATTGTATTTACACCAGGTATCCAGAAACATGCTGCCCGAGTTATGCTTTTTGCAGCAGAAATAATCACATCCTGCCCTCATGCTGACCATGATAAGAGAACATTGGTATGGAAATAAGCAGAACACACTTGGTGTATCTTGCAAGAAGCCGATGCAGGTACTGTTCTTCCAAGTGCATCTGGTCTTCTGTGTCTGAGAGCCTCCATCATGTTTCATTCATAGCCTGAAGAGAGGCTCTTACAACACAGGAACAAATATAGGAGGAGGGGGTTAAGAGAGAAAAGATAAGGAGAAATACTATACAGAGGGAAAGCAGCAGTAAATGGACCATGGATAGACAACATCTATGCTGACTCTTTTATATCTGACCAGATATCTTAATAGACATGATGTTACGGGAATGTAACTTGATATCCTCTTACCTCTGTATAATGCTTCTTAACGGAACATGTTTGCAATAGATTTCCATTGTTAATTGTTATATTTTTATGTTTTAGTTTTTGTCTTTTAATGAAAATATGGTTTCATTTTACTTAAATATTCAATCAAGTCATAATTTACTGATTTTACTAACTAAAACAATGTAGTTGTAATTGAGCTATATATTATATAATATAACATTGTGTTTTTTATATAAATTCGACTTGATTCAAATTTTATTTATTTTTGATTTAGTCTACTTTGTTGTCATAATCATTTATTCTAGAAAATTGTTTTTTGACCAAACAAATTGTAACTTTTATTTATTTCTTTACATATTTCATTAACAGATGATTTTTTTGTTTGTTTTTTAATTTGTTTGTTTTTTAATTAATAAACCCCCATCCTCATGTTGTTCCAAACCTGTATGATTTTCATTCTTCAGTAAAAAAACAAAGAATATTTTAAAGAATGTTGAAAAAAGAATGTCCAAACAACACTGAAGTTCATTGGACTTTCACTGTATGGACAAATAAATAAATAAATTCTATAAAAAATCATAAAAATGATTCTGTGGTAAAAAAAAAATAAATAAATAAAATAAAAAACAAATAGATTATTTATTAGGTTCAGGTTGTCACAGTCATGGTCTGCACCATTCTGTCTTCATCATCTTCACTACACTTCCCAGCATCCTCTTGTCTCCACACCTGAACTCACTCCCTCAACCATCGACCTGTTCTTCGTTTGCATCATCTGTGTCACCTGTCTTCACCTTGTTATGTTTGATTCAAACTTGTATTTAGTTTGCTTCTGTTCAGCCTGTCCTTGTCGGTCGTTGTCAATGTTACTTAGTGTTTGCTTTTGCCTGCCTGTATCCGTGCTAATTATTTTATAAGTGAAGTTATATTGTTTGGAATTTGGATCTTCATCTGTCTGCACCACACCCATGAGAGAATGACGACCTATAAATTTTTTTTTTTTTTTTTTCAGAGTCACCATTTTGTGGGAACTAGGTTGGCAAGGTTTATGGGAACCTGTGGTGGTTGCATTAGGAGATGTGATTGAACCCACCTGTGCTTGTCCTATAAAGAGGGGAATCTCCAGCCAAGTAGACGGCCTCGTCTGATCCTCGTTCTCAGGAAGCCTGCACGTAACGCCAGTCCAGCCAAGCCCGCACTTCACACCAGATCTGCTGAGCCCAAGGCAGTATGCGTCATGCCCGCCGCACCTGAGACAGTGAATGTTATACCTGTCCAGCCAGAGGCCGTCTAGCCAGAGACCGCCCCACCAGAGTCTCGTCCCGCCGAGACCGCCCCGCCAGTGTGTCGTCCCGCCGAGACCGCCCCGCCAGTGTCTCGTCCCACCGAGACCGCCCCGCCAGAGTCTCGTCCCGTCGAGACGGCCCCCGCCAGAGTCTCTTCCCGCTGAGACGGCCCCCGCCAGAGTCTCTTCCTGCTGAGACCGCCCCGCCAGAGTCTCGTCCGCCGAGACCGCCCCGCCAGAGTCTCGTCCCGCCGAGACCGCCCCGCCAGAGTCTCGTCCCGCCGAGACCGCCCCGCCAGAGTCTCGTCCACGGCCGCCCGAAGGGCTCTGCACCGCCGTGGCCGCCCGAAGGGTCTGCACCGCCGTGGCCGCCCGAAGGGTCTGCACCGCCGTGGCCGCCCGAAGGGTCCTCTCCGCCGTGGCCGCCCAAAGGGTCCTCTCCGATTCTGCCTCTTCATCTGTCTGCACCACACCCGTGACACAGGTAAGAATTTAAAAGACAATTTTTTTTTATGTTAGTACTTGACTAAAGCTTGTAGAAATAAAAGCGTAAATATCAACATTGAGTAAAACCTACTCAACTTTCTGATGGTGGTGTTCCCATAATAGTATAATAATGGTGTTCCCATAATAGTATAATCCCATAATAACTGGGGAATGAATAATTGATAAGGTTGCATTTTCCCCAGCTGTATTTTTACTGTTTTACCATTGCTTTTGTTGTTAGGTCTAGTAACTTTTTGTTACTAACTCTTTTGTGGCCTTTGGAGTTCAATTTCTACTCAAAATTGACAAAAAAAAATTATATATACATCAAATGTTACCATTATTGTGTATTGCGTACCAAGTATTACAATGTCTGTGCTGGATGTAGACGTTCCCCCTACTGTATCATTTACTTAGATGTTCTAAGTAAAGCATACACTTTTTAAAGTATTGCTTAATTCAGCGTTATATTGTTTGAGTAAAATGGCAAAACAAACTTCAACAAAGTAGAAAATAACTCAACAAATCTGCATGCAAAAGAAAAATTAAGTGAATTTTACTTATAGTGTTTTCATCGCTGAAGAAAGGTGTAGGAATCATAGCTTTTGGGAATCTCAACCAAAGACTAACGAAGAGTTTGAGACTCTCCTCTGAATCGCTGTCCTCTTCCTGGCCAGCACCATTACAAATAACCTGCAGTCTGACCTTCAACATGCAATCTATTAATTGCACACTCGCTTAGTGATGTTCATCAGCTTCACTTTGCACAGAGCCTCATTTCTTAATTAGAATAATAAGGTAATTAATAACGACACTAGTAAGGTCACCACCTCTCATCATGAGATGGCCACTGAATGAGTGGGAAGTCAACATAAAATGACTACAAGCAATAATTTGTAACACATATCTGACCCGCCCCTCCCTCTCCAGCATTAGCACCCCTCACCCCACCGGTCCTGAATGACATAGTGTCCTTGCTGGGTAATTACATCAGGTTCAGTGGTGTGGGGTCATAAAACTTAAAGTAGTCTAATACCTGGAAATTGGCTTTCAGGTGTGCCGTGCGTCTTGCTGTCATGTCTGACAGTGTTCTCGCCGAGGCACTCTCGTCCAGGGGCTCATAAATACCGCTATCATGCAAAACAAATAGAAGCTGAAAACAAATAGCACTAAATCATCGGCCTTACTAATATGATGGCGTGTTATTTACCGGCTGTGTGGTGAGGCTGATAATGCTGCCTTTATTGTTGATATAAAACCCTTCCTCCCACCTATATGCGTACTGGTCACCATCATCTGAGAAAACAGAGACGAAAAACAATGGTGATCCACACTGGGTTTCAGGGTAAAATCAATAACTGTCCAAATTATCTCGGTGCTCTAAGCAGGCAATCACCACTGAGCCCCTCCCCATTCTACATCAATCCACTCACTCCTGTGTAATCAATGACCCATCTCGCCCTTTTCAGTCCAGGGGTTATGCTTGAATTATGAGTTTATGGATTAATTCATTTCTATACATAAACGTGCTTTCACGGCGATGGAACCAATATTTAACAAGGCGTACGGATGGGGTGGAAGCCGAGGCGTCGCACTTCGTTATGGCTGTTAAACTTCTTGTAAAGTTTTCCATTATGTGCCAAAACCAGTGGAGATTAAAGGCTATTAAAATGTTATCGCAGGACAACATAATCCCTCTGGCAGTGTTTCCGCTTTCTTTTTTTTTTTTCTTGTCAAGTGATGGTAATATTTCACCGCATATGCCAGTTTTCAGCCTATTCAAGATTGCTTGTTCTTATCCATCGGCACAGATCGATATTGTTTAGAGAGACATTTCATATCGGTTTGCATGAAATTAAGTAGTTCTGAGAATCACAGACACCACAGATTGCATGCTGTACAATGTAATTTGTAACATTTTACATAATGTAAGTGGTGTAATCTAAATTATTTGAAACTTCTTTTTTAGCATAAGACTTAAATATAAAGTAGAAAAATGTAATTTACAATATGGACGTAAGCATTAGGACACAGTGTAGGGAGCAACAAGTTACATGTCTGTATTACGTTACTTAACCTGTTAACCTTCAGCTCCACAAGGGGGCTCACAGCTGAAAATGACATACCTGGATAAAAATAAATACAACTCCTGAGAACAAAATACATTTATCTGTAATCCGATAGGGTCACTAGAGAGAGAGATGTTTGAATTATATTAGTTACTTATGGAAATGTTAACGGTGAAAAAGTGGGTTACATCTGAATATTTTCTGTAAAAAGATAGGAGATGTTGAATAATATTAATTTGTTGCTTTGCCTGTTTTTGGACCATGAATGCCATGGATTTTAATAAATGCCTGCCATTTAAAGGCTGTTTTGTAAAGAAATGCTAGAGTATTCTGATGCTTTTGATCAGTTCTCTTGTTAGATTTTGCAGCGCACCCCATCTGCCAATTACCTCAATCTACATTTTTGCTTAAATCTTTACCTGTCTAAAAGTTGCCATAGCAAGTGATAAAAAATGCCTTCCAGTGCTGAAAAAAAATCATTTTATTCATAAATCTGTTTTTAACCTCAGAACGATCTGATTTTGTGGTGTCTGTGCTTTAAATTAAATAATTACAATCTTAATTCAAGTGATGAAGGATTTTGAAAGTAATCAGTGTTGAGTACTAAACCCTGCCTGGTTTAAATGTTTGGAAATGATTGACAGTTGAAAACATTCTTCAAGTAATCAAAAAGTAATCAGTTACATGAATAGAGTAATTGAAATAGTTACACTACGTGTTGCATATTAAACAATATCTTGTAATAAACCTATTACATTTCTACAGTAACCTTCACAACAAAGCAAAGCTCATTTTTCAGCATCATTAAGAAATGGTCAAACATTTGGTCAAACTTTATATTGAGTGCCTTGAACTAACATTGAAACACTGGCCTTATTGTGTACATACATGTTTTTGTTTTTACATTGTACTCTTATTTTAAAAATAACTGTATGTAATCATTGCTGCACTTAATTTATGTAATTACATTCATAAATACACTGTTGACCCTTCCCTTACACCTTAACCCACCATTAAACCTAACCATACCACCACACCTGTACCTAATCTTTCCCGTATCACACCTCAACAGCAGTTAAATTATTTTACAATACGACATGAACACAATATCCCCTGTAATGTTAGCCGACTAGGATGCTATTAGAACTGGAGGTGTGTGAAAACAGCCAGGAAGTAGTTTCCCCTTTGTTTGATGGACCGTCTCACTCACAGAGAGGTTTGTTAATCTTAAGGAGATCCGGCCTGACTCGTCTTTCTCATTCGGTACAACTCTGAGGCTAATTGAGTTAACAGAATTGATAGAGCACTTCAGAAAAGAGGATATCTGATGTGGTTATGGTGTCTGGTTTAGATGCAAATAGAGAAATATCAGCGAGACGTGTATACTGTATTGTTCTGACTCGCATTATTGGGTCACAAGCCAAAATAAAAGGGAAAAGAGAAGCACTCCTTACCTTCCTTTTTGTTCCAGTTCTCTCTTTTAATACCCTCAGGGTCTATCTCTCAGGGGTGAGAGAGGATGGAGTGATAGGGCATTCTCTCTCTTTCTCTCTCTCTCTCTCTCTCTCTCTCTCTCTCTCTCTGTCATTTCTTTACTTCTCCTAGACACCGGTTCATGGGAACAGCCTACAATTACTGTGACACTCTCTGCCACCAGCAAACTCAAAGCTTTTCTAGTATTAGTTCTTAACCTGAGTTATCGATAGTGTTATTTGTGCCTTTTTCTTCAACACACACACACACACAACAGACACAGGTAGCACTCAATGTCAAGGTTACTGCAAGTTCTCTACTTCACAGGCTGTTGAGCTGATGATGCACAGGGCATTATGGGGAATCTTGTCACACAGCATTGCTTGGAGTGAGTGAGCGAGTAGAGAAAAACTGTTTCACAGAACTTGTATTTTTTTTGTGCTTTTCCAATAACACTGTAAACAAATGCAAAGAGACGACAACAATTAAATAACAAAAAATATTAATAAATTAATGTGAATTTTTCTAAACTTACCAACTAAAACCTAAACTACACTTTTTCTTTCCTTACACATAGTAAGAAAGCTATTAAGAAAGCTATTAAAAAAACACTGGACAGTAACAAATAGTTAGTTAAAAAGCACTGGATCGTAAAAATTGTCAGGTAACCATTATTTAGTTCTGGACGGTAATTATTATTTTATAGTGTAAGTTATACTATATTACTCCATTAATCACCACTTTTATCTTTTGCATAGAAACACATTTTAGTCTGAAGGTGTGAATATTTAAAATTTTCCCCCATGTTTAATATTTCACTATGTTTAATATTCACTCATGCCTGTGATGTCCACAGGGAGACAGGTGTCTTGTTGAAGGCGTGAGCCTGAGCAGAATGTAATGTGTCCTTGTTCTGTATGTAATTTTAATGCAGCAAATCACTTTCTTTTTTTTCTTTTTTTTCTTTTTTAGAGATATTCTTTGGGAGTCTCTTTGAGTACTCACTATGGAAATCTTGTTATGTATTCACTATTGAAATCTTGTTATAACCTACATTAGGATTATATATAGATAATCCTTTCCAGTTGGTAAACATGGTGACGTTTTTTTGTGGGTGGAGCTGTTGTTGTTTTTTTGGAGGCAGAACAATCGCTCTGACCGCTTCACTAACGCTAGTTAGCAATGATTGTTAGCTTGTTTTTTAACAATGACTGGAGAAAATCTGATATTATCTTAATGTGTAAGGTCACTCAGTGTCCAGGACCACGATTGTTATTTCCAAAAGTTATCTTTAACAGACGGAACCAGATTGGCCGACCTGTAATTTTTAGTTTTGGTCTCGACTTGGTCTCGGTCTCAACTTGGTTGGTCTTGGTCTCGACTTGGTCTCGGTCTTAGTCTCGACTTGGTTGGTCTCAACTTGGTCTCAGGTCTTAGTCTTGACTTGGTTGGTCTTAACTTGGTTGGTCTTGGTCTCGGTCTTGGCCTCAACCAGGTTGGTCTTGGTCTCGAGTCAACAAATACGTATTACATTTTTATTACATTTTATATACGTATTACATCCATTTTTATGTTGCACCTGTTTCAGTCTATGCATTAGTGATGGGGATTTTTAAGTTGTTACATCATTAGGCCAGAGTGTGGTGACAAGTCTCTGATTCATTCAGTCAACCAATTCAGTGAACTGAATTTTTCGGCATTTAAGCTCCCCAGCCAATAGCAATTTGATGTCAATCCTTGTTTTCACTGTTATTTGGTCTCTATCATGCATTTTCTGAAAGAGCACTAAATCTGTGGATCCAAAAGCAAGCAAGGAAGAAGCTAAAACAATTGAAAGAAGCACAAGTAAGCTAACATGATCATCAAAAATTCAACAGTGTATAAATCAAAACTGCCCAACGTTACTGAATAAAATATCAGCCCTAGTAGATATAGAATTATGTAAGTTTTGAGGATGTTGATGGGCTCATTCTACTCGGCCTAGGTTTTGATTATCCTCCTGAATCCAATCCAGACAGTCGTTAAGATAAAACTCAGCTTTTAGTTCAAAATATAGCTTTTTTTTCAATAAAACTTCACCACATTCAATTGTTGGTTTAAAAAAAAAAGAACGCAGTAATCTAGAATATTTTTTTTTTTTTAAGCAGAGGCTCTGATCTTTCTTTTGATATATTGATATCTATACAACAAAATATTTTGGAGGCCATAAACGTTTTGTAATAATGATCAAAAATTCTGCCGCTGGCTGGCAACTTTTAAAAAACAAAAAAAAATAAATAATAAACCAAAAAAAGAATAGAATTGCTGAATTCCAAACCACTGAATCCAGAACCGCATAGCATACTACTCTTACTAATGTTACCATATCTTTCAATGGCAGGCATAGTATGATTAGTATGCTAGAATGCAGTTCTGTCTTTGCGGAATGCGGAGTCATTGAATTATTCACTCAACTAATTGTTTTAACAACACTGATTCATTCAGCAACTAAATAAGCCCTGCTTTTGTTGCTTGGATAAAACTGTTTAAGAACTTTTCAATATAAGTAATAATCGCAAGTAATTATGCTGTTGTTAGTTAAAATTAGAACAACTGCAGTCTTAATCATTTGATGTTGCTTAATTACAGCTAAATATAATTATAATTATAGCTAGGCACTGTAAAGTTTGAAAACATTGCTATGGGGAATTGTAAACAAGTGGGTGATAATGACCTTGTACAAATCCACTATAGCGCTGGAGTAACAGAATCTGTCCGCATGTTTCAAGCTGATGTTGCATATGAGGACTCATAAACTTCATATCATCCCTCAGTGATTTGATCAGTTGTCTCACATTACATTGAGTAATCGCTCACCTCTCAGCCCCTGGGACATTTGTCTTCTCCAATATGGGGTCATTATCTTCAGCTGCCATCTACATGGTTAAATTGCCTTCTTATCCACGCTACACCGACCTCACCCCAAGGTCAAGTGTTGCACTGTCAGGCCGATTAAAGACAGTTACACAGAAATTATCAGCCTCATCTTAAATGCTGCATCCAGCTCCTGGGAAACAAATAGAGTTGCATCAAGGGCTTGAATTATGGTCTAATATCCATTGTAGGTGTGATGATCCTTCATGGATTATGATGCATGCCATGAAATCAGAAAATGAGAGGTGGCTCTGTTTAGCCTTTACAGTCAGACTCAAAGCCCTTTTTTATTTTTGCAGTGGCTGAATCTACAGAGGTATAATTCAACTTCCATATGAGTAGGGCCCGTGAAAACTGCCAGGCCTGTTGTCATTTGTGCACAAGTGCATGTGATTGTGTGCGTGCGTGTGTGTACATATGGCAGAGTGGATGTTTTGCTTTAAAAGCGTCTTTGAATAGCTCTTGAAACAGCCTTTTGATGGGCACAGTGCAACACCAGATAACTCTTTATCTCCAGCTTGAATGACTAATATCCTCGCTCACTCTTTCTCCCATCAAAATATGCTATTTCTACCTCCATAATCTTGGCTACGGAATAAGGAGAGTTGTTTTCAGAAAGTGTTGGTGAACCATTTATGCAGTGAATTTGCAGAATCCCTTTTCCTTTGCCAAAATGATAAGCACTGGAGAGTTCAAATTTGCACAGTTGTAGTCATATCCAGAAAAAAAAATATAGGCCATTTTATATATATTTGCTGTGTATTGCGTTGCCACTGAGGCGTTTAATTTTTTGTGTGTTCAGATCTTCATTATGTTTCAGTATATACTTATGCAATAAAAAAAATAATCTAAAAACATTTTGATAATATCTTAGACCCTCAAACTTCAAGGTTTTTAAACTTTTAAAACAACCTTTTTTTAATTCAAATACATTC
Source organism: Hybognathus amarus (assembly GCA_030378365.1). Lineage (NCBI taxonomy): Eukaryota > Metazoa > Chordata > Actinopteri > Cypriniformes > Leuciscidae > Hybognathus > Hybognathus amarus. The sequence goes on from JAQIUQ010003576.1 coordinate 250,725, forward strand.
ATACATCCTGTTTGCTCCCTCAACACAAATTCAGTTCAATTCAGGAATTGTTTGAAATTTAAAAATCATTCTTTATTCAGTAATAAGTACACAACTCTGACAGCTAGTCCTAATTCGTAAATAGTGGTAAATTATTTTTACCACTGAATTTCATGATATCTGACTTGTATAAAGATCTACACTTCAAGGTTAAGCCAATGGCAAGTTATGCTGTTTGGTCCATATAGAATCTGCATAGAATCCAGAACTCTCTGCAGACCTCATACATGCCCTCCTGTATATTTATGAGTTTGGACTAAAGCCAGTTTTACACACAATCTCATACTGATCCGGAATGTTCTGTCCTTTTGGCACGCCTACTTACAAGTGTGGAAAATGAGAAGACATGCTGTAGTTGGTCTTTCTCAAACTAGTCGCAAGAATCTTGTCTCCTCAATTGAATGGGCATGCTTGCTGTTGCCTGCTTCAATCACAGTCTGCTGGGGTTTTTATGTCACTATTTTTGCACAGCTTTTGACAGATTTATGCGTGAATATCTTAAATTGAAATGCAGAGTCTGAGTCAAGCAATGACTCGATTTACTGTCCCAGGGACACCTCATGCACCTGACATCCCAGTCTGGCAAGCCAGCGGACTATTTCAGAGCAGGGAACGAGAGAGTGGGCAGACGTGAGTGGTAGTGTTGGATATTTGCCTTTATTTTCCACTCCAGTAAAGCGAATTCCTCGTAACCCTTTGTAATGAGGATGTGGGTCATCATTTTGGCCCTTGACTCATAAAAAAAAAAACTTGACACGTACTTTAGGCCTCCCAGCGATATGGCAGCTCACCTTGTGTCTATCCGCAGCTGCTCTGTTCCAGAGGTGATGACAGAAATGCTGGTCCTGCAGGTTTTATTTATTTATTTATTTATTTATTTTTTTTTTTTAACTTCACTTTCTCTGTTACCCATTATCCACCTTATGCCAGGCTGGAATTTTTATCACTCCAGTTGTTTTGCTATTGTAATTCCACAGATGCAGGTCATCATTTTTAGCAGCTATGGGTTGAGATGCTCTCATTTAGCACTGGGACGGAAACTATTCTGACCTGAATGGCTAGCTGAATTATAAGCAAATTCCTTTGTCCATTAAAACCTTTTGTACATTAATGTGAAAAGAAGCCCCTAAAATGCAGAAACATAACTAGACAATATATACAAAATAAAACAGCTCTTTTTGTTTCTTTTACTATTTTTACTCTAGTGGGTGGCTAATGCATGTAATTGCGTAAATGGTTAATTAATCTTGGCAAATTAAATAGATAATTACAGTTTAAATATGTAAAGGCACAAATGTTTGCAACCCCCTCATGAGTCCTTAATAGAAATTTAGCACTGTTATGTTTCTGAATTAATTAGTGTAATACATTTGGACAATGTGAAAATAGGCATTCCTTAATGTATTTATATGAAAATTTATATAAAAAGAGACTTTTATGAAAGGCTGAAATGTACATTTTACTTAAGAAGAATTGCATGCTATATGAAGTCACTACGAGTTAAGTCAGTGACTGACGAAATGGGGGTTTCGCTAGAGAGCCCTAACACCTTCGAGTTATTAGAATACAAGCCAATGGTATGAAACCATACAATCTAAATAATGCTGGGTTGTTTTAACCCAATTTTGGGTAAAATATGGACAGACCCAGCCATTGGATAACATTTTTTTAATTACATTTTTAACCCAACCTTTGGGTTTGTCCATATTTTACCCAAAATTGGGTTAAAACAACCCAGCATTTTTTTTTTAGAGTGTAGGTCTAATGCACATGTCATTATAAAAGGAGCCGCGATTGCAATCTTGCATTATGTTCATGGCTCATCGCTGGGCGCTTCATCAGTGAACTTCCCCTTCTAAAAATCCCCTTTTCCACCAAAGCATTTTGAGAGCTGGTTCGGAGCCGGTGCCTGCGCATGAACCAGTTCTTTGTGTTTTGACAGCCAAAGAACCAGTTCTCGGCCAGGAAAACTGGTTCCAAAGCGGCACCAACTCTTTGCTGGACTAGAACCGTTCTTTTACCCAGTCATGCTTACGTCGGGGGCTGGGGCAGGTTTCGGTGTGTTCGAAACATCTTTTCTGACCATAATAAAGGATCGTAAAGCCAAGAGAAACATTTGCAGAAACACGATGGAGTCTGCCTTTGTAATTGTTATGCTTGAAGTTGGCGCAAGCGTTTATTTTTATTTTTTTATTTAAAACCTTATAAGCAAAGAAGAAAACAGTCACAATATAGAACAAATATATGACAAAAAAAGACACAAGACGGGTAAATAACTTATCATAAAAAAATAACATATCAAAGGAAAAGATTAAAAGACTTACATATTTCAATTGTTTTAAAAGCCTTCTTGGTACACAAGTTCGGTATAATCCTGAAGTAATGTTTTACTTGCAAGTGTTTCTAGCTAAAACATATGTCGACGTACACAGTGACGTAACGACATCGTTCCCTAGGCGCTAGTCAGTGGAAAAACAAACAGGTTCTGAACGGGTTCGCAAGTTGAACCAACTCCGAACCAACTTTGAACCAGCACCAGTTCCGAACCAGTTCTTTTTTTGGTGGAAAAGGGGTAAAAGAGCTGCATGGACATCTTTTTCAAGATGTCTTGCCCGTGTGTTTCTGGATGTGGGCGCATGATCCATCCGCCTGACAGTCACAAGTACTGTCTGGCGTGTTTGAGCTTTAATCGCGCTCAGACAGCGCTCGTTGACGAGTCATGTTCTCATTTTGGGTACAAGGCCATCGCGATGTTAAGATCGAGACACAAAGACCTCTGTGGGGGTGGAGTCTCCTCTGCCACACCTCTTTCTATCTCTTTCTCGAGAGGGCATACTTTGGCTAGGCGCCACTCCTGAGACCTGCAAATTGGAGCTAGGGCACAGTTCTTTCCAGGATCTTGTAGCAGGACCACTCCTTCCCCCGGTGGAGGGCCGAGGGAATATCGTTAGTTATCTTTCTCCTGCCACTGGCCTAATGCTGTTAAAGAAAGAACTGACTCCCCTTCCTCCGAGCCCCAAGAGGCCTCGGATGGCAGTGTGCGACTCACACGCGAGAACTAAACTGAAGTAGTTGAAGGAGATCGCAATTCTCGCGCATGCGTCGTGCAAATCTCTTGAAGTCTCGTTTCAGGCCTACAAGGAAGAAAAGGAAAAGTCTAATAAAGTCGTTATTTTTGTTTGTTTTTCGCACAAAAAGTATTCTCGTCGCTTGATAAACTTATAGTTGAGCCACTGTTGAGTCACGTGGAATATTTAAACATTTTCTTCATTGACTTTCTGGGCCGTCAAGTTTGTATCCCTTAGGCAGCCTATGTAGCAGTGATCCACATCTCAATTTCAATCAAAAATATCTTCATTTGTGTTTCGAAGACGAACGAAGGTCTTACGGGGTTGGTACAGCATGGGGGTGAGTAATTAATGACTTAATTTTTGGGTGAACTAACCCTTTAACATTTTATTTGAAATTTCATTTAGACAGAAAACCACAATGGCATGATTATAATTAGCATAATTTGTAGGATGCATCAAGATTACATGGAATATTTATTGACTTCTTCACAGTGTTTGTGTAAATACTTAATTTGGACTGTTTACTCAGGTGCACCAACCTTTCTATGCAGGAGCACAAATGCTTTACAGACATGCAAAACAACATGGACAAACTGTGAAAGGACTATAAGACGGAGGATTTGAACTAATACAGTATATGCCGGACCAATTATGTGCTCCTGTGGTCAGAGGATCTTTCTAGACAATTGCCCAAATGATTTGGGTCTATTTCAGCAAAGGATTCGCTGTGTCTGCATGCTGTCAGACTCTACCCAGAACAAATTTTAGGTGTCCAGATCAGTTATAAGGTGACATTGTTTGTTTTTACACCCTGTGAAGGGTAGAATAGTATAAAAATATGCTTCAGGGCACAAAGTGTCCAAATCTGCAGATTTACAACTGTTAACTTTGGAGAGGGAAATGCATGAAAGCATTTGAGGATGTTATTTCAGACGTAATAGTAAGCACTTCGCAAATGTAATTGGTCTGAAGTGGGCACACTCAGACAAACAACAGAGGTACGTTTTAATATTTCATTAGAACAGATGAATGGGAAATTGTTTAACGCTTTTGATGACTCCATTTGACCATAACATGTTTTATTAACAATATGAAATATGTATATTTTATGATTACAGAAATAGTGTTTAAACCGGCTATCAAATGGATTTAGTCCACTGTTCAAATGCCTTTCCCTTGCTCTAATAATATGGATATATAGCCATAATTTGATCTAGTTATTGCTTCATCAAGTATTTATTGAAAAATGGAAAAGTTTGCCTTCATCCTTCCGCATTATACCTCACTCTATTTTAAACAAATATTACCGCAAGATTCCTCCAGCCATTATCCATTTTTTAACACAAGTTCATGTCATTTGTGATCAAGGGGGGACAAAATGTATTGTGAATCAGTGATGAAAAGAGCAGATATGGGCCTCAAACACAAGAAAAACAGAATGAGAAGAAAGACATAGCAGCGGATTACTTTTGTTTTTCCAATCATCCTTTCACGGCAAACAGTATTGATTCAGATTCTATGGCCCTCTCAGTCTTTCTAACCCTCCGTCTGTCCAACTCGCTCTTCCTCTGCCCACCTGGCCCCAAGAGAAATGACTCCTCAGCGTTCTCTCTTAGTATTAAAGAACCGTTGACAGGGAATCATTCTTCCTGATCTCCGAGTTTAGCCTTTAATTTTTACAAAACCTATCAATCATGGCAGAGGGGGTGAAAAGTCTGGGCAATATTTCCAAGCTGCGATTAAAAGATATCACCTTACGACATGCATCAATCAGCAGTATGTCATTCGTTGTCCTCATCACACTGTAGATTTTTGCATTCTATTAAAGCAAGAAGCCACAAGAGGCCATGTCAAAAATGATTTAATTAATGATTTTTTTTTTGACATGTTTTCCTGTAAAAATATCTCGAGGTACTTCAAACAAGTTTAATTTGTAAAACCGTGTAAGATATTACGACATAATATATGAGTTATGAATTAACCAAGTAAAGCCTAAAATGTCAGAAAAATCTTTTTTTTTTTATTGAAAGTTAGATATAAGTTATCTCCCAAGCACTTGCTGTGGTTTTCCGCCATACAATATAGTTGTCCAACCCGTAAAATGCAAAAAAAAAAAAAAATCGTGCCTGAATCATATTGAGGACAATAATCAAAACATAGATGGAGTAGAACATAGACTTTCCCCACTTTGACAGAAATTTCCATCAACTGCAGGGAAAGAGTGAAGGATTGCTTTGTTGAGTTGCTCGTCTTTGTGTGCTTCTTCCGCAATTAGCTGTGACAGGAAGATAAAAATATATATTCTATATAAAATTACATATGTTATTCTATTTTTGCATGAAAAAAAAATCTTGTACTAAGGATATTATATGGAGTCCCCAAAGGGGCATGGTGTTGGAACGAATTGTGAAAAAAAAAAAATATATCTTGCAAAAGTAAAAGCATTGACAATTAAATTTTTCTGTTCCAGTAAAAATAGCTCAATATTACAGAAAAATAAATATATATATATATATATATATATATATATATATATATATATATATATATATATATATATATATATATATATATATATATTATATTTATTTATTTATTTGTAATATTGAGCTATTTTTACTGGAACAGAAAAATACAAATTAAGGACATTATATATATTTTTTTAACATTTTTTATTTTTTTTTATTTTTTTTATGAGTACAGTGATTTTATAAAGAGTAACACATGTTTTACACTGTTTAACCAGCAACAACAATATGATAAAAAAATCTATGTTAATTTAATAGTTCTCTACAACGTCATATAGTTCGCTATAACTGTTGACTATTCACAGCAATACGTTTTATCAGCATTTTACAAAATTTTGCTCATCTAATCGGAATTTATTATCTTAACTATGTGTTTTAGAATTCTTAATTGTTTTTTGGTTGAAATGTTGTTTGCCTTGGTTAGACAAATGTGTGTTGTAAAACTGATATTTAAACATTGATGGCTCCTTAAAGTTTTATTAAGGTGAGCTTAACCTTGTTGCACTGCGTTGTGGGGATACTAAGTCAAACCGGCGCTTCTGTCTTGTAGTGTTGAGCAAATCTCTGCTTGTAATGACCACAAACCAGAAGACTTCTCTCTTGTGGTGTGAAGCAATTAAATTTACTAAAATACATGCATGATGCATAACATAGTGTGTTTGGAGGTCACACTTCTTCTGACAAGCATACAGGGAAAATGATGAGTTCACTGCTCCGTGCCCCGGCCTGATCCCTTATGGATTCCCACTCTTTATCCCAGCTGCATGTTAACACACCGGCCACGTACTGCCACTGTTTTACGTGTAGTGGGCATGGTGCCATAGAATCATGATGGATGATTAGACCGGCACAAAAAGTGTTGTAAAAATTTAAGATCTTAACCAGTGTCACTCTGCATGATTTCTGCTACTGAACCTTTGTTTATTTCCAAAGTATATGTAGACTTCTTTTGCTCACAAACATCTCAGATTGTTAACCTTATTGTACATATTTGCATTCCAGTTAAGAGGAAATGAAATGCACAGCAGGGAAGGATTAAGAACCCGCCAGCAGGTGAAAGACAGGATGAGAATACAGATGGCTGTCCACAGCTTCCTCCCTTTCTGAATCACTGCAGCTATATAGAAACAGCGACTCACACCGTGCATGTATGTGCAAGACATAAGTGCAAGTTATTACTGTCTTGTTATAAGGTCAGAAAAGACTGTAAGGTAACTATTTAAAAGTGTGTTCAATCTCTGCATTGAATACAGGATGCAACTCCACACAGAGTAGATGTAGTGATGATAAACCCTGCTGTCATGCTCTCTGCTAGAGAGGCTATTTGAAGGCACACTGTTGAGCTTGTGGATTTAGCCGCATCCTGTGCTATTCTGCTTTTTAAGGGGCCAAATTCAGCAGCTTCGCTGTGTTTGTTTCCATGCAAAAAGGGTGGGATTTTTTTGGTCCACAAGCCACACTGGGGTGCGTTTCCTGTACAGCTATGTAGTTCGCTGCTTCACTACCATAGTACGATGCATCATTGGAGAAATCAACTAGCTAGTCACGACTGTTTTCCGAAACCCATTGTCGCAAAGTATCGTTCAACCACGTTGGTTTTGCACGTGGTGGAGTTCAACGTGATCTCATGAGAATACGTATAAGTTCTATCTTGCGTACATTTAATTACGTTTTATACACGTATAAACGTTACAATACTGGCGTATTTACAGTACTAAGACATAACATATTTACGAATTAGACAAAACAAAAACGTAATTTATTTACGTATGAAAAATCCACCGACGTATACATTTGTACTTATCACTATTTATGCATATTAAATTCGTAGCATGTTTTGACTCGGTTTTGACATTTTCGCAATAAATACATTACTTGTCTGTTAGTTATGTTTTTCTTCATAATTGTAGTTTACGTAGTTTTAAGGAATTGTTATGGATGGGTTTAGGGGTATGAGTAGGATTGGTGGCTCAAAATATATTCTAATGCTATATTGTTAATAAAACTGCCATTTCCCAACACATTTTTCCATTACGTTTTTCCTTTTTTATATTCTGTATAAAATGGGTATGTTTAGGTTTGGGATTAGGGTTACGGGATCTTACATTTATCTATAAAATGGTAAAAAAGGGACATTATACAGATATCTTTATGATATAGAATATACGTAAATAGTTAACGTTTTGTAGCTGTAAAAACGTAATAATGTTGCGTTTAAATGTTGCAGATACATCCATATAATATATGTTTCAGCATCTGTCCAAACGTACTAAAAAGTACATATTCTATCTTTGCAAAAAACGTAAAATACCTACGTATTAACAATGAGACCAGCTGTGAAGTAATAACTTCTTTTATTGAAATTGTTTGAGATCCATTTAACGCTAGGTTTTTTTATATATAAAGATTACAGACATGTTATCTGAGGACTATTTCTGATTGTTTGTTATTTAGCTTTATTACCAGACTCAATATTTGGCTTGTTCTTACATAGTAGCACATTCGCACATGCGCACTCTTCAAAATAACTAAAAGACGTAAATTACATTTGTATGTATTCTAAATAAAAGGCAGCAGTTGTACTGAATGTCAGCTTGCTTATTTTGCTCAAGATAAGGATTTTTTACGTCCAAATGTGATGCAGTATAGAAACTATGCCTCTAACCACAAGTCGAGAGCTGTCGTTCAAACCACACAACTTTGTGATGCTTTCGGGAAACGCACCCTGGTAATGTAGATTCACCAGCCACTACATGCAATTGGTAACACTTTACAATTAGGTTCATTAGTTAACATTAGTAAATGCATTAACTAACATGAACTAACGATGAGCAATGCATTAGTTACAGTGTTTATTAATCTTTGTTAATGTTAGTTAATACAAATACAGCTGTTTATTGTGCATTCATGTTAAGTTCACAGTGCATTAGCTAATGTTAACTAATACGACCTTTGATTTTAATAACATATTAGTAAATGTTGGAATTAATATTAACTAAGATTAATAAATGCTGAAGAAGTATTGTTCACATATTGTACATGTTAACTAATGAAACTTATTGTAAAGTGTTACCATGCAATTTTTATATAATTTAAAAATTATTTATTGATCATGCAAACAGTAGCGGTTTCTGGGACGAGCGGAACCGGGCAGTCGTCCAGGGCGCATTTTTTCATGTCACATGGGGGGCAGCACGAGTAACCTTATTTAATTTATTAAGTAAGTTACTTATAATTAGTAGAACGAATTGACTATCGAAATAAAGTGTAACCAAAAAGAGCAATTCTTTGTGACTCAAAGTGGTTTTCTATTTTCTACAATTTCAATTCAATTATTGATAATGGCGCCCCTGCTTGCTGAGAAGGTTCCGTGCACAGAAGCTATGTCAAGGGGGTCTCAAGATTGGAGGTAGCTCACCAAGGGGCCGTTCACATATCACGTCTTTTGCGCACTCGTGTTTGTTATTTCAGATGTAGGCGCACTGGAAGCACGCTCGTAATTGAAGCGACACGCTCCTCTTTCCAGGGGAGCGAGATGAAAAAAATAAAATAAAACTTTTCAGTATGGGGTGCACCCAAACACGTGGGTGTTGTTCTCTTCTCTGTAAATAAATCTTGTAGCAGAGCTACAGCAAGCGTTTTTCGGTGGTGGAAATCTATAAGCTACTAAAACTTCTTTGTTGTTGTGGAGAGCGCAATGCATGGTTGCTTAGCAAAGACAGACGCCATGGGAAAATCAGACCGAATATTACTATATATTACAGTAATTTGTCTTTTTTGAATATTTTTTTATATAATTATTATTTTTAGTGCCCTCTATTGGTGATGTTTCAGATTGCAACTAATTTTTACAAGAGTACTCATGCTCTTGCACGTTCTGAACACATGAGCGCACTCATGGTACCGGTGTCGTGCCGAATTTCAACCCCCGGCAAATTATTACCCCCAGTATTGGTAGGTTAAGGTAATAATTCGGCAGGGTTCGAACAATTCGGCTCAACATGCAAACTCATGCAAACTCCACAGCAGGGTTACAATAATAGGCTATAATACTTCATGCACATACCATGATAACGTTACATAGACTGCATTTAGCCGACATGCGGTGTTATCCTTTTTTTACTGTCTATGGGTGTTATCTAACATAAGGCATTTCACTAAGTATTCGTGTATCTTTCACAGTCAGCAATGTCAACACAGGTGAATGTAATTTTTTTTTTTTTTTTTTTTTTTTTGGAGTTCAGAAAAGAGCCAGTCTAGAGAAAGCCTTCAGTTTATCTATGAGGAAGTGAATTCTTGGGGGAGGAGTTGTTTTTTTGTGCCAGCTGCATTGTCTTAGAAGCCACCAGTGGATCATAATATTGAGGTTTGATTGTTTACTCATAAAGCTTTGATTCTTTGCCTGATAGCTCTGGGATCTGCTGCTGTACCCTGAATTTCTTCTTCCAATGCTATATGGATTACATCAGATTTTTATCTCATGGTGCTGCATTACATGTGCAATGAAGAACTTAATGTGGATTGCAAAAGGTGATGCAGCAGAACCCGTTTCACATTTCAGATTAATTGTTAATGTACCATGAAACTGTCAACAGTTTTATAAAGCCGGTTAAACTGATTCATGTGCTAATAATGGCGTTCAGGTGGGGGCATTTATTGATCATACAAAGAACAATTTAGGTAAGTGTTGGCAAATTTGAATTGCAAGCAGTATTAAGATGTTCAAGCTCAGCAAAGGTTACTCTAACACAAAACACAATAGCCAAAGTGTTCCGCTCTGAATAGACGCCTTGTGGAATTTCACGGAATGTCCCCGTGAAGAATTTCACAACCTTTCAAATCCTTAATGACAGTTTTCAGAAATGTGACACAATCCTGCTGCTTTTTGGCTCCCTCCAGTCCAGCCATTGTTCCTGAATGCATCAGGAATACCGAACCCTCTTTCATCCATTTAGGACACTCAAATTCCGTTTTTTATCCTTTTGTTGGGGGCAGGAGGAGGGTGGATGAGGAACACTAGCATACTTTCACACTTTCTCACTCATTTCTTTCTTTTGGGACTCATATAGATGTGTAAAATGGAAGAGGCCTGGGTTCCCAGCTCTTTTTTATTATTTCAGATTGGTGAAGCAGGTGATGGAGAATGCAGTAGACCAGAGAGGTACAATAAGGAAATTGTCTGGAGCCAAATAGCTCCAGATTAAGAACATGTCTGAAACTGTGTCTTTTCATCGCGCACGGAAGGGAAACGAGGTTAGATTGAGCGAGGTGTGCAGAGAGCTTTTAGAAGCCTGTGGTGAGATTGCCTTTAACTGGTGACTTCAAACACGCACAAAAAAAGCATAAACAAGAAAAAAAGGAAAAAAAAGAGGAGACTAAGGCGGTTTTCTACAATTTTTACTCTTGTGAATACAGTACTTTCTCGGTATAATGAAAAAAAATATGAAGTTTTAAATTAAGTTTTAATTTATGAATAAGTATTCAAGAATTGGCTACAAATAAAAAGTGTTTTAACATTTCCACCGTTATTGCCCCCAAAAAATAAAATGAAATAAAAAAATAAAAAAAATAAAAAAACACATATATATATGTGTGTGTGTGTGTGTGTGTGTGTATATATATATATATATATATATATATATATATATATATATATACTATATATATATATATATATATACATATACATATACATATACATTTACATTTACATATATATACATATATATATATATATATATATATATATACATATACAGTACATATATATATATATATATTATATATATATATATATATATATATACATATACAGTACATATACATATATATATATATATATATATATATATATATATATATATATATATATATATATATATATATATACATGTATGTATGTATGTATGTATGTTTTTTTTATTTTTTTTTATTACATTTTTTAATATAATGCAAAATATATATATTATACTTAATTGAACACATATTGACCAGTGGGGCATGTTGTCACGCGCAAGGGGGTAAGTTGTCACAATGGAACCTGCCAGGTGTTTCTTCTAAATTTCTAAATTATATAATATATTTGAACAACAAATATTGTAATATGCTAACATTTATGATCTGTAAAAGACATGATGCAATGTTCCAAAAAAAAAAATACTGTATGCGTGAGTGTGTGTGTGTGTGTGTGTAGTCAACCTATAGAAAAATTCTAATTAAATTATAATCAGTTTTTAGGATAGACACTAAATAATTTTCTAATATGAGATGATTTAAACTAAATGTCTCAAACCAACAGATCGCTCCAAACCCACAAGACTTTTGTTCTTATTTGAATTAAGATTTACAGTCATAAATCAAGGTGTAGATTGGTTCTTGTGCATCAAACAAGCATATTTGAGCTTTCGCTTATACCATATTTGTATTATGTGCATTATGTATATGCATTTATCAGTGCTTGTAGAGTGCAATTCAAATCTTAAAATAAATTTAAAGCAATTGTGTCTCTTCGAAAGAGTTGGAATAAACCGCTGGATGTATGTGGATTTATTTTACAATTTCTAGACTTTTGCATTGAAGAACAGAATTATCTTAAAACATGTTTTTCAAAGAAGACAAAAGTCTGGAATGACATGAGGGTAAATCAGTGATGACAGAATTTTCTTTGTTAGGTAAACTAACTCTTTAATTTCACCAAGGTTGTTTGTTATATGCAGTTTATGCAGACTTAAGATCTTTCTCACTTGCCTCTTACAATCAAATTGTTTTTGTCTTGTTTTTTTAATGGGTGGATACCGAAAGATGAGGTCAAAGAAGCAATTGTGCATGAAAAATGCCATTTCGTGGCTAAGTTCCTTTCTCGCAGAACAACTTAGTGTGGATCACAAAACTAGCTGTCACTTCTGAACATTAGTATAATACTGAGGCTGCTCCGATGCTGTATCAAGACAGCGGCCCTCCATAATCACCATTATATAACAAGGAAAGACGCTGAAGGAGGATTGGAAAGAGCGACTTGCCATTCAATAGTCGTGCATGGTTATGTTTCTTAACAGCTCTTGTCTCCCTCAGGGTGAAATCCTAATCAAGACGCATAGCAATTCTCACATAACCTCATCTTAAACTTTGTATGTCTCGTTCTTTGAACGAGTCTGCATGACTCGCTTTGTTTAAATAGCCCCCGAAATTGCTTTAAGGCTGACTACCTATAGACGTGCTTTAATTAGCATCTGAGGGACCTTGTGATAATTGTTTGTTAATCCTGGCCTTCATTTGAATAATCAGGGTCTCTCTAGGATTCGTCTTTTAAAAAATCAATGTGCCAACCAGACTGTTAATGATAAGAATCTGTCCCAGTCAGGATAAAGTGGAACTGATTCACAATTTCTTGGGTGACGCGGAAAGAGAAGAGGTCGGACAAAAAAAAAAAAAAAAAAAAAATGACAGACTGAAGTATTGAGGAGGGTTGCATCGAGAAACATCCTAAACTTTACTCTCATTAGAGGAGTGAAATTACTGAAAATGCCTCAGTGAAAAACTCAATTAACGTCAAAGCAATAAAAGAGCTTCTGTAAGACCACTGGGACTAAAATACAGATAGCATATTTCCATTCTCTGTTTGATTTATTTATTTCATTTTATGTAGAATCATGATTCTGATCAATTGACAAGCAACATGTATCAAAGCGTTTATATGATACAAATGTAATTAATTCCATTATTTTCATTAAGTGTTACGTTGTGGGGCAATTTGGCCCGTTTACATTTTCTAGTTGTTGGAAATACTGGTTAGCATTTTTTTTGTTTTGTTTTTTGTTTTTTTCTTGATATTTTGTGACTTTTTCTCATTTATCATGATTAACATGTATTCTAAGTTTCAACATGCTGATGTGTATTGACATAAACAAACAAAATTACTGTTCCATTCGTAATATTCGCAGGTCAATTTGACCCACTTATTTTAAAGCTCTAAAGCAATGTACAGAACCCAAAGTAATACATTTTTTGGGTTATATTTTGTTATTTTGTATTTTTACAACTGTATGAAGCAAAAAATAAATACATTTCAAGACAGAAAATATTTTTTCAGCCACAGATGGTAAAAAATGAGCTATCATTTATTTTTTCAAGCTACCTGAAATAATATTAAACCTTTGTTTTTTCTTGATATTTTGTGACTTTTTTTTGCATCGATCATCATGAACATGCATGCAAAGTTTGAACATTATGCTGTGTTTTGACATATACAAAAAATAATAATATTACAGTACGTTCGTGGTGTTCATGGGTCAATTTGACCTTCATAGTAACTATGGAGCCATTCAAAAGCAACTGTACAGACACAACATAAAAACATTTACTTTATGAATGTTAGGTAACTTCAAGTCCAGTTCTAATGTACAAGTGTATCTAAAAGTGCTCTAACCAAACACACTTGAAAAAGCTAAAATCACAGCATTTTATCATTTATAAAATGTATCAAATTTGCAAATTACACATGAAAATCTTTGTCAGACACAGAGAGTAAAATAAGCTCTCATTTCTATATTCAATACATCTGAAATACCTATAGCTTTTAACCAAAATTTTTATGTAGGATTTTCAAATGCAGCATAACAGTGCCAAACAATTCATAAAAAATACATTAAAAATATTATATATACAGTATGTTTTTGTTATGTTTGGTTTCTCAATCCCATGTGAGTGAATAATGAGCTTTCCCACAATTTTGCTTAGTGTGTCACAAGACACAAGAAAGCAGCATAAATTAGCTCCCAAAGTTTGACAGTAAACTAAGTAATTTCACAGGTTTTTGACTGTTTGGTTCACCGATTGAGGAAAATGTTGTTGAAGATACAGAAAAATCAATGAAACTAGGGAACCTATAGGGAATTAGGTCTTAGGAAACTAGGGAAAATCAAACATTCTCATTATACATCTAAATTTAATTGTATGATGCTCAAAGCATAAAATGTAATTGGAAACTGTCATGTTAACAATGTACATTCAGTTTCTATGCCTCAGATGAAAGTATAATAGAACAACACTTTATATATAACCTACAATTACAAATGAGACCTTGCCATATGCATTATAAAAATAAAAATAAAAGAAAATGCATAGTTGCTTAAAATAGTATTGGATGGAGTATAGCATATGTCCTCACAGGACATTTTAAAGTCCCAAAAGTATATAATGTCAACCACCCGTGTTTATTACGCAGTTTCCCTCATGGGGACCGTACGCTGCTCCTTACAATGTAGGTCATTACAGCTTTTACTATCCTTGTGAGGACATTTGGTCTCTGTAAGGTAGGCAAAACCTGCCCCACACACATTCACACAAGCACAGTGAGCTATATAAAAGGGACATTGAGGTTAAAAGGGAGAGGGAAATGATGGATATTAGCTTGACTCTCATTATGTGCATGAGATATTTAAAAGGCACTTCAATGATAGTCCAGATAGAATTCAGAGTGACTTTACAGTCTGCATGTCCCGTACTACAACATTCATGCAAACTAAAGTGGAACAGTGCCTTTGTCTGTTTTACTCATGAAGCAAAGCTTAGGTTTTGCACATTTCCATCAAACCCAGGATTCGTGCTGCAATTGTTCCAGCCCATCGCCTTGTGGAATACGTCAGCCTGTCATCTCATATTCTGAAATAACTTGATCTCTTTCTCTAACTGGTATTTATTGATATGTATGTTCCTTTGTTACCAGTGGTTCCGTATGAAAAAGACATGATAACTTGACAGAGCAATCTCCGCTTCTGAGCCAAGGGGAAAAAAATGCTTTGCAAAGAACTCAAAGACATCTGCACAATAAGGAACAAAACTCTATTGCATGGTGCCCTTACAGAATTGTTGAAGCTCTTGTTTTATTCACCAGAAATTAAATGGGCATTCCTCTCCGTCTGCCTCACTCTCTCTTTCTCTCCGTCTCTCATCCTTTTCTCAGCACTTGCACTGTGACTCATCAGCGAGGCATCCTGGGAGTGTTGAATAATGGATGTCCCACCATACAGGCGGAGACACAATGCAATCTCAGAGAGAGACTTGTGTGCTTGTTGGACAATCAGACAGTTGCTGTGTGTGCTCTTCTGTTTAAAACCATGCAAAACCTTTTCATTCACCTCAGCTCAAGCCCCTCGCTCACCCCTCGGCCTCTTCTGGAGATCCCTTCTTGGGCTTCTATCTGTGAGTCAACTGTCACAAACAACCTTGGTGGATTCATGTCAGAAAGATCATAGTTGAACAATCATGAACGCCACCACAAAGTCGTAAAGAGTCACTTTAGACATTGTACTAACTAGAAGTAACTTTTCAACTACATGTCAACTGTCATTAGCAGCGCAGTCTCATCCCAATTCGTCATATAACTGACGTTTTGGGACGTCTTTTGACCATTCGTCAATATACGACTTTTTAGGGCCCCCTTAAACGTCGGTAGATGACGTTATGGGATCCTAACTCTACCCCAGACCTAAACCTAACCCTAAACCCAACTCGTCACCTAACTGACGTTAAAGGTAAAGCGTCAGTTGTATGACGACCCGGGATCGTCATCTACCGACGTTTAAGGGGGCCCTAAAAAGTCGTATATTGACGTATGGTCAAAAGACGTCCCAAAACGTCAGTTATATGACGAATTGGGATGAGACTGTGTTATCATTAGAGTATTAGTAGACTGTCAGCTTAATGTCTGCTAACACTTTTATTTGTTGGTCCTCCAACAGATCATTCAACGAACTGACTATAAGTAACTTGGCGGCTACTAGTAAACTTATTCGTCTAACCTAAAGCCTAACACCTAACCATAACTTAACAGTCTACTGACAGTCTACTATAATATACTAATCAGGGCCGGCCCTGACCAATTTGCTGCCCTAGGTAAGATTTTACCTGGCGCACCCATGCATTACAGCACATTTCACCCCAACATTTGTGTTGGTGATTATTTAGTCATATATTGGACATATAACTGGACATTTCAGTTTTTTTGGATGTGCGCAAGTGGCTTCATACGGTATGCTGTTGTTGATGCATGCCGTGATTCTCGCAAGATATCACGTCAGGGGCGCCACTCTCAAACTTGCATTGCTGGTTTTTCCAGCCGCATCCCCCAAGCTTTACTATCAGGATGATTCGCCCTACTATGACTTTGTTTACCCCCGAAATTACTTTAACGCTGTTATATTAAGGTACAGATCTTGCATAGTGTGCCTTTAAGCCCTGAGTTAAAACTTTTTACGGCGTGTCAGTAAGAAATGTGTCATTATACATAGGTATTTAGCAGTGACATTGTCAGGCTTTTTTATTTACAACAAGATAATAGCATTGTAAGAATGACTTTATTTTTGTGTTGTTAATTAAGAGAAGGTATACCGCCATCTTGCCCCTACAAAAGTTATTTCAACGCACCTGATGTTGTAAAACACGACTTCCCAACTTGTAAATACGAACTCCCTGGAGGAATGGAACACAATCTAAACCACCATGTCGTCAGAAACTAATCAAGGCTAATAGTAGCTTTTGTTTTGTGCTTGAGAATCTGTGCTTGAGAATCTGAGTGTTGAAAAATGTGAACAAGTCTATCCCGCACAGACCTTACTATTATCTCACACAGACCGGAAGATGGGTTTAAAGCAGAGAGCAATTACACAAGACTCCAGAGTATCCAGGGGGTCAAGTGCCTTTCTCAAGGACACAATGGCAGTCAGTGTTGGAGAAGGTTATTTTTTAAATGAAATAGTGTTACTCAGTAGCTGTAACAGTTCACAAGTTTTACTTTGTAAGTCATTAACATGACCTAACAATACGTTTACAGCATTTATATTCAATTCTACATATTGTAATATAGATTCTTAATTTTCGAATTGTATAAATTAACATCGTTTTTATTATTATTATTATTTGTTTTATAAATTAAGATTATTGATGCCTAATACATTAACTAATGTAAACAAACTTTTGTGTAACTTTTTCACACTGTCTAACAAAGAAACGGAGTACTTGGATTTACTTTTGCTTACCAGTAGCATTTTTCTAGCATTGAGTAGTTTACAAATCATAAATCAGGTTCGCTGAAAGGAAACATTGCGGCATGACACTCTATAACAATAATATCCATCATGCTCACACTTACAACTCCCACAGTTTTTGCACCATAATTACACTCCTAGCACAGAGAGTTTGTCAATTGTAATTGGTGATAAATAAATATGCATAAAAGTGTTACTTATTTGAAAAAAAGTTGAAGTGTAAATTTGACATGTTATTTAAAAAGAGATTGCATAATACTTAATAATACAAACCTGAAATTACTTTCTTTTTTTCTGTAGAACACAAAAGAAGACATATTGTGGACTGTGTGTATATATATATATATATATATATATATATGTTCTATCTCTTTAAAAAAATTACTTGTAAATGCTTAGTGGTTATGTAAATGCAGTCTATGCATAAATGTGATGCCATGTGCAATCTCCTGTAGAGACTTTAAGAGTGTGTGCAACAGAGTATGAAAGGGAAAGCGCATTTCTACTGTGATAGTGTTCATTTTCTGAAGCTCGTGTTCATATTCAGAGCCTTTTGTATGTTCTCCTGGAGTCCCAGCAGCCTCTGTGAACCGTATCCTCTCCCGCTGCCACTGACTGTAATTCACCCCAGATCTCCGTGCACCTTTGCAACAGGGGTCAGCGCAATACTGCAACACTCGTCTCCAGCGTTTCCAGCTCATTCTTACTCTGTAGAGCCCTGCCTCCACTTCCCTGCCTGTAATCAGCTATGGCTCCGGCACACAGCGGCGGATCAGTTCTTTTCATTTAACCCCACCATCGTCCCAAACCTCCACACACACACATACCACACACATCCTCAACGCACCGCAATCCAACCTTGATAAAATGAAAAAAATAAAAAAATAAAAAAAAATAAATCTCTAGATATTGCACTCTTGGGATTAGGGATTTCAGAAAGATTTGATTTCATAAAAGACATGACTCTCCTCTATGTGCCAGTCTCTTCAATCAGCCAACAATGACCCTTTCACTGGACTTAACCTTCAGCTCTCTTTATATCAGTGTTTTACTCTCTATGTTCATCTGTAATTACTCTGCAGACACAGTGGATAACCCTCAGCCTTTAATTATACAGTACTGAGAGAGTAGAACATTTCAGGAAATTGCTGGATGAATAAAACCGTTTCATTTGGTAATGCTACCTTGTCTGGAAGATCTGCAGCAAATTTTCATTGGAGATTCATGTAAGACATGTGTGTCAAAGTCAGTTTCTGAAGGGAAACTGTTGTGAACAGTTTCGCTCCAGTGCCCTGAACCAGCTAATCAATGTCTTCAGGATCACTAAAAACTTCCAGGCAGGTAAGTCAGAGTTGATTGGAACAAAACCCTGCAGGACACTGGCCCTCCAGGAACTGAGTTTGACACATGTGATGTCAGGGATTGGTGTCCAACTTCTATTAGTCTTTGCTATCTTACAGGGGACATTCTCAGAACTTTGGCTAATGTTCTGGCAAGGTTAAAGCTGTCAACATTCTTTTAAAATGTTCGATAGAACCCTTTTTGGTTTTATCGTGAATTAAAGCATTGTCTAAAATATTTTAAATGATTGATTGATTGATTGATAATTGTGCATGTGGCCAGTTCAATTCAAATTCGCACGCGAATTGAAAGGGAGCCAATTTGTTCATTCTGAACTTAATCCAGTGGATGTGGTTGCCCCTCCCACTGGCATCTGATTGGTCCAAAATTCTGCTCTTCGTAGCTGTACATTAAACATCAAATATAATCTGATTGGCTGTGATTGTGTCACATCCTTTATTGTGTTCAGTATGGACGAATAAATGGCTTGCAGCATTATGATTATGGTTATGATTATGATTCAAGCTATAGCCTGAATTCGTCATACTCATATTCTATTCAGAATGTGAGTCTGATTCTGCTCCATAGGGCTTTGATTATGAGGCGTGTTTAGAGCAATGCAATAAGTGACGTATGCGAGTTGTCAACAGAACTGAATTGAATCACGCACTCTGGAAAAAGTATTTAAAAGAAAAATGAGTGTTTATGAATGTATACACGAACAAGTCCTCCGTTTACGATTAAATCTCGACAATAAAGCCAACAAATCTGCTCGCATTTCTCAAGCTAATTTTATAACGGGTTTGAGCACGTCTTGATTGATTTTAATAAATAGAGAAATGACAAAAGAGACCAGGCTGAAGAAGTGTGTTCATTTGAGTCTTCAGAGAAAAGAGAGCGGGAGCTAACATGATTATGTATTTAATGATGATTTAAATACAAAATGATGAGTAGCATCTAATAATTTATTTTAAAAAAATACACTGCTTGTAAGGGCTACAGTGACTACCAGTGTGGGTATGGTGTGCGAGTAGTATAGTAACAAAGCATCACCATTGTTTGATACAGCGATGGCTTTGACATGAGTTGCATCGCCGTGATGCCCATTTCGGTTCCTTCTTTTACTTGGTCTTCCATGAGTGTGAGCAAAGGAGAAACCACAATGACAACTAGGTTTTCATAGCGTTCCAGCTTCTTAGAAACCATCAGAGCCAGCTGATAAATTAAACTTTTGCCGAATGCTGTAGGAAGGACGGCAAACACATCTTTCCGATCGACAAATCCCTTTATTGCAGTTCTCTCTTGTCTTTTAAAATTAATGCGCTGTCGATTTCTTCTAAAACTGACGTGATAGTGGAATCTATACATGTCAATTCTCCAGCCGCAGTCATCATTGAGGGAAACCAGTTCCCCAGCGCTCTTTGATTACGTAACTGCAGATCATCTGTCAATCATCGTATAAATCCCGCCCTGGCAATTTGATTGGCCCGAACATATTTTAACTGATCATCTACTCCTCAGTGGATCGAGTCCAGACGAAAGTTTCAGTCTCATCCCGATTCGTCATATAACTGACGTCTTGGGACGTCTTTTGACCATACGTCAATATACACCTTTTTAGGGCCCCCTTAAACGTCGGTAGATGACTATCCCAGGCCGTCATACAACTGACACATTACCTTTAACTTCAGTTAGGTGACGAGTTGGGTTTAGGGTTAGATTTAGGTCTGGTGTAGAGTTAGGATCCGATAATGTCATCTACCGACGTTTAAGGGGGCCCTAAAAGGCGTATATTGACGTATGGTCAAAAGACGTCCCAAGATGTCAGTTATATGACGAATTGGGATGAGACTGCGCTAGATTCAAGCAGCATTATGCCTGAAATTGTTGGTGAGATTGGTTGTGTTTGTAATTGGAAAAAGTAGAAATCTTCAGTGATTGTCGTAGTGGCCTTCTTAGTGGTTATCTTGTGGTTATCTTCTTAGTGGTTATCTCTGCCACTAACTTTCACAAAACAGATATACTCATAAGTTTCTATCTTAACTGTCAACACCACATCTGGAAAGACAGATTTTGGCTGTAGATATGGAGATGTTTATTTCATGCACTCGGCACTATCAGAATATATCATCATCTGTGCCTCGGGACATGTTGAAAGACGCAGAATGCTAAGACACTCTGTTCTTAAATTCAACCAATAAACTTTTCACAAGACTTGTTGTACTACACAACATTGGAGGCAGTGTTACAGTAGGAAGCGCTATGGCTGTCACATCGCTTTTCCTGGTGATGCCTGTCGAAGCGTTCCATGTGTGCAGGTGATGAAGGCCAAGGCATGCCTAGCTAGCTGGGAAAATCATTGTGACAGTAGAGTAGTGTGAGACCGGGAGCTTGAGCTGAGTCCCTGGGCCGGTGCACTGATGGAGTATGACACGTACAGGAGACAAAGAGCCCAGGCCTCTGATTACTGAACACACACACTGGTATCACATTTAACAGTTAGCAACCCAGAGGTCATCTTCACAAAGATATCCTGTTGTGGACATAGAGAACGTGTGTTTGTTTGTTTTTTTTATCTGTCGGATTATGTCTCTCTATTTTGTTCCAAATGTCTCTTGACCAGCATTGTAAAAAATGTAAACCTTCCGACTGCTGCAGACATTCATTCGTTTGTTTGTTTTTATGCAGTATTAATAAAAGGATAATTTTTAAATGTGTAATAATTAATACTTTTTTATTGATTTTTTTAATTACAAATTAGGACGTTAAATTGACATCCCTGAATGCATTAAATTAATTGGCAAGCCCTATTATTCTATGGATTAATAATGTTTAATAAATTAATAATGAATAATTTATTTAATAATGTTTTTTTAAGTAATCTTAATTTTCACACACACACACATACACATACATATATAAGCCATTGAAATGAATGTGTTTCATAGGGCAATGCCACGTCCTGTTGCAAATGCATGTGAAAGAAAACTACAAAGTTTGCTAGGCCAAAAAGACTGTTAATTGTGCGATAAAAAAAATTGACGCAGTTAAAATGGGTTTGCGCTAACGCCATTCATAACGCATATATATATATATATATATATATATATATATATATATATATATATATATATATATATATATATATATATATATATATATATATATATGCGTTATGAATATATATATATATATATATATATATATATATATATATATATATATCTCGTTTTTTTGGGTTTTATTTTTACTCTCCTCCTCCACTCTTTTTTTCCCTCTCATTGGTTTTCATGGTATATCCATAGAAGCATCTCACACGCACAATGGTGCTAAAGGAAGGGCACAAATCAATTACTTTTCAGGCCTGTGAGGCTGGTGGGAGGACAAGCCGAACTGGCAGCTTGGGACTTGTGTTTCCCATAGCAAGGTTACGCGTTGTCATCTTATCTAAGAAGCTCATCACCACACTGCCAGCGTCACACTTGAGAGGTGCCCCAGCAAGCAAACTGGTGTTTACCATCAGTATGACCCCGAAGGAAAATTCAACTGCAATGTCAGGCCAGTAACCTGAATAAATGCTTAGAGTGACATAGAGTGAGCGGTAACCAGGTGGTGATTTCTGAGAGGCATTCGAGACCCCTGAATAAATGGCTCTTGCTCCACTTCCAAGAGAACTCTGGTGCAGTTCATATGTAATGAAAGCAATACACACAAAAGACCAATGCATTCTCATCCCAAGGCATCATCTAACTTACACTTTTGACCATGCTTCAACATTCGACGCTTTAGGCACCCTTTAGCATCAAATAGATGAGCGCTATCCTCAGGGCGTCATCTTACTGACGCTTTACCTTTTACCTTAGGTAGGTCTAGGTCTGGGGTAAGGTTAGGGTTAGACCACTAGGATAGTGTAATCTAAAGGGTGCCTAAAGCGTCGAATGTTGACACATGGTCAAAAGTGTCTGTTAGATGACGCCTTGGGATGAGAACGGGCTGGGCTTTATGTATTGATCAATAGTGTGGAAATGGCCATATAAAAACTGATGAGGTATAAAGTGGTAGTGGTAAAATGAATAAATCTAGGAAACGACAGGAGAGAAGAGGGAAGACATTATCATATAAGCTTAGAGAAGCAAGGTTTATAGTAAAAGACAACTTTGTGTTTGCAAAGTAAGTGGTTGCAGAAGAGAAAACTAAACTCTTCTACCCCATCATTTCTCTCACATAGTTGGTCCCTTCCAAACTCTATCAGTTGTATTTGGTCTGGAAGTCTGTGTATTCCCTATTAGAGTGATAAACCAGTATACCTTGTTTTTGGTAGTCCCTATTAGAGTGATAAACCAGCAACAGCTTGTCCTTATTAAGCAGTGGAAAGGCTCCTGGTTTTGAAGTTCACTCTCACTTCCCTCTGGCCCCTAGGCCTGCGGGCCAGGCCCACCAGAGCAGGCCGACATTTCCACAGCCGCCATTGATGTATATCTGACCTTTGATGCAGTCATTCTGTGTTCCCTAGCCTGGGGCCTAATTAAAACTAACAGCCCTGTGATATGCCACAGCAACATGGACCCCCACCTCCTACAACCCCATTTGGCGAGTCTCCAGAACATTCTGTTTCTCTTCTAGTCCTAAAGTTAGAGTGTATTGAGAAGGAATAGGAATAAATCAATGTAATATCCACTATATGGCCTCATGACCTCTCCTGGAAGTCCATAAGAAAGTAATAGTGTAAAAAGCAAAAAGTTTTTGGAACTATGAGTTGTTCATATTTTCCATTGATCCTCGGAATCTCTTCTTTGTTATCCCTCTTTGCAGTGGCTTGTGATACACTTTGATGCCACTAGAGGGTATTTTGACTTTCACAGAAATGTTTCATCAAGTAGTCAAAATCATGGATCCATGAAAAACAATGAGGTATGCAATAAAAAAAACACTGCAAATACTGTCCCAAATGCACAGTAATTTAATGGAATGTCTTGTGCTGCTCACTCACTGGAACTCTGTTATTTTAGTCTTATGCTTGAATTTATTCCATAAGATATTGTGCAACACATGTTCAAATATTCACTAATATCCCACCTTGTCTTACAAAGGTGGAATAGCTCAAGTAACAGCAGCTCAATTAGATGAGCTAACCTCAAATTCTGTGAGGCCAGTGCATGCTATGTTGCAAATTAATCCCATTACTATTATTATTAGTAGTATTTGTACATAAAGTTTGGTTCTATCAGACATACTCTACAACATAACAAAAATACAAACACAATTTTTAATTAATGGAATTTATAGGCTTATTGAACTGTATTTAGTTCACAACATTACATTTTTTTGAGGAACATCTCATTTATGTAATGCCTTTATCTGAGGTGAAGTCTATCACTTTCAAATGTTAAAATGAATGAAATAGTCATCATTAATCAAATGTGATTAACCATTTAACAGTGTAACGGTACCTATTTACTATTTGCTTATTGTGTGTGTGTGTTTTTTGAGAAGTTAATATTTATATATAATAAACCGTAACTATACAAACATATAAAAATCTAATTTAAGGATTTTTAAAGGGGGGGTTGACTGCGATTTCACTTTTTTCATTTTAAATAGTGTGTAATGTTTCTGTTGGTGCATGAACAGTATCTGCAAAGTTGCAGCGATGAAAGTTTAGTGTAAGCAGAGATATCGTCTTTTAAAAATCAGGAAGTATAATTGCCTACAAAAATGACTCGATTGGGACTACAGCTAGGTTATGGTACGTCACTAACCTACACATTTGCATCAACCCCTCCCTCCGGAATATGCAGAAAATGGCGTACACATATTTCTCAGGCACGTCGACTCGTCGAGTGTGTTGTTCACCCAGCTGTCAGGTCTTCTGTGTTCGGGCTTCCCACTGGACGCTATTCTTCCTCAACAATGGATACAATTTATGTTTGATTATGTTCCTGAAAATGACGAATTCGTAATCTAGCGAGTTCTAATATTGGATACAACAAGAAACTGTTACTAAAATATGAAGCAGTTCCGACTTTAAAACAAGAGGCAGCAGTTGTTGGGCCACAATCTGTAAGTAAGCTGAGACTTAATCATTTTAAATGTATTTGCATGTATAATTCAAGCCGTAGCCTTGTGTTTTATTTTTTTTTCAAATGCCAGCACTGCTATTTTGTGTCTACGACAAACGCGTACAAACATTATGGACCTGGATTTTCTATAAGTACTAATGTTTTAAACATATTTTTCATGTATATATATACTTTATGACGTTATTTTCGATTTGATTAGGACCGTAAACATGCCAACGCTGTTTGTGTTTAACATTAGTAGCCATTCAGTTGCTATTGTTGCCAGTCAGATGCTATTGTGTAAAATAAATGTGTATAAAGTAAAAAAAAAAATTAGCAAATTATCATTCAGAAACGTTTAGTAAGAGTCGTGTGTGGTGAGGTTCTGTTCTGACTCTCTTCATTCGCAGCTTTCTCGGTCTGATTCTGCCTGAAACTGATACTGCAGTTCGACACATATTTACATCAGGAGCTCATGACATGCCCGTAAAGGTAATGGACGTTAACCTTCCGGACAATGTGAGCGACAGTTTAGCCAATCACAACACACCGGGCCAAACTAACCAATCTGAGCTCACGACGTGTTTCTGAGGGGTGTTTTCATAGAATCAGGAAGTGAACCACTCGTTCAGGGGACAGAGAGCGTGGCTGACAATGAAGGTGAAGTTTATGAAAAATAAGACTTTTAAAAAAGAAAAAACACGAATACATGTTATATTGCACCCCATAAATACAATCATGTGAAGAAAAAAAGCAGTCAACCCCCCCTTTAATAGATTTTTCTGAATCCGTGCAAAAGTAAATTCAAATGTGAAGACACAAATTAAACAATATACATATCATGTGAATGGTTGGGCTTGGCAGGAGAACAAGGGAAGAGGAAGGGCACAAAATACAGGGAAACTTTTGACATTAGTGTCGCAGGGCAAGGTGATGGCTCATAGTGAGTACATCTATACCCCATTCTGGTGCCCTGACAGGGCATCGTTTGTCTTGCTGTGGTGCAGTGTGGGAAGGTGTGGGTGTGTGCCTGGGGGTTGTGAGGGGGCTGATTTATGGCATCACGCCCCAGAGGTGGCAGGCGTGAACTGTGACAATCTGGTCTTTTGGGAAAATGGCGTGTACCCAGAAAGCCCCAGGGAACAGGGGACATGCCAGTGTCCTCAAAGAATGGCGCTTCTGCCCTGGTTGCTCTACTTTGGATGGTAATGTCAGCTGTCCTGATGCAACACATCCAGTTAAACCCAGTGGCCGTCCAGTTCAACTGTTTCAAACACTTCTTGAGTCATGATACTACACTACCATTCAAAAGTTTCTTTAAATGTTTTTGAAAGTCTCTCATGCTCAACAAAGCTGCATTTATTTCAGATCAGAAATACAGTAAAAAAACAGTAATTTTGTATCTGAACATATTTCATATTGTGATTTATTCCTGTGATGATTTTTCAGCATCTTTGCTCTTTAATTTACAGTCTTCAGTCAAATGATCCTTCAGAAATCATGAAACTATCTATCCATCCATCCATCCATAGACCCACCCAGCCACCCATTCATCCATCCATCCATAGACCCACCCAGCCACCCATCCATCCACCCATCCATCCATCCATCCATCCATCCATCCATCCATCCATCCATCCATCCATCCATCCATCCATCAATTCACCCACCTGCTCATCCATCCAGCCATCCATCCATCCATCCATCCACCCACCCACCAGGCCGCCCATCCATCCATCCATCCATCCATCCATCCATCCATTCACCCAACCATTCACCCATCCATCCATCCATCCATCCATCCAGCCACCAACCCATCCATCCATCCATTTTCTTCAGCTTTTATTTTTCTTAGCTTCGTGATGTTTCAATATTTTTAACAGTGTTGGAGTAGTTAACTACAAGTAGCCGTAGCTACTAACTTAACTACATTTTTCAGTAGCTTGGCAGTAGCTCAGTTGCTTTTTAAACAGTGTAGCTTTTCCAGTAGCTAACTACTTTTTGCAGCAAGTAGCGGCGTAGCGCGAGCAAAAGCTACATTGCTACATTGTCGAGCCTGCGTGAATCAGCATCGATGCAAGGATATTCTTCTTCTTGTTAGATTACAAACTAATTTTTTGTTGCCATTACCACCACCTGTTGTTTAATCACGCGTCTTGCGGCTAACGGTTCACTGACGCACAGAAGTGGGTTGACGCACCCATATTATGATTATATAGCAAGACGTGACGGCAGATTTGGAGGATGGAGAAACAACTAACGTTAATTACCCATGGCCTTATTTGTCCAATTTCAATCAGTATATTTGAGAAAATGTTCTACATGCAATTTACTGTTGGATGTATATTTCTGTTCTTGCAATGTTGTAGGCTATTTGTTGCACTTTTGACAAACAGTCAGAGATATTTTAGTGTTGTGTGTAATAAAACAATACTGTTTGAAATCGTAATTGCATTGCCTTGTTTTAAACACTAAATATTTTACTTAAAACATTCCTCAGACACTTATTCAGTTATTTATAATATATGTTGTTCAAAAAGCAAAAGTAGTTTCAATGTAGCTAGCTACTTTTTGATAGTAACTTGTAGTCTAGCTAACTACTTTTCTAAACGGGTAGCTTGACTGTAGTTTATCTACTTTAACTTACGAGTAGCTTGTATCTTGTCAAACTACAGTTTCAGAGTAGCTTCCCCAACACTGATTTTTAACATGCATGCATTTAAAAATTAAAATTGGTGAATATACTTTATAGGACTGTTTGCTGTTGAACACTCTTTATTTGCTATTGTCAGAGGTAACTAAAAGCTGATCTCTCGTTGGGCAATTAAAAAAAAAAATCCAAATCAGAGAAATCAGTCATTTAACTCCCATTCATTTATCCTCTTCAATTGTGCACTTGTAGTCACGAAGTTAAACTTTTTTTCCAAGGTCTCACTTAAAAGTTCAAAACCGCAGGCTTCTCTTCACTGGCACAGGTCACATTCCATCAGTAATGTAACTGAATTACGGATCACACAGAGGGTAGCTGGTATCAGTTATGCACATAAATTCAGTACGTAACTAGGTTTTCCCTAAGTCCTCAGAGACATGGATGGATTTCCACACACACACATGTGCTCACTCACAGACAGGCATATTATTTGATGCGTATGACCTTTGACAGCAAACGCAGAGCATTCATTGGTATTCTTAATGGCGTTTTGGGGTGAGGCCGAAGCTCTCCGTAGTCCGTACCCCACGTTCCGATGAGATCTGCTCCAGATTTGGTATTCTCGGCATAGGAACCTTCCTAAATTTACCCCTATTTGCAATGCAAATATCCCAAGACAGATTCATCTAATAGCATTGGGAATCACAGATAAACAGCACACTGGCAATGACTTTGCTTGTCATTCTCCTCAGATGAGGTAAACATCATTATGATTTATAGTGCTCATTGCGGGAATGCAAAATATAAATATTCCAGCTGACATACTGATAGACTGACTTCCATTTGAACCTGAAGAAAATAGTCTGATTTGTAACATCATAAATACATTTAGATCAATCGCTCTGCTTCTACGCATACATCAACGTCAGGCCGTAGAGGCACATCTGGTCTCAATTCAGAGCTAGCATTGCAGTTTTGCTAATACACTGTTGATGGCGAATGCTTAGAGGTGCTCAACCTGTCTGAAAAACACAAGCCGACAGATGCCTCAAAATAGGATAAACCACAGGAGCTCATGAGTAGATTAAACCCATTATGGTCTGAAGGTGTTTGCAATGACATTAACGTATTGAGAGGCTTCAGTCAGTGACAGCGAAACCTCTTAAATATTGTCAGCCAATCAGCAACCAGTAAAACTTTGCTTCCAATTGCTTAAGGTACAGGTCTGGCAGCAATTGTTCAGTAATTGTCTTAGAGGTATAAAAAAAACATACATCTTTAGATTATAGGTACATAAAACATGTTAAAAAAATTATTGTATTGCTCAAAGTTACAAAATTTTGATTCTCATGCAGGAATATCGAACTCCCTGATAACCATTTCACATGAACAACCTAAAATAGTATATTATCTACAGTATGTGTGTGTGTGAGGACATGCATGTATTTGTGTATATGCTCATTCATGCATATCCATATAGTGTGTGTTCAGGCAGTGTGGATTGCAGCTGATGAGCCCAGAGGCAGACTGAGTGAAAAAGAGAATTGAATCTCACTGATACAAAAAGAAGCCTCTGAAGAGCACTTGATAACACACCACAAATGCTCATCTCCTGATCACGAGTCCGTGCTGCAGGTCAGTGGAGACAGAGCTGGATCTTCTCATCTTTCTCGCTTTTATTGTTGTAACTTTCTATTCAATCTTCAGTGATTCAATGAGCTGAAAATGGCAAACATCCTAAGCTCTGCAAATGTTATGCTTTCAAAAGAGGTATTTACTTTTGATCAAAAGCTTTTAATACATAATATGGAATTTATGAAGATTCTATATTAATTTGTGAATAACATATTTGATCTTAACAGAGTAAGCCAAAAAAAAAAACACTCTGAGAAATGCTGGGTTATTTCAACCCAAATTTGGATCAAATATTGACAGACCCAGTAATTGGGTTAACATTTTAAATGACATTTTTAACCCAAAGTTTGGGTTTGTCCATATTTTACCCAAAATTGGGTTAAAACAACCCAGCATTTTTTACAGTGAAAGAACAATTAGTTTACAATACAAAAAAACATTACAATACAAATAGCCCCATTATGACTGACATTACTAATCATAAATATGCATTTAGTGAATGTAAAATGTTTTTGTACTATGGTGTAATGTAATAAAAAAGTCACAAAAAGTGTTTCAAAAAGTTACACATTTTGTTTGCTCCCATAATACCCTACTGCTCTCCCACCTTGACACATTTATGAAGATCTATTTTAATTTGTAAAAAAAAGAAAGAAAAGAATAAAAGGACAAAGAAAGCCACGAGAACAACTTTTTACAGTATAAACAGCCCCATTATTACATGACTTAGACTGATCATAAGTATGCATTTAGTGAAAAAATGTATATACTTTTATTTATTTTACTACAGTAGGTATAATTTAACAGTGTTTCAAATGTGGCCTAATATCTTGTTTAGATACTCCTCAGGGCCCTCTGCCTTTGGATGATTTGTACGTTTGTTACTGCATGTGTTTGAGTTTGGAAGTGCTATATAATATTGTATTGCATTAAGCTACAACAGTTTATAGTAATGTAGGAAAGCCATTTTGTCAGTAACACCATGTGGGTCGTCATGGTAGATTGGGCTCTACTAAAAATGTAATTGCATTTAGTGTGCAACCCAAGCTATTGGCTAGAGTACATAACTAAATTCTTGAGGGCTGTGAGTTTGAATCTCACTGAAGCAGAGCAGTACTATAACAAGGAAAAATTAGCACCTAATTATAAAATTTGCGCAGAAACCTCATTCATTGGAAGGAGATAAGCTGTTCATGCAAGACTTCAACTGATTAATAACCCAGTGATAAAGGATAAAGCTACTACCTGCTTACACGCTTCAAGACACAGACAAACACCAGCGGGTGTAGGAATGCATTTCTGAAAATCCCAACAAAGAGCAGCACCATATGGAAGCTTGTTTCCACCACAGAATAAAACATTTCAACTTTATATCTCACAATTCTTATTCTATTTCCAGCCCAGTCTCATCCCAAGGCGTCATCTAACTGACGCTTTTGACCATGCGTCAACATCCAACACACATGGCACCCTTTAGCATCAATATGAGATGCGCCTCCCAGTGGCCTATCCCTAACCCTACCCCAGACCTAAACCTACCAGCGTCATCTAACTGACGCTGAAAGGGTGCCATGTGCGTCGGATTTAGACGCATGGTCAAAAGTGTCAGTTAGATGACGTCCTAGGATGAGAATGCATTGTTATTTCATAGAACTGTGTGATATAAAGATGCAATTGCGTGTTAAAAAGTCAGAATTGCAAGAAATAAACTCACTTGTTCTCGCAATTGTGAGTTTATTTTGCAATTGTGAGTTTATATCTTCCAATTCTGACTTTAAAACACCCAATTGTGATTTTATTTCAAAATTCAGATGTTTTTCCTCAGAATTGTAAGATATAAACTCAAAATTGCGAGATATAACGTTAAATTCAAAGGAGAAAAAGACAAAAAAAAAAATTATATCTCCGATTCTGACTTTACAACAGGCAATAGCGACTTTGTCATGCAATTCTGACTATGTCTGCCAGTTATAAAGTTATCAGAAAAAAGTCAGAATTGTGAGATAAAAAGTCACAATTACCTTTTTATTTATTTATTTTTTTTCTTTGGCGGAAAAAGCTTCCATAGCACCATCAAGTCCATGTGATTTTTAGTTTTGAGGAAAAATATAACAAGTATGAGATGCTTTTAGTGTTGGAGGATATTATTTTGCAGTAAATTCTTTCAGCTGTTCTCATTGGGAGCATTCATTTGTGTTTGACTCAAGGCACTGGCATTTACACCAGCATGTAGGCAATTTGTCAGACGAATAACAGTACAGAATTATTGGAGGTGAAAATCACTCAGACGTTTCTGGAATGTCTGGATTAACAAACTGTGTCTAATTTGCTGCATATGATCGACATACATACATAAGAATTCCCTGTGTTCTTTTAGAATATAAATGGAGGGGGAAATTGAAAGAAACTGCCATCTTCCAACCTCCCATAGAAAAACCATGATGCTCTTTAAAGATTGGACAAAATACAATTTTTAGTGATGATCCTACTCTTGTTCTGTTAATAACCCTTTGTCGATCCAACTGTCTATGGATGGGGATAGAAAAAAATACAGAAGTGCAATCTGTAGTTTTCACAAAATAGGACACATTAGCGTTCTCCACAACGTCGGTCCCTGTGATTCCTCTCCAACAACTTTCCAAATTATATCCCTCATGTGATAAGTGATACTTATCTGTGCTTTCGTCCATTGCCTACATCCCGATCCACTCTACCCTGTAGACATTCATTAATATTTGCATTATATTCCACAATTTGTAATATTTAACTTGTACCCACCTGTTTCAAAAGTTAGTTTGAA
Source organism: Hybognathus amarus (assembly GCA_030378365.1). NCBI lineage: Eukaryota > Metazoa > Chordata > Actinopteri > Cypriniformes > Leuciscidae > Hybognathus > Hybognathus amarus. Next base: position 282,892 of record JAQIUQ010003576.1, read on the forward strand.
TTCACTTACCACCTTGCTCAGTCTGTATATCCCGACACTTGGACAGTTAAACCAATTCTATTTCACGACCAATACATACGAATGATGAAAAGGTGGCTAATTCGTACAAATTCATAATTTTGTCTAAACCCACATGACAGGCTTAGTGGCGGAGTCAGGGGTAGGTTATTTGTACAAATTCATGAATTGGGCAACTTGATACGATTTGGCAAAAAATCGTAATAATTGATTACGATTTTGCACGAATTAGCCACCTTATAAAATTAGAACGAATTGCCGTGAGATTGGATTGGTTAAACCTGGGAAAATCCGACATTTTGCAACCTTTGTTAATCAGACTTTCATTTATTTTTTTGGGGGATATGAAATGTCTGATTGGCCACTGCAGTGACTGCACACGCTGTTTATTAAATACATTCTGCACACCAGACTAATGAGCAATTTCCCAAAGGTCATGAATTCAAATCTCACTCGCACTCCGGTGAAAACTATCACACTGACCTATTCCCAAAGTGGCACAATTCCAAAATCAAACTGCTTCCTAGCTTTATAATACAATGAAATCTTGAAGCAATTACTTCTGATTTAAGGTCTGTGAAGCCAAAATATTATGGCATGACTTTTTTTAATGTGTAAGTTTGGAAATGCCCTTTGATTGTGTCACTCATGTTTGACGTAGTCAACGTGTCAACTGATTGGGATCACGCTTAGGGAGCCTGTCATCTTCGAGTATTGTTAAAATGAGCCAATTCACATTGGCGTGCAAAAATTGCATCAATTTTATACCGCAGGTGTAAATATGGAAGTGGATGCAAGCACGAGTTGTCTTTCGCTTCAGAGCGATCAGTGTTGATGTTTCTGAAGTGTGTTCTTTACAACTAGTGCGTGTATGTGTGTTCTTCTGGAAGACTCTGCAATCTTCTGAGCACTCAGCTGCTGTTTTAACCGCATCAAATTTCGAGCCCGTTCTCATCCTTTAACGTCACATAAAACGCTATATGACAAAACGGCGCTATACAACGCACATGGCACCCTTTATCGTTAATATAACACGCGAACCCAAGACGTTATAAATCCTTAAGCGTGAATATGACACGCAGACCCTACCCCACACCTAAACTTAGCCCTCACAGGACGTGTTATATTAACGAGAACGGGTGCCATGTGCGTAGTATAACGTCGTTTTGTCACATAACGTTCTATATGACGCTAAAGGATGAGAATGCGTTGCAAATTTCTGTGTTTGTAGGCGGTGGTTAGAGGACGAAGAAGTGAGTGCTTCACGGTTTCATTTCGCTGTTACTGTGTTGCCACAGTCATTCCTCTGTGTGCTCCGGCACTGATGACGGGTCCCATTTCCTGAGAGAGCAACACGGGTGCATTTGCGTCTTTCTCAAGATGCCATACCATCCATGCATTTCTGGGTACGGTAGGGCTCTGTCCCCTCTGACGGTCACAATTGCTGCATCACGTGTTTGGGCTTACAGCAAGCTGAAGTAGCTTGTGTGGATGACTCATGTTTTCATTGTGGGAATATGCATCCCATTATCACCCCCAACTCACCTAACTGATGCCTTGGGAAGCATTTGACCGTGCTTCAGTATCTGACGCTTTAGGCGCCCTTTCAGCGTCAGTTAGATGACGCCCTGAGGATCGCATGTAACCCTACCCTACCCCAGACCTATACCCAACCGTGTTCATCTAACTGACACTTTCCTTTAGCGTCAGTTAGATGACACCCTAGGATCGCATGTAACCCTACCCTACCCCAGACCTAAACGCAACCGTGTCATCTAACTGATGCTTTCCTTTAGCGTCAGTTAGATGACACCTAGGATCGCATGTAACCCTACCCTACCCAGACCTAAACCCGACCGTGTCATCTGACTGATGCTTTCCTTTAGCATCAGTTAGATGACACCGTAGGTCGCGTCATCTAACTGAAGGGTGCCTAAAGCGTAAAATATTGAAAAATGGTCAAAAGCCTTGGGGTGAGAATGCGTTGCAGCATGTACCATCTCAGTGTTAATATTGAGACTCACCTTTGTTCGCGAAGTGGGATGGGAGTCCACACTCCCATGCCTCGCTCTATTGTTTCTTCTTGTGCAACTTCCCAGAAGAAGGCTAAAGTGCCGTGTGGGTTGGGTGACCTGAGGATTACAGTGAGGGATAAGTGGAGCCCCCCGATTAGCCCACTGGTACCTGGTAGTGGACCGATCAGCTGTATTGTTCGGGTTCTTCCATGCCCTCCCGATCTCTATTTGAAGATCAGGAAGGAACGGAAGGCTCACCTGAGCTGGTGGCCTATGGTCGAGGAGAAAACGATCGTCAGGTCTCTCACATACGGTTCATGTGTCACCCGGTGTCAAAAATCTTGGGCACAGTTCGGCACACTTAAGAAAACATTCAGCTTTCGCCGTGCGTTTCATTATTTCTTACCCGTAATTCTTTAGTGTTTTGCAGACAAAACAGTCCCTGAAGATGAAAAAGATATTGTCATGTTTGCTTTTATACTTCCAGGTCACGTCGCAGGTCAATGTGATTGCCTTGATTTGATTGTGATTTCCGAGTCCGTTCTCATCCTTTATCGTCATATAGAACGCTATATGAACAAACTGCGCTATACTTACGCACATGGCACCTTTTATCGTTAATATAACACGCGAATCCAAGGCGTAAACAATCCAATAAATCCTTTAGCATAATATGAGACTACCCTACCCCACACCTAAACATAACCATCACAGCGCATGTTATATTAACGATCAGACGGATGCCATGTGCGTAGTATAGCGCCGTTTTGTCATACAGCGCTCTATATGACGATAAAGGATGAGAATGCGTTGGATTTACCAGACTGATCTCATGAAATTGCGTGTGTATGACACACCAATTCTTATTTCCATTTTTGGCATGCTATCAACACGCATAATCGCTTTTCAGCGTGTTTATGAACGCCATTGATTTAACGTTATTACTGTATATATAAATATATGACCTACCTCAACCCAGTCCCTAAACCTACCCGTCACTGGGCTTAATAGCATTTATGAGTCTTCCCCTACCATTCTAGGAAAAAAAAAAGATGTAGATTGCTTGGATCCGATAGATTTGCTTCGTTTCGCTTGGACAATTGACGGCGTGAACATACACGCGGAAATCACTCGGACATTAATGGTGTAGACATACACGCATTTCACGCGGATACACGGGATAGCTCAAAATGCGCATAGATAAGACGCCACTTGACTTGAAAGTGGCGTGTATGTTCACGCAAAAGTCATGATGTCATGTTGGTGATTTCAGACACGTCACGCCTGAGGCATTCCTCGAAGCATCATTCGACACAGTGCGAGTTCCCTTTTGAAAGGGAACAACTGGTGCATGCATCCAATTCCGTATCTATACCCGCGGTGCGGGGCGGAGGTTGTGATGCAATTCTCACATGCCAATGTGCATTGGCTCGTTTTACCACTACTCGAAGTTGACAGACTCCCTAAGAAAGATCCCAATCAGTTGACATGTCGACAACGTCTCCGTTCCCTCCTTCAGTGAACGAGGGTTACATACAGTACGTAACTGAGACGTTTTCTTGGGCGATTGTGTATATCCATCTAAAACTTTTGTCTGAAAATTACAAATAAATACAAAAATAATATTACAGTTTGTGAGGTGAAGTTCCAGAATGTTTGTCCTGTATAAAAACTCTGAATTACTGCCTTGCTGTTTTGTTTTGTTCTGTTCTTCTTAAAGTCAATTTTCAAGCTTTGGGTTTCTGAATAAATGCACCCTATGTCTTACTTTTGAATCTGATTTTGTGTTGATTGAGCTCATTTTGCTTAGCTTACATTGCACATTGAGAGAAATTTAAACACAAAAGAACCTGATTAAAAGTGTATTCAAACAAACATAAACACAATGTAATGAAAGGGCCTTATGACAAAATCATCCTGCCTCTGTCTGTGCACGTTTCGATGGCAGTCAGTGTGGAGCTCTCTCATTTCGTCTCTAGCAATTACCCTCTCCATCTTACCTAGCAATCAAAAACTTGTCATGCTGTACAAGGCTAAATGCAGCCATAATAGAATGTTCCTGTGATCTTTTGTAGTAGAACTAGCCCTGTGGTGCTGCCGTGGCTCTGTGTGTGTGGTGTGTGTCTTTTATAGCCAAGAATAGTCTGCATGACTTTTTTTAGTTGAACACAAAAATATGATATCCAGGACAATCTTTTCCAAATAGCCTTATAATTAAAGTAAATGACAACTGGGCTGTTTTGAAATAACAAAAACCACACACATGCACATAAATTATTTATTTATTTATTTATTTTTATTTTATTACATTTACACTTTGCCTATTTAATATTTATGTTTATTTAATGTTTAATAGGTTAAATAAAGTCCCAGTTTGGTAATTAGATTGCAAAAAATAATTAAATAACTAACTAAATGAATAAATAAATAAATAGCTTAACTTATGCTGACATTTTTTATATATATATATAAATGGAGGGTGAAATTTGAAAGAAACTGCCATCTTCCAACCTCCCAAAGAAAAACCATGATGCTCTTTAAAGATTAGACAAAATACAAAACAATTTTAGTGATGAACCTACTCTACACTGTCAAAATTGAATATGCTTTATCTAATAACAAAAAAATGTGGCAACTGATTACAAACAATATTATCAATTAAATTTAACAAATTATGAATTGAGTAATAATTAATCAAACTAATTCCTTAAAAGTTAACCATTTAAAATGAGTAAAACTTACAACAACAACAACAACTAAGAAACATGAATTGAAGTCGCCATTATGGTGATCTGTGTTTGTTTTAAAATTACGTTTGTTTGTTTTTTCTCCTTCCGTGATTCTGCTTGTTAATATCAGGTGTCTTCAATTTTGGCAATATAAAATAAAGAGTTCTTAATTAATCTTTGATGTCTGAAAAATGTAATAAATAAAATAGCTTAACTTAGGCTGACGTTTTTTTGTTTGTTTGTTTGCATATCAGGCCCAATTTTTTAAAGGATATTTCCTGATTTCCGATCTTTGCTTCAGCTTTTCGTGCTAGTAGATGATTACCGCTCTGGATGTGTCAGTATTTTTTATTTTATTTTTATTTTTATTTTTTTTATGTTCTATCTATTATTTTGTGTATCATCTGTATATTCTGTGATATTGTATATGATATATTATTGTGTTATAAATATTATTTGTTTGTACAATTTTCATTGTCAAGTCTTTAATAACCAAATACAGAAAAACTGCGGCAAAATTTTCTAAAGGTCCCTCGCACTATAGAAGAACTGTGTCCTGTTCGTGAAATATAAAGTCATTGTAAACCGAGGCCCTGCACTCTATAAATAAACCAGCATCATTTCTGGTAAGGGCTTTTTTCTCCTCTCTCCGTCCTTTCCGTGGATGGCAAGGTTAGCTCCCATCAACTTAGTTCCATAACAAATAGTTGACAAACACAGAGGTCATTCCCCATATGGTCAATGCCAGTTGTTTTCGAAGGAATCACCCGCCTTTTCTCTTGATATTCGGTTTGTCTTAACAGTTTGTTCAGTTTTCGTCTGTGTTCAGTGTTTCATCAAATGCCCCCTGAGAGACTCACCACTGACCATTACACCCCATCTCTGCTACCGTACTTTCCGATTTTAGCTCTATTATTAAACTCTACTGCTCAAGTGTCAAACCTACCACTGCTTTGGGGTTAAATGGTGAGCATAGTACTCCCTGAACATTGGAAAATTCCAGCCTTGCTTGCATTTCATTATCACCACAATAATATGTAACATGGCTGGTGATTCTGGAATCCCTTGAAAACATTAAAGAAAACATGTCTTCTTTCACATCTACACAAATGACTTTGCCTGTGACTCAGAAGACAAAAACAAGAGCATCCTTCCCACGGGAATACGGATGGCTTCTCACAGTCTGGGTTAGAATAGACATGCAGTTAGGTTGGAAGGTGAAGAGTGCGACTGGAAGAATGGGAGTTTGTATCCCGTAGAAGTGTAGATTCTTTTTAATCTTGTGTCTGGGAAAGCCTGGCTGGAGTCCTGAGAGATAGGTGTATAGGGAGAGATCAGACCAAGACACCAGAGGGATTAATGTCTTACCCAAAAAGGCCGAACCCATCAAAGATAAGGAGCAGTCGGAGAGAAACGGAAATGTTGGGACTTGTGGCCATGGTTGCTTCTGATACACAGAGCTTACAGTCTCCTAATTGCTTTGTTATACTGATGAAAAGACAGATGTATTGTCCATATTCAGACTCATTTCATAACTGCAGCATCCTGACCATCAAAGGCTCTCAAACAGAATTGAAGCACTATGTCTTACTATTGCACTATTTTTTTATAGATAATGATTGATTTCTTTTTATTATTATTATTATTATTATTATTATTAATGCACAAGTAGAATGGTCAAAATGAAAGGAAATTGATCAAATAATAATCAAAATGGTTTCTGATGTTTCCTTTCTTTACAAACCACTATGTAAAGGAGGCTAATATGGATTAGAAGAGAGGAAAATGGGAGAAAATATGAGAAACATGATTCCAATTGTAATCCATTGAAATAATTTGATGAATATTTGGATATTGTTAACTCTTTACCCACCAGTATTTTTTAAGCTCCCAGCAAGTTCCAGCATTTTTAGATTTTTGCAAAACATTAATGGTCCCCAGAATATTTCGTTGCATGAATATCTGAACAATACCTCAAGTACAGTAAGATAAATAAATAAATTAAAAAAAAAATATTCTAGCTTCATCCATTTCTTTCTTTTCTTTTTTTTCAGTACTTGCAAAATCTGAGAAAATCAAAAGTGTTAACTACAAACATGGCGAATGCAGCTGGTAAATTGAGAGGTTTAGATAAAGGGGTTTGAGTGACTGATGATCATCATTTAACTTATTATTATTATTATTATTATTATTATTATTATTATTATTATTATTATTATTATTATTATTATTATTATTATTATTATTATTATTTTATGTTATCCGTTGTATTTCAACTGCAAAAACAATGTGGACTTTTAGAAAGATCCGGTAAGCCATTCACTTTAAAAATGTGTAATTATTCAATCACAAGAGAATTCTCTGCATGCAAGACTGTGTTTGACAGGCCAGTTTACAGTCACAGGATGCGTGTAACTGGGAAGCAGCATATCAGTTGTTTCTGCTTCTTTTTCACTTGTTTTTGGATCTGGAGATTCTGTACTATTTCAAAATATGTGTAATAGCGCCTCATAGTATAACAGTGAAAAAAAAACATGGATTGCAGAGGGATTTGCTGTGTCATAAGCCCGGAACACATGCAAGCTCGACGGTCGGCCGTCTGGCAGATTTTGTGCGTCGGCCAACTGAAGTTTCCTCGGTGTGATACGCACGGTCCGTGCCGTTGGCTGAAAATAGTCCTCGTCGGCTTTCTTTCGCGTTATTCGACATGTTGAATCGGCGTCGGGCCGTTGGGGAAAGAGAGAACTCTGATTGGATGTTCAGCTAAGTGAAAGAGTCAGTGCACGAGAATAAATGCAAAACAGCTAGCAAAGAAGTCAAAACGGTAAAGATAGAAGGCTGTTCTTATGTTACGTCATCTTACCTGAGTGTTCCTTGGCGAATATTTCAATATTAACATGAGCAGAGAGGAATAAAGAAAGTGTTTAGCAGGATTGATATTCGAAACGGTAAGCACGCGCTGCTTTGTTTACGTAATGTGTATCTGCAGCCGGCAGCGTCGGTTTTCCTTTTTGAATGACGAATATAGACTAATATATCTGCAGAAGTAGACAGTTAGCTCATCACACGCAGGCGCAGAACGGACATTATAGCTGACAGTCGGCTGCAGTTCTCTTGGTGTGTTCAAGTGCAGCTTTTTACCTCGACGAGAGGGGATGAGAGGCGACAACACAGGCTGTCATCAGCGCTAGATCGTTGGCGTTGGCTTGGTGTGTTCCGGGCTTTAAATGACGAAAAATTGTGTTATTGGTGGGAAAAGAGCAAATTTACAGAACTTTTATTTTTTCATCATGAAAGCAATATGAAAAGAAGATAAAACATTAACTTGACGTTGATAGGTTAATGGTCATTGAATACCACAAGGATGTGACATCACAATTTCAGAGTGACAGCAGACAAGGAAAAATATCCAAATGCCCATTCATTTCATAGGTTTAAGAGACTTCCAACATTGTTTTTTGGCAAAGCATTGTCTATATTTGATTTATTTATGATTTATACTTTGCGTGCACAAAAACAATTATTTCATCTGAATAAATGGTAAAAGGATTTCGGTCCAGATGGTGTAGTTTCGTCATCTACCAGCAGGGGTTAACTGGGTCATGCTGACCACCAAAACCTTGACCCCTTTGTCAAAACACATCCTTTGTTTACCTGACAATAAAGAATTTTTCAAGATCTATTCACAGTTGTAGACTTTGGTTGCAATTGCCAAAGAGAATTTGCACAGGTGCTGTCCAACCCTCTTTCTCTCTCTCTCTTGTATTTCTTTACTTTTAACAAAACCATGCATATGTTTATTGCCACTCTTGAGGTTTGTCATTTTTTGTTGTTATTTCAGAATCTTTTTTTAATGAGCCCCTGGATTAAAATATAAAAGAGATGAAAGGGAGCATGTGGCCTGTCGACTCTCTCCCTCCTGGTTAAGAGTGTAAATTAGGCCTCAAAAACAAATGCTGACTCTCTGAGTGTTGCCTGTTATGATAGCTATCATCATTACCATCACTATATCAAAAGCTCTTAATGTCATGCTGGCAGTACAAGTAGCCTATACAAACTCCCCTTGATTTACACAGTCCAACAAGTGACCCATCACCCACCATAAATGAGAGTGCTCTGACTTTCAATAAATTATGCAGTTATTCAATGGGATATTATTATTATTTATTATAAGTGTTTGCAAAATGGTTATTAGCCACATACACATAAATGCATTGCTGTATTTATGATGCATTCACAGAGGCTTTTATTTTGAATGTTGAACAAACTACCATTCATATAGCACATATATTCACTGCAATCTACTAAAAAATGTGACCTTGTGATAATTGAGAGACCACAACAACTATAATAATCAATCATAATTTGAAAATACTGTTAGATAGCCTGAGTTTAGCATATCACATTAGCAATTTCCAAAAACCATGGGATGTCAATTAACCATACTCACTTAAAAAAGTTGGGTTAAAAATGACCCAACAGCTAACCCAACGTAAATATGCATATACCCATATCCACTCTTCTCTGTTGTTTTGTCCTGATTTAGCTGTAGTAAATAAAACAACATTGCATTTGGCTCATTATTCAGAGCTTGTGCAATAGAGAGCACACAAAGCTCTTTGTGTATACCCTCAAATTGTTACCAATTTCAGTAAGCAACTCAAGCCAGAGCCAAAGAGAACATGCAAAATTACAGAGAGTGAGAAAGAAAGAGTGAGAGAAAGAGCCTAAGCAGGCAACGAAAGCGGCACACATTATCAAACCTGACAAGGCTCATTTAGACACAACCGTGATGAAAGGAGCTCTCAGGCTCGAGCTAATGTAGCTTTGTGAAAACGTTGTGACAATGCGGAGCATCTCACTTAAGAAACTCATCAGGGGTCCCCAAAGGGGCAGTAACCGGCTCAGTAAGGGAAAAATGCTGACATTGGTACGGGCACCACTGAACGCTTCACAGAAAACCTATAATAACAATGTCACTGCCGCAAAATAAAACAGGACGTCTGTGAAAGAGAGAGAGTATCGTTTGACTCAAGTGATCCACTTAAAAATACAGAAATATCTAAACATATAAACAAGGATATTCAAAAGTCTAAACTGCATGGAATATTAAGACTAACTTTCAGATGTTGAATTCGGTTTATTTTTCTTAGGCCCCAGGCAAATAGCTTTTTCTTGTTTAAAGCCTAAATCAATTTAGATTTATGCTTTGAATCAGGGGAAAAAATTTTTGCAAATGAGATTCAAGTTATGTTCTCTGAGTACAATTTAAGAAGTTATGATATTCAGATCAACAGCATAATTTCAAGGGATGTGCAAAAAGTTCATATTAATCATACATCATGGGTAACACTTTATAACAACTGCACGCTATTAATCATTTGTTAAGCAGGAGTAAATGGTTAATTCATCATTTATAAAGCATTAATAGACCGTAAGTAGTTTATTAATTCAGCTATAAATGCTTTTTTTATTTAAAAGCATATCTATAATGCATTTAATAATAGTATTTTCATACTTTGTTAATGATCAATGAATTCATTTCTAAATGAAGTATGGCATGATTTACAAACCAGTTATTTAAGAGTTGTCAGTCATTCATAAGATCACTTAGAAAAATGTAAATCTAGTAAATACAGGTAGTTAAAAGCATTTAGTAGTGGTCAGTTAACTATTTTGTGAGCTCATAAAAGTGAGGACTATTCATGCCTTGTGAAGCATTTATAAAGAAAATTTAAAGGCGCACAATCTTCTAAACAGTAAAATGTAACGAACACAACACAGTGATACAGAACATTGAAATATTTAACAGCCTTTAAATCTTATTTATAAATGCTTTACAAGGCATGAAAAGTCCTCACTTTAGATAGTGACCACTACTAAATGCTTTATAACTATACCAGAATTAATCCTAAATTACAGCATAAATACATGTTAATAAAGCATTTATTAACACACTAAGTAACCATCACTATATGTCTGAATAATAAGATACATTTATAAGGTACATTTATATAGTTCATCAATCATTTACTTATATGTTCTAAGTAATCTTATGAAGCACTGACAACTCTTAAAAAACTGGTTTATAAAAAAATGCAATTCTTCATTTATAAATGATAAATTGATCATTAATAAAGGAAAATACAATTATTAATTATATGCTTTTAAATCAAAAAGAAAGCATTTATAGCTGTATTTATAAACTGCTTATTAATGTATATTAATGCTTAATGAATGATGAATTAACTGTTTACTCATGCTTACTAATGATTATTATGTGTTGTTATTATAAAGTGTTACTGCATTATAGAGACTATAATGCTATTTTACTATGTTTTGCTCCACCAAATAAAAATAGTTCGCTCAGTGACTTTTCATGTCTGTAAGTAGCGAACAGTAGTAGCCTATACTGTTAAGCTTCCAGAATTGTTTATTTTATTATTTTTTTTTTTTTTCGAACAAATAAATTGAGTACATAATTCAATGACTCACTCAAAAAGACAGTGGCTGCATTGGAAAGACATGCCTCTTTTACTTACTACTTATGACAAAATTCTAAATTGAGCATCTGATGAGTATGCAATTTCTGAATGCAATCGGTCACCTTTTTTTCATTCCTGAACGATAAAAAAAAGCTCAAACACATCACCGCCTACTGCCGTAATGACGCACTGTCACCAGCAGAAAGAGCCATATAAATTGATATTTTTATGTCAGGTTTGGGATGACATTGAAATGGTTTTCGTTTTCATTTTTGAACTATTAAAATCCTTTTGAACGCTGCTCCGCCAATCAAAATTGAGGAATGGAAATTACTATTTTGAACTCGGCATGAAGGAGCAGTTGCGATCGTCATTTCTGGTCTATTTTGACGTAAATCAGAGTCAAATGTCTTCTCGAACAATAAATAAAATTTCAGGGCGGGACTTGATTTTGTCCACCGGGAATTGATCGGATAGATCGTAGTTTGTTATAGTTATTGTCAATTATCCCACTTAATATCTCCTTTCAGTCTTTTCTGACCTCACCTAATAGATATTCCTTAGAGGACAAGTTTATCCAGGGCTTTCCAGTGGCAGGTGGCATCACGCATGTGGCGGGCTGGGTGGCACAGATGGCATGACAGGTATGGCACTGCCTTCACATCAAGCCCAGTGATCTCAACACAGACTGTCTCACCCCGACCCAGCTTCACAGATCTCAGGCCAAGACATCAGACGCAAAGTTTCTGTGTAACTAATTTAGCACTGCTGGCCCAGTGGTTTTGTATACACTTTCAATAAACACAGTAGGAATGCACAGTACTTCAGCAAAAAAAGAAGAAAAAAGGACAGCGGGACAGGGAGTAAACAAAGTGTCCAAAGTGTCTTTGGTGTCTTTCTAGCCTTTACAGAAGGTTTTCTATCCAGCCTGGAACTTGTGCATCCTTTCAGAGGTTTTCAGCAATAAATCCAATCGCGTATACCAAACTTTGATACTCTTGAAGTCCAATTTATAAATATTCCGTCATTTTTGCTGCTAGCTCGATGCTAGCTGCCATTTTGGATATCATGTGATGTTTTCACGTGATGGTGAAACGCTGATCCGTCGTAAACATTGGTGTGCGTCATTACGCATGAACCAAGCGCTGATATAGTGGAGAGAGATAGAGACGCACAGAGACGTGCGATTTACAGAGAAAAATTGATATAAATAAAACGCTGGCCTTTTTTGATGCCATGCAGGATGAGGGATTTTCAGGAGAACAGAGCTTTTTGACAGATGAGGAACTATTACCAGGATAGACCCAGCTGAAGTGCCATTTGTTTATTTACTGTAAAAAAAGTATTATAGTAGAATAAAAGTATAAAAAGAAGTTAATAAATAAAAGAATAAATAAAATAGAAATGCAAAGCCTGTGATGTGGCCCTCTGTGTGATTGCTGGTAGGAACTGTTTTGAGGCTTGGCACCAGTGCATTTCATGAGGCCCAAAACGCCTGGACTTCTTTTGGAAAAATGTCAATAGTTTTTGTTCTCTACAAGTTATAACGTTTATTCCTGTGCTCCAGGACTCTAAAGACATGAACAAACTGTTTTCCAGAGGAAATTTGATTAGCTTTTTTTATTTGTGTGTGATTTCAAGAAATATTTTAGTTATCCAATTTCTGACTTATTTTTTCATTTGTCTTTATGGTCCCATAACTTATTTTACATTCAGGTGACATCAAAGCAACACAGATATGTTGAAAGTTCAATTTGTCCTGAACAAAAAAGAGGTGTGTCAATTGTCTGTGCACCAAAGGGCTGATGTTTTACAAGCTTTTTTAGTAAATAACACCAGACAGAAAATTCATTGTAAAAATACCCTTAGGTCTCAGAGGGTTAACACAAAGTGATGGTAGGGTAGCCAATGACTTTGATAGTCCATTTTTGGGTGAACAATCCCTTTAAGCTCTTTTCAACAGGTTTTGTAATGGGAACCTTTGAGAAACCTTATTCAAAGGTATTTGCATTTCTTCATATATATGCATGAAGAAACGTGCTGTCTCATGTGACATGGGTGAAGACTAGCTTTTACTTTCCCTCTTAATAATTGATTTCAATGTTAGTTTAAAGAGTTATTTATTTATGGTAGGATTGAATCCAAGTCTACTGTGACATGGAACAATCCTTTGCCAATCTAGCAATTTGTTTCAAAAACTGCTTCCTCTCTTTGTGTGTCATTGTTGACACGTCATCTCTGTTTGATATGTGCCGTGACCGCCTCCTGATTAATTTTTTGGTGACACGTTTGAGAAAGTTAAATCCAATGTCAGATTTAACTGTCTGCGAAGAGAGGTGAAGAATGTCTTCCACCAAATGCCTTGAAAATTTCCAAACATTTTTCTTCCCCCCATAATAGTCAAAGTAATTATGACTCATTATGGTGGCAAAACAAATGAGTGTGAATGTGAAGGGCTTAAAGGGATAGTTCGCTCACATTCTGCCATCATTTATTCATCCTCATGTCGTTCCAGACTTTCTTTCTTCCAATAGAGGGAATGCATTGACGTCACTTTCCCGCCGGAACAACCTCCCTCAGCCTGACTGAGTGGCAAAACATCTGCTGCGTGACTGGATTTAATAGGGGAAACTGTGAAAATGCGACTAAATTGAACAATTTTATCAATTTAAACTAAATGTTGGACTCAATATAGTGTTCCTTACAACTTACTAAAGATCCAGTGATCCATGGATATTGACATGCAGCCAGGAATCATGTCATCTGACATTTATGTTTGCCTGATTTCGACGCCAGGGAAATAAAAGCAATATAGACCTAAACATAAAGCAAATTTGCCTGGGAATGCTTTATATAATTACAATGTAGGTCTATATCCGGGTGATCACTTATATCAGTGTTATATATCATCATATCGTCCAGCCCTAAAACTTTATAGTGTTTATTAAGAAACATCCAATAATGCAGAATATGCAATGATAAATATTTAATTATTGAGATGTTAATATATATATATATATATATATATATATATATATATATATATATATATATATATATATATATATACAATACAACATATATGGGTATGGTTTTACAGCTAAATTCATCATATTGACACAAATGATAACTGCAAATCCAGTTATTTCCAGTTGTTTCTGTGAATTGCAGCGATTCATTTGCTCCTCTTTCTATAGCAGTCTGTAAAAATATACCTCCGATTTTTTTTGTCAAATCTAGTTGTATACAGTCAGTCGCAAAGCTCTTTCCCACTTTATATGTGTTGTGTTTGTTTTTTGCGGCATTCACGCTGAAAACATATACAGCCGCTCAGTCTTTTTGCCCCTCACTATGAGTAACTGCAGGCACGTGACCGGACGGTGACGTCATGCGCATTTCCTCTATTAAGTGAAGAAAGACTAGTTAGGATTACTCAAGTTCTAAGAACCTGAAGTTCAAATTGTTACTCACACGAAGCTCTCATATGGCCTCGAAATCAAACGGACAACTTTTATTATATTTTTAGTGGTGTCCTTCGTATCCTTTTTGAAAGATTTGTCCTTCAGATTTCTCAAGTTTCAGCCCTTCAATACCAAGAATGTGGACTCTAAGGAGAAGGACACATTCTCTTTTTGGATTTTTCTACTTAGGTTTCTCCTCATTTGACCTTATCCCATTGATACATCAATAAGCCAATCAGTGCCCTAAACGCATCCTCTGATCATGTGTCATTTTAATGTGGACAGGGGGTGGTGGATACTTAATGTTGAAAGTAGAAGTAAAGATTAATTGAAGAGGTGAACCATGTTCATGCTGAATCGCAAAAGCAAACGCGTTTCAGTGAAGGCGACACAAGTTAATGATGAGCCACACTCATTTTCATGACAACTGCCTTCCGGCTCATCAGGCCCGGCTTAGGGTAAGGCAAAGCCATCCTCACATAGAGCAGAACTCTGGGATCACAAAACAAAGGGCCTGTAACACCTACTCCCACGCCCAGTGGCTGTGTAACAGACTGTGTAAGTGAATTATCATAATTGATTACAGGCTGCTGCTGCGTTGAGAAATGTGTTCTTTTTTTAAACGTTTTTTTGTTTTCTGTTTTGACAGAAATATCTTTGCAATTAAGTCAATATTTTGTCATGTCATATTTATTATTTTTTTGTCAGTTATAGCTGGAGTAGAATATAATTTATTAGTGGAAAATATGTTGGTTAATTGGCAAGATGGTGCAAAGAGAATACAGCATTAAAACATTTTAATTTGATTGAACACAAAAGAAGATATTTTAAAGAATGTTGGTACCTAGATAGTTCGATGGCACCCACTGACTTATTTATTATCGTTTTTCCTGGAAGTCAATGGGTGCCGTCAACTGTCTGGTTACCAATATTCTTAAAGATACTTCTTTGTCTTCAAAAAAAAAAAAAAAAAAAAAAAAAAAGACTTATACAGGTTTGGAACAACTTGAGAGTGAGTAAAAAATAATTATGATTTTAATGGTAAAAGACTGTAAAAATGCTACTGTGAAAAACTGTTAATTGGTTAACAGAACCTTTCCTTACTATATACAGTAAATAACTGTTATAGATCTAATGCTAAATTTCATGTAATCTTACTGTAAAATACCATTAATTTTACAGTTTTTGAAAGTGAAAATGAACAACTCATTGTATAATTTCCAGTGAAAAAAAATGTATATTGACTTTGCCACAATTCCCTGTGTGACACTTCGCATTTGATGTATTTTTCTTGAAAATAACTTGTTTCTTAATAGTTCGCTTAGTCTTTTTCTTAATCAGTTATGTACATTAGGGTTTTATGTAACATTTAATGTTGTTAAATTAATGTTTATTGCCTTTTTAAAATTTTATGTGTGTTACCATGATGGTGTTTAATGTTTGAGTGAATGACACTGTGCAGCTTCTATATATTATATTATTAAGATCTATATTCTCATCACTACTGGGATTGTTGGTTGTCAGTGTATTACAATAGTACAAAACGGATATTAATACTTCAATTGATTGATAATTTAACATTATATCAGATAATGAAATACAGTTTATTTCTGTACATTCTAGTTAAGTCTGTAAACCTTGCTACCGTAAAGTCTTGCTATCATATTTTATGCTGTAAATTTTTGGCAACCACAGCTGCCGGTATTTTACCGTAAATTGTAAGCATTTTTTTTTTTACAGTGGGTTTCTGCATGTTGCTTAGCCACAGTGCGATTTTTATTCACGCTACTAGGCAACCTGGACACCATGAACCAAATTTTTCCCTGAATCAGGGAACCAATCACAGAACGGGAAGGGAAAAGCAAGACGATAATGACAACTATGCAACACAATGAAACAGTTTGTTTATATCTATCGATCCATCTTGGCAGCGGACATGAAGTTACCTTTTGATACAGCCTAATGTTTGACATTAAACATATTGGCTCAACTGATTTGCAGAGAGGGATTTAAAGCTGTTCCCTTTTACTGATGATTCACTTTTAAATTTTTTACTTCATATAACGTTAGCCTTTTTTGTTGATCACATGTTTTACCATTTCATGCATTTTAACAGCTAGATTGTGTTGCTATGAACTAATTATTGATTATTTGGGAGGTAGCCATGTTATAAGTGGGAAAATGTATAGCGAGGCGGTTGTTACAGCAAATACAACCCCTTCAGGCTGATTCAAGACCCATCCACTTTGCCTTCGAGTTTGCGGGGTTGTATTTGCTATAACAACATCTCTAATATACATAGGCTAATCCCTTACTTTTATTTATCTATTTCTATTAGGGCTGACAAGACAAAATAAGGACTGTTAAGTGTGTTTAAACCAACACATTCACATCCTTTGGCGTCATGATGACATTTCGTCGAAATACTACGCACGTGGCACTCTATAGCATCAATATAACATGCACTGTTATTGGTAGGTTTAGGTCTGTAGGTCTGTGTCTCATATTGACGCTAAAGGATGCCAGTCACCTGTGTGACGCCTTGGGTTTGCGTGTTATATTGACACTAAAGGGTGCCATTTGCATAGTATTTTGACGAAATGTCATATGGCGTCACATATAAGACGCCAAAGGATGAAAACGGGCCCGTTTAAACAGTGCGGTACAGCAACCAAACCAGTAGCACCATTTTTGCAGCGTCGAAAGCAGACCTTTCACTGACGCAATGACATGCACTTGTTAGCCTGTTCCATTAACGTGTTCCCCGAATGCTAAAGAGGAGCCTCGTCTAGCCTCTGAAGGAAATGACTTGGAAAGACCTGTCCTGCCAAGGAAGTATCCTTGACATTGAGAAACTGCTAAAAACTCTGACCCATCATCGTCTTCATAGTCTAATTTTCTGTCTTTCTACATACGTCATCTGGTATCATTGAACCGATTGGATTTTTCTCCTTTGTTTATCGTCCAATTCAAAGGAAATCTGCAAATCACACAAGCTTTCTGTAATGCTAGTTACTTCCAAATTGTGCTGAATTTTGTGAGCAAAGCCCAGTTTGTCTAATTTACATAGAAATGGTGTGTTTGCACTGAAAGGCTTTTGAGCATCACAAGCTAAACTGTTTTTGTTGTGGTTACTACACATTTTGTAGATATAGTGTGTGTGTGTACACGTGTGTGCGATGAAAACCCATGCAACGAAAATGCCACAACAGTTTTTCTGTTTTAGTAGTCACCCTGAGCAGGTCAGTGAGACTGTAATTGTATGGAGAGAACTCAGAGTCTCATCAAAGCACCAAAGATGGGACAATTATCTAACAGCAAACAATACTCTGCCATCATCTGCAGTGATCAATGGAATCAATAACACATAAGAGGAGGATGAAACCAAATGAGTCACTAAAAGAAAGAGAGGATAGAATGCAATAAGACGACAGGTTCAGCATTGTATTTTAATGGCTCTTGCAATAAGGTCAGAGGTAAGAATTGAAATCCATCAAAAGACAATCACTCATTGTTGAGCGATGCTATGTATTAATAATGGTCCAAAGAGTTGCATTTCCAACTTTATCGGTTATCATTGTCATTTAATGCAGGCTTTACTCAAATTACTCAAGCCTCATTTAAATGCATTTAGTTTAATAGAAACCAACATATTTGTTCTGTCTTCTTTTGGTTCTCATTTCAGCATTGAAACACATGCACACCTTTTGATGGGTGCAAAGTGAGCTACGACAGGGGCAGATTAGCCTTTGTGAAGAACTCTCTTCTTTGACAGGTTATATTTTCAAAAACGACTAGACAATCGGCTTTGTAAGAGCCTGCATAATGACTTCATTAAAATAGAAGGCTTGTTTTATTCTCAGCCTTTTAATTCCAGAAGTCTACAAACTTACAGTTTTGTGCACTTTAACTTTCAGTTAATTCTGTCAAACCAGCAGGCAATGAAAGGAGGTGTACAGACTTCCAATTAAGAATAGCCTACAGGATGAATTCTTGCAATATCCGTGCAAGGAACTCTAAATTAAGGAAGCAGAGGCAAAGAGAAAACAAATTTTTACATTAACAACCAATGTTAATGTTGTAAACATTTAGGTTTTATCCATGTTTATGGCATCCCATCAACCCTCAAATGGCGTTTTTTGAAAACTACTTCCAAACAGTGACAAATGACTGTAAACATTTAGGTTTTATCCATGTTTTTGGCATAGCCTGGCTGCGCCCTCCTACGCACTTCTGCTCAATTTCATTTTACTTCAGTACTACGTCTGGGAGCCGCTCCATATCCTTAGGTCTCCAGAAATATTTTTTTGTAGGACCAATCAGCGAATAGAGGGAGTGGCGGAGAATGATGACGTTGATGTAGTGCGTCAGTTTGAGTTCAGTAATGGCAGTGGAGAAAGACATGAGAAAAGCTATTCGGTCCGTTGTTGGAAAAGAAACTGCCGAAAATACAGAATTTAAAGCCGGATTTTTATCGTCTCACCTCTTGTTGCACAACGGAGGACCACGTGAA
This sequence comes from Hybognathus amarus, assembly GCA_030378365.1. Taxonomy (NCBI): domain Eukaryota; kingdom Metazoa; phylum Chordata; class Actinopteri; order Cypriniformes; family Leuciscidae; genus Hybognathus; species Hybognathus amarus. The sequence goes on from JAQIUQ010003576.1 coordinate 302,113, forward strand.
AGAGGCAGAAAGATTGGAAGTTTGTGCTGGGCAGCTCGTGCACGATGACCGTAACATTTTGGACAGACGGTTTAGCCTGGTGTTCGTGGTGTTCGGAAGCCCCGAGTCCTGGCTGCTAAACTGTTGTTGAATGGTTGAATTGACATTTTGTTTTTTTTTATTGGATAATTATGACAAAATTCTAAACAATTAAATAAATTCGAAATTATGACATTAAAGGAGCAATGTTTAAAAATGTTGAGTATTTATTACCGGAAATGCAATGTGACATCCATAACTATGGTTTCAGTGGTGTATAAAGAACTTACTTAATAAACTGTAATGTGCATTCTCATCCCAAGGCATCATATACTGATGCTTTTTCCTATGCGTATACATCGCACATGGCACCCTTTAGCGTCAATATAACATGCTTCGGATTCTCGGTAGGTTTAGTTCTGGGTGGGGTTAGGGTTAGACCACTAGGAGGCGCCCAGCTAAACTTTTGCTACCTGTTGAGAAAAAATATATATTGCATAGTTTCATGTGGTTCTTCTCCCTCGCTGTATTATGAGTTTGCTATGTGGGGAGAAATGTGCTGGTTAGGTTTGCTAATTGCTATCATTATATTATATATTAAGACCCTTGATCCTCACCTGACTATGGTTTAGGAAACTTTGCATGATGTGGTTTTTAATGGACTATGGTACAGAAACAGTGACAATGTTACACACTTTTGGCTACTCTGGCTATTCTCTGCTGTCTCAGACCACAATATGTTTGTCCCGTTTTAGCCACCGTATGGTTATGACTTTTAATGTGATTTTAATGTGATTTCGACTTTCCGTCTCCTGATTATTACTTAGTATGCCATAATTTAGACTTTTCACCTCATAAATTGGAGATATAGTGGGAATTCAATAGACGCTTTCATCAGACGCGTTGCCATGGTGATGAGCTGGCCCAAAGTTAACTTCCGTTCTGTTAGTTTATACTGTTTATTGGATAATACGGCATTGACTGTATTAGATACTATATTAAAATAGCTAGATTTATCCGAGTATCCGGTACAGTGTTTCCCATGCATTTATTAGTGGCAGCCCACCACATTATCAGCGCTGACCGCCACATATTGATTTCCGTGTTTTTACAATTTAAGATGGGAAAAGTTGTATTTGACTGCAGAGTTGCGTGCAGCGCATATTCGCACGCTCTCTCTCTCTCTCTCTCTCTCTCTCACAAACACATTGACAGCGGAGCAGAATGTATCATAACAACGCTGCACAGATCCATCCAACATGCTGTCATGTGGAGACCCGCCTTAAAAAAAGGTTAGCAAGCATGTAAGAAGCTAATAAGGAGAGATATGTTCACCTAATAAAGCCTCGTCGCCGCGCTCGCCACAGTTTTTTAACACTGCGGTAAATCAAGACACGTCGGTAGAAAAACATCTTGTCTCCTATTTTTGTTCAACGGGTCTGGTAGTGTCACATTTCAGTTTGGCCAGGTAACATTTATTTTCTTTGACTGTCAAGAAATACCAGCTACTATGGTTATTTACTTGTTATGGATTGTCTGCGCAAGTTTGCCGGAAGTTAAGTTTGGGCCAGTTTTATGCACATGCGCAGTACCGTTTGTTTATGTTGTCACTGCTGAAAGCGTCTATATACAAAATACAAAGCATGATGTTTTGTTCTTCTATGGAAGAAATGGGCTTCCATATTACGGTCACTGGCAGAGTAAAATACATAACGTAAGTCGTAGTATTGTTTCTATTATTTAATATGTACTATATGTTACTCAGTGTTACTATTTTACTGAACTTGTTGAACTGCTGTAGAGCAATATCACACTCACAGTAAGGCAGGAACTAATATGTATGTCATACATCGAGAAATGCACAAATTCATCAGTTTATCTTCCAAAACACTCTTGTGGTGCAGAATGTGACCTGCTCTTTAAGTTTCCAATTACAGGGCTGACACTTTGCCAGCTATTCTCATTTCAGCCAATAAGGAGAATCCGGGGATGATGTCATTTAGTGACTCATAACCACAGATAAGCTGGTACTGATACTAAACCCTTAGCAAAGTAGAAGAAAGAGCAACATGGGAATGAATACTAACATCTCATGTTCTTTGGCCCCACATGCCATGTATACCAATTTAGACCCAATAAAAGGCCATTACTTGTGGGAATGGCTGATAAACGCTGTGTGATCTGCCTAGTACTTTGCAGCTGTTGACCACAATGCTGTTTAGTAGGAAAGGGATGGAAAGGTGGTGATTTTTGAGGTAATCATGGTGGCATTAATTTATTTACACCTAAATGCCCCTTGTGTCCTTCCCTCAACCCGCTATGGTCACACTTACAACTGTCTGGATGATGCAATGGTGGTGGTTGTTGTAGGAATAATGCCATATGCTCTTGTTTTTGATGTCTTGCATGGTTTCTATCCTCTTTTTTCCCATTTTAGTTTACCCAGGAATTGATTTCACTGACTGGCGAAGGCGAAATTAAAATTGTATCTGGACAAACTTTAAACCCACAAAAGTAAGATTCACGAAACTCGGACATGAGGAAAAAAACAAGAGGGAAATAGAGAAAGTGAGTCTTTTATTGATATGTGGCTGAAATTTTAGAGCGTCTCTGGCATGATTGGGGGAAAATGTGGACTGCAACTTGATTTGCCTTACACAGTCTTTTTTTTCATCTTTAATATTTTAATCTTTTTCTTCCGTTATTTGGTATACAATTGAGAATGCCATGTCCCCAAAGGTTTAGTCAAATTTAGTTACTCAACAATACAGACATGACATAGTGTTAAGTCTCAAGGAAACATTCAAACAATTATTTATTTAATATGAAACAGAATCATCACATTAGAGAAGGGTGATGTATTACACAGTAACTGGAGATCCGTCCTGTCCAGCAGCAGGTCGGAAAAGTTGGTTTGTCTTCCATTTACCAGTGTTGGGGAAGCTACTGAAACTGTAGTTTGACAAGCTACAAGCTACTTGTAAGTTAAAGTAGTTAAACTACAGTCAAGCTACCCGTTTAGAAAAGTAGTTAGCTACACTACAAGTTACTATCAAAAGTAGCTAGCTACATTGAAACTACTTTGAACAATGTATATTATAAATAACTGAATAAGTCTCTGAGGAATGTTTTAAGTAAAATATTTAGTGTTTAAAACAAGGCAATGCAATTACGATTTTAAAGAGTATTGTTTTATTACACACAACACTAAAATATCTCTGACTGTTTGTCAAAAGTGCAAAATTGCAACAAATAGCCTACAACACTGCAAAAACAAAATATACATCCAACGTAAATTGCATGTAGAACATTTTCTCAAAAATACTGATTGAACTTGAATAAATAAGGCCATGGGTAATTAACGTTAGTTGTTTCTCATTATCATGAATGCTGTTTGTTGTTACCACTGCAATCGCTACTATTCTTATCTTTGTTATAGTTTTTATTATTAATATGAATACTGCTTATACTTCTACAACAATTCTATCACAATTACCGTGAATATCTCAATATTGCCTCTAATCTAAATCTCTAAAATATCCCATTGCTTAAACTTACCAATGTACCTGCATACATCACTAGATCGATATATTTAGACTATATTTAGCTATTTTTGTCATGTTTTTTTTTTCTTTGTTTCTTGTTTTTTTTTTCTTGTTTTTCTTATTTTTGTTCTGTCAACCTTGTATGTGCTCCATGTACATCTTTCTCTCTTTTGTATGTGTAGGCCTACATAATTCACTGAATCTCTTATTTTGTATAAATTATAATGTAATAATATATAATAATTATGTAATTACATTTGTAATTACACAGTTGGCCCTTCCCTCACACCTTAACCTACCCTTAAACTTACCCATACCACCACACCTCTCCCTAACCTTACCCGTATCATACCTCAATAGCAGCGAAAGTGTTTTACAATACAACAGGACCACAATAATACGTTGTACTTATTTTTCGATGTAAATACATAGTACCAGAGGTGGAAAGTAACGAATTACATTTACTCGCGTTACGTAATTGAGTAGTTTTTTTGTGTACTTCTACTTTTTTAAGTAGTTTTTAAAATCTGTACTTTTACTTTTACTTAAGTACATTTTGTTTGAAGTATTGTACTTCGCTACATTTTAAATCATATCCGTTACTGAGTAAAAAATAATAGTACACGGGAGAAAAAAAAAATCACACTCCGCCGGAAACTACTGCATTGGTTGAAGGGCGGGAGAACAAACGCGCAAGAAAGGTGACGCAGACCCATAGACAGACCCAGCTGAAGCTGAAAACAAATCACGCTCGAATTCTTATGAAACGAATTATGGCCCGTATGAAAACATTTTGAAGGAAAAAAGCGCGGTTGTCCTCGAGGATAGATATTTATTTGCAAAAAACGTGGACGCAAATTAAGTGGCTGCAAAAGGAGCTAGGAGGACACTACCCCTCCTGCAGATAAAGGTATGTGCCGATTATAACTTCGAGTGACTTACGTGATGCAGAGGGAATCCCGAAATCCTGTCATGAAAGTCAAGTGGAACTATTCACTTAACGCAGATATCACGTAAAACATGCAAAGTAATGGATAGATACATGGAAAGTAGAACTGTGCAATAAATCCAATCGCAACCTGGTCTGTGAATATTTAAGCACAAAAATACTGCATGTAAATGTAGCCTATAACTCTATTTGTTCTGCTGAGCTGCGCCGCTTTTTGTCTACTACAGTACTATACATACTCAAGTATGCGTGACATTCATGGTGTTTTCAGCGTCTCGCAAACAATTTGAGAATATGAACATTTCCAGAGCTGCTCTGAGAGAATGCCTATTGGGTATTTTCATAATTTTATTTGAGAAAAAAACGTTGTTTTTTTACACTTTTCTTTACTTTTGGTCTTCACTACAACCTGTCAAAATAAAAGTTGGGTTTTACCATGAGAAATTATGACGGAAATATTACTATTGTAGGCATACAGTAGAACGTAGCCTACCTCTCAAAAATAATAATAATAATAACAACAACGACAATAATAATACATTTCATTAGTTAAAGGAATATATTTTTTTTGTCCATGGTTTAATTTAGTAAATCTGTTTTTGCAGTGCTTCCCCCAAAAATAAAAGGGCACAAGTTTAAATTTACATTTGATTACCACCGTTTTTGATAATATATTTGTATTAAATCAAAGAAGCATTAATTTTGTGAATAAAATACATTTCATAGGACAATATTATTTATAAACATTTTAATAAATAATTAATGCTTAAAATAAGTTGTCATTATCAATTATCGAATTTAATTGATTAGACATGTTTTATTAAAATGTTAATAAAAACAAATGGTTTCAAGTTTATTATAATTAAAAGCATTTGTTTAACCAAAGAAAAACCCTGTTTTCCTAATCATATTAACTGATGATAATAATAATAATAATAATAATTTATTTAATAATTGATTACTGTAAACCATGGTATTTTCTGAGACGTTCATCATACTGTGAAAATCTCTTACCATTACAACCCCACACGGGATTCCCCCACCCCGGTGTTAAAAAAGTAACTCAGTAACTTTTACTCTGAGTAAATTTTAAATGAGCTACTTTTTACTTTTACTTGAGTAGATTTTTAGACCAGTACTTTTACTTGTACTTAAGTAAAATTTTATTGAAGTAGTAGTACTTTTACTTGAGTAGCATATTTTATTACTCTTTCCACCTCTGCATAGTACTAAACGCCACTTAATATAAAGTGGGACCAAATAAATTACTCTAATAGATATACAAATATGGTTAACAGATGTGTGTTCATTTTTTCTTTTCCCTCAGTTTATAATTTACTACCTTAAAATTTTGTCAACGATGACTATCTTGTTTTTTTACAAAACCATGCCATTTGGTTGTGGCAAGTTTTACACTTTGACTTTGACACTGACACACTGATCTTGAGATACACAATGAAATGCACTGTTTGACAAGCATATGCTCAGAAAAACAGGTAAATAAACCAAATGTCATACTGTGAATATAAACACACACATGCATACACAGAGAATGCTAGAAGAGAATGCTTCCAGATTTAGGGAAAGCAAAAAGAGAAGACAAAGTGACAGTTACTGCAGACAGGTGGCCAGTGGACGGTAAGAAAATAGCATGTGTGTGTTTAGAGCAGGATCAGTTTTGGGACACCAAATCAGAAGGGTGACAGCATATCATTGTGTTTATCAGACAGACTCCTAGTCAGGGCTGATGGGTCAGACCGATAGCTGGTGGAGGTGCACTCTTCCAGGGCAGTGATGGATGTTGCTACGCTGTCTCCAGAGGGATAAGGGTGGGACATTGAGAAAAGGGTTGGAGTCCTTTAGATGTGAACCGTATTGGGCTTGATGGAATGACCAGAAGAACCAAATCAATATCGGACAGAGCAGTATTGGAAGAGGCTTTGTCCTGCAATGAAATCAGACGTTTATCCAAATTATTTACCTTTCCTGCTAAAGACATCCGTTATCAGTCTTAAAGTGATGTGTCCCCTACCGTTATTTATTTATTTAGGTCTTATCATGATAAAGGCTCACAAACAGAAAACCATTCATAGACTGAATCGTTTTTCTGAGCCAATCAATCACATACAGACAGTTTAGTTAGAAAATGTTTAAGTAAACACATTCTCTACTGCCAAAAGCTCTTTCTTTTTTTCTCTTTCAGCACAGGTTTTCAGCTTCACTTTATTTAGATGGTCCACTTAATGCCTGGTTCAGATTATACAATTTTTTTTGTCTGTTAGCGAAACTAGTAGCGAGTGACTTCCGTAAACAAACGTAAACAAACCATGGATGAAGCGGTGAGTGTTGTACTGGCTGTCCTGTGTTCAGAAAAAAAATGTTTTCTTATATATTTTACTTTTAGTTTTAACAATAGCACCATTGTCTCTATTTCGTTTCGCCATTTTTGAAAGTTTTCGGAAAAGCTTGTGCTCCTATTGGTCAACTGGAACTGTCATGGACGACCGTTAAAAAAAATTAAACATGCTAGTCTTTTTGTTGTGATGTCGTGATGCATCGCAGATGCGACGTAGGTTGTCCCCCACTATTACACACTATACGAGATGATACGATCGAATCTTGCGTCCAACGCCCGTTGTCATTTACGAATCCTCACAACTCATCAAATTAACCGTGCAAAAAATCGGGCTAAAATCGTGTAATCTGAATCAGGCATTTGACATTCTACTAAGTAACTTTGCAACTACTACATCTCAACTTACTCTCAATAGTAGTAGGCTACTAGTAGACTGTCAGTATTAGTAGAAGACTATTAGTAGACTGATAAGTTAGGGTTAGGTGTTTCAGTTTAGTAGATTCAGTTGGCATGTTGTGAAGTTGCTTATAGTTAGTAGACTAAAGTAGACCATCTATAAAGTGTTACCGGTTTTTTTCTCCATTCAACCACGATTGATATTTCTTGTGCCATTGAGATGTCAAACTAAACAGTAATCCCTCACTCATTGATGAAATCTTGTCAGCCAGAGAGTTTAAGTGAGTTTCAGATGTTGCAGCGCTGTGGAAAACCCATGTCACATTTAGAGGATATTCATGCAAAAGTAAATCCAGTCTGAACCGCTACTGAGTGCATTAGGGCGCCTGGTATTGAAATTGAAGGTTGTGTTTTGGGGTGGAACAACACGCCTGCGAGCAGTTGCCACAGCGTGTGCTATATTAGCCTGAACTATTTTTTGGAAGGCATGGGAAGATGAAGAGAGGGCAGTGGGTGCAGATTGATGGCGTTCCCATGGGGCGAGCACTCGCAGGGAAATCCTTATCGTACTGACTGAGTCCTTCAAACTAGGCCAGGCTGAGAGGATGGGAAGCCAAATAAGGATGGTTGAAGAGAGCAAGATGAATTCTTACAGGTTAAAAAAGCGAATAAAGGAAGATTGGGGCACGAAAAGGAGAGTGACATCATAAAAAGGTGCACATCTATGGCGAAAGGGCACTAAAAGGAGTTCAAGAATAAAAAGGAGGCACTTGAGCATACATTTGTTCATTTTATGCCTTCAACTGCTTTCATTTTATATTTTTAATGTCAGGAGTTTTAGATCCAGTAAGTCAGCATTACCGTGGCTAATGTATAAAATATATGCCTGCGCCTCATGTTTGTGTTCAAATGTTAAGAGCTCCTCAGGGCATCGTCTGGCACTTTCTTAACACACCTCGACAGCCACCAGATGAAAAGGTCTATCGGTGTGTATTGAATCATGCCAAAGAGCCAGTCATGTACATTAAATAATAATGATTTCCCCCCAAAGATGGTCTCTGAAAAGGGATGGTTAATGTTTAATTTTGCTAGAGCTTAACTAATGCTTGCAAAATAAACATTATATGATTTGATAATTTAATGCAAAGACCGGAAGATTACCTTTAGTGCGCTTTTTAGGTTCACTGTGTACTGTCTATGTATTTATATTCCTACATTATAATAACATTTATATATATATATATATATATATATATATATATATATATATATATATATATATATATATATATATATATATATATATATATATATATATATTATTTAAAGAATTATTTGGAATAGTTATCATTTAGCTTGTCTAATGTAATACTAGAACCAAATGTAACTGTGCCACGGCTACAACTCTGATAATGCGAAAAGAAACAAGGTTGAAAGATTAATTTTTCATCCGCTCAGAAAACAATCAATGTTAATAGGAGCAAAAAGTATTAAAATGTCATTCTTCTCAGCAAGTTGTTTAAGCGGAGCGAAAAGACACAGAGATTAACAGAACAATTCCTTCAACACATACACACATACATACACACACACACACACACACACACACACACACACACACACACACACACACACACACACACACACACACACACACACACACACACATCAAAGACATAATGTACTGTGTGTCAGAAACGATAAATGATTTGAATATCTCCCCTGTGTTAGGTGAAATGAAAGAAAACTTTTTAAGTCTCATTTCTATAAACCAACTTAACAGTAGGATAGACATTCAACAGTAAAGTATGCAAATGGACCTGAAAAAAGTTTATAGAAAGGAGACTTTGTAATAGACATTAATAACAGAACAACCTATCAGCCAGAATCAATGATTTTTTTTTTCTGTACAATTTAGGCCATGTGATGTGTACAAAAATGTAAATAAAGATGGCAGTCCCTCCCGGTTGACTGCAGACACACATAAACAATACATTAAAATAGTTGAGGTCTGGCCTCTCTCAATCTTCACTCAATCAACATTGGCTTGGGATTTCGGAGATACCAAGAGCTGAAGGATTTGAAATGTTGTAAAAGGAGATGCCGTTTTTTTATTACTCAACAGCTGAGTAAGATATTTTATTGAACAGATAAATTCAGTTGCTCTCTAACAGAGTTCATTGTAAAGCATTATCTATTGTGAAGTCATTTCCAAATAAACTGCTCATATCTCTTAAGCTAAGGATTGAATGTTTTATGAGAGGTAGGATAATCTACCTCTCTTTTTAGTTATGAGAATGAACCTTATTCAGCCACACAGTCACATAACGCTCAAGCACAACCAAAACAATGTTCTTCAGCAAAATGCATGTTTTTTAGTTTTGTTTTTTAACTGCTAGAGGGCCAAAAGTTAAATACAGTTAAATAGGTTTATTGGCAAAATTTAGAATGTTTACAAAACAGTCTTAAGGCCCGTTCACACTAAGCACGATAACTATAAAGATAACGATAAAGATAACTATATATGCGTCCACCCAACGACCGATAATGTTCTTTTTATTCTAAACACGCACGCACTGCGGTTTCAGAGTAGCGCGCGCACAAATAACCTGTTGCTGCTTTACATTTTTGCACTTAACTGCTCTGCAATGTCATCTGCCATGTTAAATGCATGATTCTGATTGGTTGTCAGTGTTTTATCGTTGGACAGCTGGAAAAAAAATCGTTCTGAAAGTGATCCCAACGATATCGTTCCTCATATCTTTATCGTTATAGTTGTGGAGTGAACTCTGTTATTCTTTAATATGGAGAACAATTTTTAGAATTATGTCTTTATAGTTCTTTATAGTTATAGTGCTTGGTGTGAACGGGCCTATATGCCTGGTTAAGATGACACGATTTTAGCTCGATTTTAGGCACAATCCGTTTGACGAAGGGTGTCGTGGGATTCGTAAACGACAACGGCATCGGGACGCAAGATTTGATCGTATCATCTCGTATAGTGTGTCATAGTGCACGACAATCTACGTTGCGTCTGTGATGCTTCACGACATCATGACAAAAAGACTTGCATGTTTAATTTTTTAACGGTCGTCCATGACGGTTCCGTCACATGTATGAAGTTGACCAATAGGAGCACAAGCTTTTCCGTACACAACTTTCAAAAATGCAGAAAGAAAGATGATGGTGCTAATGTTAAAACTAAAAGAAAAAATATATAAGAAAACAATATTTTACCTCAAGTTCTTTTTGAAGGATTGACAGCCCATACTGTCCTCTTCGAGCAGGGTATTCAAGTCTCGCGCAATGGCCATGAGACATGCGCGATTCAACCAGTTCACATGCTCACATGCTATACCGTGTATTTCTCACACTGACAAGGCAATGCCGAGTAATCCAGGAACGTGTCCATTGTTGGGTTTTCTTTCTTTTTTTTTTTTTTTTTTTGAACACAGGACAGCCAATTCAACACTCACCGCTTCATCCATTGTTTGTTTGTTAGTTTCCGGAAGTCACTCGCTACTAGTTTCGCCTTCTCGATGACATCACGTAGTTATGTTTTAATCATTAGTTGCACCAGGTGTGCTTGAACTGAAACACATACAATATCTGAATTGGCTAGGTTTGTTGAGTGTCACATTTGACTGCATTTTAGAAATATTACTACTGTAGAGTACCTGGTTACACTTTATTTCGATAATCACTTTAGACATTTTAGTAACTTTAGTTAGTAACTTTAGTTACTTTAGTTTAGTAACTTTTAGTAAGTAACTTTTCAACTGACATGTCAACTAAGTGTCATCGGAGTATTAGTAGGCTGTAGTAGACTGTTAGTAGACTGTTAGGTTAGGGTTAGGTGTTAAGGGTTAAGGTTAGGAGAACAAGTTGACTTGTAGTTGCTAGGTTACTTACAGTCAGTTGAATGTCTGTTGGGGGACCAACAAAATAAAGTGTTAGCAGATATTAAGCTGACAGTCTACTAATACTCTAATGACAGTTAGTTGACATGTAACGGCAAAGTTACTTATAGTTAGTTGAATGTCTAAAGTGGACTTTCAAAATTACCGAGTACCTTTAAAAGCAGCTGTTTTTTGAACACAAAATGGCTTATCGGTATATTCAAGTTTATATTTACTATTAAAAAGCAAAAACAGTATTATAGAATAAATAGTATTTACTAAATAGATAAAAGCTTGCAAATCATTATCTGCTACACTTTTTGTGCAGTTTGTATTTTAACCTGGCTGCAGGAGAGTTCACAATCTAATGTGGACTGCAGGTTAAGGTGTGTAGGTATTTCATTATTCATCCAGAATGCAGCATGCACTCAAATGCTTACAGGGCTGTGTAAAATGTGTGCTATTTCATCCATTAACTCTAAAAACAAACCCCAAAAGATTGCTCCTGGATTTACAGATTCCCTCCAGTCACCAGTGGATATAATATACGCTGTACTGGGGATGTGCCAGCGTAGAGTCTCATTTTAGCTTTACTCAAGTGAATATTTTTGTGAGGACAACATGGTTAAGCTGAATATATTTTGAAGAAACTCTAATGTAAATCTTGTCAAACAAGTATTACTCAGATAAATCTGGGGACAAAAATATCCTCTGAAGGCGTTGATTGACAGAGATGGCTGTGGGAAGAGTCACTCTCAATGAGCGTTTTATAAGAAACAACACCTGTGCACCTCTTCACTTTGTGCGCGACGACAGCGAGAGAAACAGATGGCTGTGTGCAGCGAGTGCAAGAGAGTATTGGGAAAGTATCAGTAAGTGAAAACAGATCCTTTGGACTCATTTATCTAAATCAAATCCACTCCTAGACACACCTGGATTCAGTCTGAGATGGGCATAGTGATCATTTGAGTTTGTTTATCGTGAGAAATCAGTGTGTTTGTTTGTTTGAGTGGTGTGTATGTAATTGCGTGACCAAGCAATTGAACCAAGTGTGAAGACTGTGACCCTGAGGTCAGACACTTTGCTTATGTGACTCTCTCCTGCAGGGTCAAGCTTACCCATGGGAATCCGTAGGGCTTTATTTCTGTGGAGTTTATTGATCTAAATGGTTTGATTGTTTGGTTTTGCTTATCAGCCTTGGTTATAATGAGCTTCTTGTGAAGTTATTATATGAGGCTCCACAGGTTTTCGGTAGTCCTGATGGATATGGAACATCTAAATGCTGCAGTAATGAGTCATTAGCTTCCTGCTGTCTGTCTCCTTCTCTCTGTCCAGCTTTGGAAATCTATACCACATCCATTTAAGAAGAAAGGTTTGCTATATTTGGATTGTCTGTTTATTTACTAATAAACAGCAAGGGACAATAACTCAAGTAGGGTTGTTCAATAATCAAATAAACCAATAGTTTGGGGTCAGTATTTTAAAGAAAATAATGTTTTATTCAGTGAGAATACATTAAACTGACCAAAGGGATAGTAAATACAGTTACAAACTATTTTAAATGAATATTGTTCTTTTGAACTTTAAAGAATCCTGAATTTAAAAAAATCAGTTTCAGAAAGATAATAATAATAAGCAGCACTTCTATTTTCAATACTAATAATAATACATGTTTCTTGAGTAGCAAATCAGCAGATTAGATTGATTTCTGAAGGATCATGTGAAAAAGCAGCTTTGCCGGAATAAAGGAATAAATTTGTCAGGAATAAATTGCATTTGAAAATAGAAAACAGTAAGTAAAAAAAATCTTATTTTAAACTGTAATCATAATTAACAATATTGCTGTTTTTAACATGTTTTTGTTCAAATAAATGCAGCTTTTGTGAGATCTGTTTTTTTTTTTTTTTTTTTTTTTGGAAACATGAATAAAACCCAAACTTACCAACCCCAAACTTTTGAATAATATTGTAGGACATAAGATCATACTGTAGGTTTAGTCTAGATCTAGTTTGTCAAAATATTTTGATATGTATCTAAAATGTGTCTACACTATTTATTTCCAAAGAAAGGTGTGTTATACTGTATATCGATGAAGCATTTGATCAGCCGTTTCTATATCTATAAAATGTAAAGAAATTTGATGCTAAACGATGGAAGTGTAATTGCATTCACTTGAAGAAAAAAAGTGAAATTAAATCTTAAATTAAATTAGATAATTGTTCATGGAAAAAAAGGTTTTTGCTCTGTTTTCTTTCTGAATTAATGAGTTATCTCAGAATCATGAAATATATTTTCTAGAAAAACTTTTTTTTCACTCTGTTTTTATGAATACTTGTAATTTTTGAGATAATCAAGTCATTCATTCATAAAAAACAGAGCAAAAAAACGCTTCCGCACTAAACCAATGCATAAACACTTAACAAAAAAATTACATAAAAAGCGCAGACATTTTGAAAAGCATAAAGACAGAGCTATGGAGATATCCATCACACGTGGATATAATGCCAATTATGTACATCTGCTTGAAAACTACTGCTGTGCTGTGCTGTGAAATTTTAATTACACTGCAACACATTAAAATGCTGCGCTGGGGTGCATTTCCCAAAAACATTGGTGGCCAACTATGATCTCAATTTCCACTGAACTCTTTTGTTAACGACAGAACTTGCGACCATAGTTGGCTTTGGGAAACACGCCCCTGTTATTATATGTGCTTACCCCAAAATGAAATTCTGAAAGCGCCCCTGATTTTGATATGGTGTATCATGTCACAGCGAGCTGTAGTATTGCATCTGTGAAGAGCTGGAGGCTCACATGAAGATTTAAATGACAGAAGGCCGTACGCTCCCTGCGTGTCAGAGTTGTGCATGTCAGATGGCAGGAGGCATTGAGGGAGGTAAAGTAACTCCATCAGTCATTCCAGAATGAGAAAAGCATTACAGTCAGACACACACCCCAGAGCGTTCTCCATCTGCGAGTAATCAGGCCTGTGATCCAGGCTCAACTTTTGATCACTGACGTTTGTGTTCAGGTTCATGTCGAGAAAACGCTTGATGTTCTGCGACCACCTCACGCAGTTCCGTTACTGCATAAGACGCAGGCCCCCATGGTGAAACAAGTTCTTATTTGTCGATATGAATAAAGAGAATCATGCATAAGTTCATTAAAATTTCTCAATAATGTCTCATGGTTTCTGTATTTCGACTGAATTCATCACTGATGCTTTTAGTTAAAATTTTAAGCATTGGAAATATGAGTGAGAGAAAACGAGTGGGAATCAAAAAGTGTAGAGACTTAGAATGGAGAGAAAAATGTTCACACAAAAGTAATACTAATAATAAAGTCACCTTTTTCTTGTGTTGGTTCCCAGAAGACTTTCTCTTTTTATTCCGTGGAACACAAAAGGTGATCGTTTGAAAAATTTTCATGGACAAACTGTCAACAATACCAAAAAGGACTATTAATATATAATCAAACTGGTCAATAAAAAATGTTGCACTGTAAGTCTTCTAAAGCCATTCGTGTGAGGAATGGTAGAAAAAAAGTATAAACATAAATTCTGCAGTAGCTCTCCTTGGCATGTAGAGAGGTTTTCGGAAACAAATCATTCTGATCTGATCTGATTTTCAATGAATCAGCTGATCATGAAACCGATCTGATTCGTTTAGATAAGACGTGGTTCTGATGAATGTACTAAACAGAAATAAGCAACGTTTGGAAGCAGGAGACTTTTTCAGGAATCTCAGTCCACTTGTTTGGTGCACAGGTTTCGGATGGCAGTTTTCACACTTATTCAAATGAACCCCACAAGGGTTTATTTTAATTAGACCAAACCTGCCAAGTAAACACCCTACGAGTGGCACATCCTGATGCCTTCCTAGGTCAACATGTTCAGTAGATTATCACATTTAATCCTAACCATATCCTTATCCCTAAACCTAAACCTAAAGTTATCCCTTAAATCAGAGGGAAATGAACAACACAGATGTAGAGGCACCTAAGCCTGGTTGTAAGCCTAAACTTGACATACACTGTAAACTTGTCCTTTAAATCTCGGGTGCGTTTCTCAAAAGCATCGTTAGCCAACTAGGTTGCAAGTTCCATCGTTATCAGCATAGTTCAACGAGACGGTGTTTCCTGAAACCATCGTTCCAACAAACATTCGCAAGCAGCGTCGCAAAGTTGTGTGGTTTGAACGACAGCTCTCGACCCTGTGGTTAGAGGCATAGTTTCTATCTTTCAACACATTTGGACGTAATAAATCCTTATCTTGAGCAAATTAAGCAAACTGACATTCAGTACAACCACTACCTTTTATTTAGTATACATACAAATTAGGGGTGTAACGGTTCACAAAATTCACGGTACGGTTTGATACGATACACTTGTGTCATGGTTCGGTTCGGTACGGTTTGGTATGTTTCAAATACAGTGAAAAGAAAGGAATGGCAGAGAAATTTCCTTGATTTAATTTTTTTTTATTATATTTTTATTAAAACTAACATCATAAAGTATGATATTTTTAACTTTGAGCAATGATGGAACTATACTTGACTTTTCTTAGGAGCATATAAAACAAAACAGCTCCTTGGACAAAAATGAAATGTAATATTGTAGTAGTTATAAACAAATGTTTATTTTAGTTTAGATTAAAATTTGACTGAGGGCAGCAGTTGTATTGATAATGTCAAAATACAACAGACGTGATGTTACTTGAAAGCATTATAGCCTAGTATTCCTGCCAAACTTACAGATAGTAGTGTTATACGGTAAATCCATGGTGTTGCTGATCTCTGGACACTGGATAGTTCATTCATGGCACAATGTTTCTTCCTGGTTTCCACGTCAGCGCTGTTTGATCCGTTAATAACAGAAAAATGTGAATATTTCTCACTAGATCTCGCAGCGAAGTTATACTTCAGTGGCGAAGATGTTTCTTTACTGGATTTGGCTGTGTAGTAACAGTGCTGATCAAGATCAGCTCGTGCTGCATTGGTCCGAACTGATAAAAGGTCCGTGATCCAGACAACCACACAATTGTTTCTATTGATAGGTTTCTATTTAGTAGCTCAGTTTTTATTCAGTTTCTAACTGAGTAGCTCAGTTTCGTTACGCTTACATTATATTTGCCATTTGATGTTGGACGTTGTTGTGGTCACAGCCAGCGTCTCTTACATTATGAACGCGCTTGCCACGCACATACATTTGAAATAACGAAATGTTGGTCTGCAGGAAAAATGAACCGACGAACCGTTGCCGAAATGCGAAAGTCGAACCTGAAAGCCTCGTACTCGAACTGTTCAATACGAATACGTGTATCGTTACACCCCTAATACAAATGTAATTTACGTCTTTTAGTTTTTCAAAAGATTTGAAGTACCGTGTTTGAAGAGTGTGCATGTGCGATGTGCTCTACTATGTAAGAACGAGCCAAATATTGAGTCTGGTAATAAAGCAAAATAACTGAGAACAATTAGAAATAGTCCTCAGATGACATGTCTTTAATTTATTAAAAAAATCTAGCGTTAATTGGATCTCAAACAGTTTCATTAAAAGTAGTTATTACTCCACGTGCGAAACCAAATGTGGTTGATGGATACTTTGTGACAATGGGTTTCAGGAAACAGTAGTGAAGCAGTGAACTAAGTTGTTGTACGGGAAACGCACCTGATTGGTCAAATGGAACGTTGATCTCAGTAACACGTTGCACTTGGTGACGTCGGGTTTGAAAAAACATTAAGGTGAATAAAAGATTATTTTTTTCTGTCTGTGGGACAACTACTTCCCACAGAGAGAAAAGAAGAAGGATTATAACCGTGTAAACATGAGAACGAGAGAGAAAGAGAGTCCGTGGTGAAGAGCAGTGTGGCGGCACGGTACTCCACTGTGCATTCTGTGAGCTGGCCGAAGCGAATTGTCATAAAAGCATATCACAGAGGCTGTATCTGCAGGCTGCCTTGGCCCCGGCACTTCGCTTTGATGGATGGTCATTTTCATTGCCTTCTCACGCTTAATGAAGCCTGCAGTTCAGGTCTTAATTGAATGCTCTCTACAGTCTCAAGCTTTTCACCTCGGCCCTCTCTCTCTCTCTCCCAAGCCTGTCCGTCCCCGCTCTGTTCTCTACACCGCATGCTTGCTCTTGCTCTTGTTTTTGAGGCCGATCTCTGATGAGTTATGATTGAAAAGAGTGGAGCCTAACACATATTTTCACTCACACCATCTAATGCTTTTATGAGGCCACAGGAGCAGGGATACTGAGTGGGCAATGCTGATAAAGGCATATAGGCCAAAACACATCACTCTTATTTTTTCTTTCTCCCTTTCTCTTTATCTCTTCCCTCTCAGGCTTTGCATCTGCCCCCTCCTCCAAAGTGTGCCTGCAGAAATGACTATTGGTAAGAAGTAGTTATGTTTTGGATGATAAATAGTGAATGTGCAGTTTCCATGGTGAGATTACCCTCCCGTTTTTAAACAATTGTTATTTTTTGCTGAAAATCTGTGTATTACAGATTAAATAAAAGGTAAAAGGCAATTCACACATTACATTTCAAATGAGCATCTATTCATTTCCCTATGATTATCAATTGATACAACAGCTCAAAATGATAAGTGACTGTTGCAGTACTCTTAATGCATAGTTGAGTGGAAATAGCCATTTTAAATCATGAAAGTTTCAAGATATAGAGATTCATTGTCACCAATTAGTGTGGAGCATGAACCAATTAGACTACAATATCCATGGATGTAGCCTAATATTTTATATTTTTGTTTTGATTCCAATAAACCAATGTTGTGATTGTGCTGTATGTTGCATCAATTTACTGTATTCCAAACTTTGTTCAATGATTCCACTATGTCTGTATTCTCTCTACTACTGCAGTATTTTAACAGAGATGTATCTACTCAATGTATTATGTTAGCTACATTGCATAGCTGCCATTTAAATTAGTTCTGGTATTTAAACTTGATTTGTCAAGCAGCGTTTTAAGAAGAAGATTTTTGCATTGAAATATGAGAGACGTGAGTAGTGGAATGGGAAAAAAATCCAAGGTCTAGAGAAACTTTTTTCTTTCAACCACATGGAGCCTAGACATTCATACAATCATCTAATGGATTATTAGGAAGACCTGTTCAATTTCTCATGAACCAAATGAAATTATTTAATCAACCAATCACATGGCAGTAGCTTCAATGCATTTAGGGGTGTGGTCCTGGTCAAGACAATCTCCTGAACTCCAAATTGAATGTTAGAATGGGAAAGAAATGTGATTAAAGCAATTTTGAACTTGGCATGGTTGTTGATGCCAGTCTGAGTATTTCACAATCTGCTCAGTTACTGGGATATTCACACACAACCATTTCTCAGGGTTTACAAAGAATGGTGTGAAAAGGGAAAAACATCCAGTATGTGGCAGTCCTGTGAGCGAAAATGCCTTGTTGATGCTAGAGGTCAGAGGAGAATGGGCCAACTGATTCAAGCTGATAGAAGAGCAACTTTGACTGAAATAACCACTCGTTACAACCGAGGTATGTAGCAAAGCATTTGTGAAGCCACAACACGCACAACCTTGAGGCAGATGGGCAACAACATCAGAAGACCCCAGACGGGTACCACTCATCTCCACTACAAATAGAAAAAAGAGGCTACAATTTGCATGAGCTCACCAAAATTGGACAGTTGAAGACTGGAAAAATGTGGCCTGGTCTGATGAGTCTTGCTTTCTACTGAGACATTCAGATGGGAGAGTCAGAATTTGGCATAAACAGAATGAGAACATGGATCCATCATTCCTCGTTTCCACTGTGCAGGCTGTGGTGGTGGTGTAATGGTGTGGGGATATTTTTTGGCACACTTTAGGCCCCTTAGTGCCAATAGGGGATTATCACGCTGATACGCAGTACTTCCGGATTCAGCGATCTTTGTGCACTGCCACTTCCGTTGAATCACCGATCTCGCTGGCGAACTGATGGACTACACTAAGTTTATTTATACAGCATCCCTGGTAAATTAGTCTGATTCACTAAAGTGCCGGCTGCAAACAAACACGCTACCTTGTTTTATTTTGAAGTTTTAATCCACTTCTTCCTTATACTCAATTCAGTCGGGAATCCATGAAAACTTAAGTAGGGTTGGCGTTGTTGGTTAGATTTACAAAGTGGAACAGAGCAGTGACATAAATAGCATTCGTCTCAGGCATTGTTGAACTGCGTCGGAAGTGGACATGCACAAAGTTGACAAATCCCGCCCATTAAACCCGGAAGCGTGATAATCCCCTATTGGGCATTGTTTAAATGCCACAGCCTACCTGAGCATTGTTTCTGGCCATGTCCATCCCTTTATGGCCACCATGTACCCATCCTCTGAAGGCTACTTCCAGCAGGATAATGCACCATGTCACAAAGTTTGAATCACTTCAAATCCCACAAATCTCCATCAACTGCAAGATGCTATCCTATCAATATGGGCAAACATTTCTAAAGAATGCTTTCAGGACCTTGTTGAATCAATGCCACGTAGAATTAGGGCAGTTCTGAAGGATTTCCGAAAGTTTGAAGGAGGTTCCGAAAGGGGGTCAAATACAGTATTAGTATGGTGTTCCTAATAATCCTTTAGGTGAGAATATGTATATGTACCCACGGTCAGTGTCATCCCTCACAGTAAGAATAAATGATGCCACTGTTTTTATGTGTATTAATTCAATACTACATATTTTTGCTATCTGGTACGTTTAATCTTTTTACTTTTACTATGTTAACTTTTTAATGTCGTGTCAGCTGACTCCTTCGTCTTGTGGTATTGTGTTAGTTTAGCCAAATCATCTGCTGAAGTCTATTATAAACTATTTTATAGATATTCATACATGCGTACGGTTCGGATGTAGACGCTCAGTCAACTTGCTCTCGAATGTTCACAAACCGCTCCAATATGGCGAACGGCTTAAGTATGTACATATCTATGATCCATCACATGCACACTTCAGAATCTCGAAAAAAGTATATTGTCTAACATGTGAGTTCATTTATTTACTTAACAGCCATACTGATATTACTAAAAAAACAGCATTCTACTCTTGGTAATAGGGTATTGTTTAAATGAATGAAAAGCCTATAGGCTCTTATGTCACGTTTTTTTGTAATCCAGGACACTTATTGATCAAAGGGAAACATAAACAAATAAGAAAATATTAGACAGGAACTTTGTTGCAGTAGACAGTAAAAATCCCTATAATGTGAATATCAAATCATGTGGATCTTTAATATTTCATCTGCATGATAAAATATGCATTATATTCTACAGTGGTGAAAATGTAATGATTTAGATGCATATCATATAACTTAGTCTTTTTTAATAATATCTGTATTGAGTCTAAAATTGACATGCTTGCTTGTATCTTCCTTTTTTCAAAGTATTTTTTTATGTTTTATTTGCATCTTGTTTCCACCCCAATGAATTACCTTGATGTAATGGCTATGTTGTATATGTGGCAGACCTACAAATTACAGCCTTCAGATACAAAAGCCTGTTTAAAAATAAAATGCACACAAAACATATCTTATCTGAGGTACCTGCTTTATTAAAACTGCCCATATACAATGTGGGGTACATGACAACTTATGATTAACAGAGACTGTAAAAATGAATGAACAGCCAAAAAAAAAAAAAAAAAAAGAGAGAATAAAACAGGTGGTCAGAAAAATCTGAAGACATCTATTGCTGTGAACCCTGGTGGAGCTGCAATGAGAAACAAGGAATAATTACTTCAAGAACTGAATTTCTGTTTTAAGATTTTATTTTTTAAATGCTTCATTGGCACAACAGATTGAACCTCTGACTATTTCTGTTTTTTCTATTTTTTTTTAGTTGCCAACCACCGCCAGCGTTTTTGATAATTTTTGATCACAAAAAAGTAACATTGTGAGCAAAAAGCTGAGAAAAAACACTTTTTTGTCAAACACTAAATCTAGATTGGATTCAGAACAATGATCAAAACATAGATGTAGTAGATTGAGTCCATCAACACCCCCAAAAGTTCGTCCTGGGTCGACAATTCATTCAGTAACATTAGGTAGTTTTGATATGCTGTTTAATGTTGATGATGCATTATGTTACATATGCATATGATTAGATATTTTATCACTTGTTTCTGCTTTCATTGCATTGAAAAAAAAATCACCTTGGTTACGTATGTAACCCTACTTCCCTGATAGGGAATCGAGACGCTGCGTCAAACGCTATGGGAACGCCCTTAGCGTTTGACGCAGCTCGAAGTTCCCTTGAAAGGGAACGTCTCGGTTACGTATGTAACCCTAGTTCCCTGATAGGGAATGAGACGCTGCGTCAAACGCTGATGGCCGTTCCCACAGCGTTTGACGCAGCTTGAAGTTCCTTTGAAAGGGAAAAATCATTAAATTCACAGTGATGTCCAAAAGTCGGAAATATTGGTATTAATATATTTTAAAATAAACAGGATTTCAATTATACATAAAATATAAATAAAATAAATAAAATCCATCAAAATGAAGTACTAAGACACTCAGAAATGCATGCTAATTTTTCAACATAACTGCAAAATATAAGCGTTTTTAGTAGTGGTCTCAGATTTGTGGATCCCAATGTACTGAATCTTCTCTAAATCAGTCAAACTTTTAAAAATACCATTTTGAGATGGTACATTTTGTACTTTATGCTCTGATGCAATATAATTATATTTGCTTGTTTATATGTTTTATATGAGGCTGGAGGCTCCTAATATCTTAACCGTCCCACATGGGCTGAGAACATGGGGAGTGCAAGTAAGCTTTGTTCCACTTGGAGGTGTGTTCAGGCCTCCAGTCTAAAGAAGTCAAAGCAACATGTGCTAATGCAGTGTATGAGTGTGTGTGTTATTTACACACTTTCCACCAATATGTAGAGAAAAGCAGCGTCCCTTACGAGATCTTGCAGCTTGCTCTGATCGAGAGCTGATATGTGCACAATTAAAATTAATGTATTCATTTGATGTCAAGCGCTTTAAATATTTCAGACACTGGAGGGCAGGGGAAGATGATCTGAGCAGCACTGCAAGGGCGCTGTATTATTGATTGATCGCACGCTCAGCTCGTCACGGCCGCTGTTCAGGTGCGCATCTGCGCTCCAGGTTATTAGTGTCCCTGCTGCAGATGGAGCGATCAAGTTTTGAGTGCATGATGATGAAATTTTTGTTCAGAGGGAAGCTCGCAAAAAGAAAGGCCGAAGGGCACTTAGTCTGAAAAGATGCTACTTCACATTGTGACATGATGTTGTCCTGCTCAGGGCCACATAGTGGGCACTTGATTTTGTAGCCACCTGCCCATAAAAGGTTTTCGAAGAGAACATATTTATATTATAAAATATTTCAATTATAATGATAATAATACTATTATTGTTTACTTTATCATGAGAAAAAACACATAGATATATTACTACAATTATCACAAAAATGTTAAACATATTATTGTTATTATAACAAAGAAAAAAAAGAGAAAAATGTGTATATATATATAATTGCCACTTTCTGACCACTTTCTGATTATTATAATTGTTGGCAACTAGACCTTTGGGATCCTTTGGACCATATCTAAAGCATTAACTATTACTTTCACATAAAAATACATATTATTATATAATATTATTATTCAGTACTTTTTGATAACCCATAAGATTTATAAGATCATTTTAAAAACCCATAAGATTTAAAGAGATAGCTGCACTGTAAAAAATGTATATAAATATAAATAATATGTAAAATATATATATATATACAAGGTTTGTTATCACAACATTTTTTTGTCAAATCAACTTAAATAATTTATTTAGTTGAGATAACTTATTATTTTGAGTTTCTGATGATTAAATTAATCTCCTACATTTACAGTGTGTCATGAGATTTATGTTATGTTTGTATAATACAAATAATCAACTAGTATCAACTTCAAATAAAACATTTTTTTTAATTAATCCTAATCATATTTGAAAGATATTTATAATATTTTGGACAAAGGTATTATGTGAATTAGTAAATAAATGTACTCTTTTTTTCAGAATAAATAGGCCTTTACACATAAAAATAGGCATTGATTTTTTTTTCTCTATAATATTTAGTTATACATTGTACATTGTACTCAAATAGTAATATTAATAAACTAAGTGTACTTAGTTCCGGTTAGGGTTTGGTTTAGACTTAGTTACTTGTAATTATGCATACTTTACTATTAAGGCTAGTAAGTACATGTAGTAACATATACTTCACCTTAAAATAAAGTGTTACAAAGTATTTTAAACATTTGAATAGTATGTGGCAAGGGTCCGCAGGGCCATAGGTCATAGTCAGTTAGCGCTGTATGTGCGAAGGGGCCCGAGGCTTTAGTTGTAAGCTCACACTGTATCCAGGGTCTTGATTTCAACTGCTGAGGCCCCTGGAAGTCTAAGGCCATCACCCCCCACATCCCCGGTTTCAAAAAGCCCACCCTGATCCTGCATAATATAATTGCTATTGTAATAATTACTGTAACTGATTCCAGATAATCACTAGTGACTAATTGTTGGCAGTGTAATCATTCTCAGTCTATGGCTGCCCGTTGAAAGGACATTTACAGCTTTATAATGTGGCCCAAAAATGTGAAATCACAGATGCAGCACTTGGCAGCAGATGCCATGAAGAGGCAGAAATCTCACTGGTAGTGACTCATCATAAAACTGATGGTGATAGACAGGCTCTTGTGTTCCTCGTTGGCGTAATAATCAGGATCACATACTGTACGGCGTATTGAAGCATACTGAAGCAATGCAGCAGCATAAAGATATCAACCAACGTCTTGAGTTTTCATTTCATCTTATTGTTTTTGTGCTGTATATTATTTTTTATCCTCCTGATTTGGCCTTGTCAAAATTCCTTTTGTGCTTCCTTGCCGCATTGTAGAGGGATGGCCTCTCTGGAGTCTGGGTGAAAAGTTCTGAAGTTTAGCCTGAACTCAACTTCTATCAACACAGAGCTACTGTGTTTCTGTATGTCAAAGAAAGAACGGTCTTTGACAAGCCAAACACATAAACCAAGGGATTCGTGTTCGCCATATCACAGATCATTCTTGCTGTGCTCAAGTGAGTCAACCTTGATTGCTGAGACTGACAAAGAAAGTGGTCATATAAAAGCTTGGGGATAAGATGACTACAAACTTGTTTTCATGGCCATGACAATCATCTTTTGAGTTGATATTATTCCAAATATGTTATGTATCTGTTGCTTTTACCAATGGCATTTTCAGTGAGCATTCCATTTCAGCTTTTTGCAATAAATGTTTGTTGACTTGTTTCTCTAATTTTAGTGTAAAAAAGAAAACACGACTCACTTTTAGGCACAATATCTTCAGTGAAGCTTCCCCTAAAATGTTGTCCCATTATCTTAATTGCAAGCCCATAGAAACACAGAGGCAGATCATTTTATGGCTTTCATCTCTAAACAAGCAGAATTAGGATTATTTTTTTTTATATCTTGGATAAGCGCATAAGTGCTGAGTTGAATGGCTTTAAAAGCAACAAAATCGCATGTGTCATTCACAACGCGGCGCAACTCGCGAGTGGAATTAGCCTGCAGTCACACTTAAAAAAAGACAATGGAAGGTTACGAACGTCACCGTGCGCATTCTCATACTTGAGCAAGCGTGCTTTTGCTTGGCAAGGGCTTCATTGTGGAGCGCAGATGACCCGTGAAATATGATGTAGCACACTTCACCTCACCTTCTCACTGATGCAGACCGTGCTACAATTTCCCCCTCAAAGAACAGAGCAAATCAACCTTACCGTTCTCCCGGCACTTGAAGCACTGTCTGCCCGCCGACTGATTTGAATTGACTGGAAAAAGATGACACTGAGGGTATAAGATGATAGGAAGAATTAACACTAATTCAACCATAGAGATGTGTAGTATGATCGTTGGATAAACAAAAGCTTGATAGATGTCTTGTTGCATCAGTGGTTTATGGATAGGTTTGAGTTTATACATGAACCCTCACCCTTCCCATTAAGGTTTGAATGCCTGTAATTATGGTTTCTATTCAGCAGTGACCTGTATCTGATCCACAAGCTTTTAATATAGCAGGACAGTACATGTAGTTAAACCTGCTCATTTTGTGCTGACCTTATGTTGACCTTTACACTCTAAACAATGCTGGGTTGTTTGAACCAATGGTTGGGTCAAATATGGATGAACCCAAATGTTGGGTTTAAAAATGTAATTAAAGTAGAACCTTGCTCAGTTTTAACATTGAGCTTGTTTTTTTTGTTGTAAATGTAGAGTGCTGTCAGTACAGACAAAAAACGACAAAAATCGGTGTTGCCTACACCGTGTTATCCTTTTTTTTTAATTCGCACTCTGTTGACTTCAATGGGGCATATTCTAAACCTGCTTTTAGCCTCTTAACATCCTTGATTTCTTATTACGAGTGCACAGCCATGTGAGTGGTGTTATTCAGTGTTGGGGAAGCTACTCTGAAACTGTAGTTTGACAAGCTACAAGCTACTCATAAGTTAAAGTAATTTAACTACAGTCAAGCTACCCGATCAGAAAAGTAGTTAGCTAGACTACAAGTTACAATCAAAAACGTAGCTAGCTACATTGAAACTGCTTTTGCTTTTTGAACAACGTATATTATAAACAACTGAATAAGTGTCTGAGGAATGTTTTAAGTATAATAATTAGTGTTTAAAACAAGGCAATGCAATTACGATTTCAAAGAGTATTGTTTTATTACACACAACACTAAAACATCTCTGACTGTTAGTCAAAAGTGCAACAAATAGCCTACAACATTGCAAGAACGAAATATACATCCAACGTAAATTGCATGTAGAACATTGTCTCAAAAATACTGATTGAACTTGGACAAATAAGGCCATGGGTAATTAACGATAGTTGTTTCTCCATCCTCCAAATCTGCCGTCACGTCTTGCTATAATCATAATATGGGTGTGTCAACCACATCTGTACGTCAGTGACCCGTTAGCCGCAAGATGCGTGATTAAACAACAGGTGGCGGTAATGGCAAAAAATGAGTTTGTAATCTTACAAGAATATCCTTGCATTGCGCTGATTCGCACAGGCTCGACAATGTAGCTTTTGCTCGCGCTACACTTCTACTTGCTGCAAAAAGTAGTTAGCTACTGGAAAAGCTATACTGTTTAAAAAGCAACTGAGCTACTGCCAAGCTACAGAAAAATTTAGTTAAGTTAGTAACGTCACTACTTGTAGTTAACTACTCCCCAACACTGGTGTTATTAGGAGTGACCACGGTCAATCTGACTGCAGTAGATGTGAAAGATATGAATACAAATTATGTTAATTCAGTCACATACCTGTATTTACTTCCTGTTTTCGGTCGAAGTCCGCGGTAGTCAAATGTTGAGTTTGCGCGCACGATCATTGGTGTTCAAAATCTGATTCGGATGAATTAACCATTTGAGCTGATATTCTCAGAACACCACACAGTACCGTCATCGTGTGTGAACTCGACAATCGAACTACTGTGGACTTTGACCGAAAACAGGATGTAAATACAGGTATGTGAGCTGGCTGAACTAACATCATTTTGATTAAAGGTGCCCTATAATGTGAAATTGAATTTATGTTGTCATAGTTAAATAACAAGAGTTCAGTACATGGACATGACATACTGTACAGTGAGTTTCAAACACCATTGTTTTCTCCTTCTTACTTAAATCTCGTTTTTGAAAAACACCCCTGAAAAACAGGCCAATCTCCATATAATACCGACTGTTATGTAACAGTTCGGAATCATTAATATGTATGACCCCTAACATTTGCATATTGCCAGCCCATGTTCAGTGACAGGCGAGACGGAGCTGCGCAGCCGAAGCATGGCAGTTGATCAGTGTTCGGATGTACACATGAACACAAAAGTATATTTTAGTTCCTTCAGTCCAAGCCTCTGAAGAAACAATGGGTTAATTTTATTTTCTCTGGAAATTTTCAAACATTTCACCGACGACTGTTTCCTCAACTTGCCAAGAGCTGGCCTCGGATTAGAGCTGATGTGTTGTTGTTCAAGTTCAGACAGGTAATCTTTCACTTTAAAATCGTTCAATACTGTTTATGCATCAGTAAGTCAGGCCAGTGACTTCACATCGTTTCTTTTAGTAGGATGAAAAAAAAATCGTATTTAAATTGTGAATTATATACAGAAAGAAAGCGATCAAAGAACAATCACAGCGCGAGTTTATCTGGACACTTGCCAAACTCGTTATGAATTTAATGACGCACGTTACACTGCACAACGAAGCTCTGACTGTATTTACATGATCGTGTCTGCATTAGTGAAAGCAGAGAAGGCAGAAACTGTGTTACAATGATAAGATCTTCATCCTCGCGATCGACAGACTGTCCGACCTTTGCTTGCTTAATATGCTCATAACAGCAACACTTTATGTGATGCCAATAGATCTAAATACTTCAAAAACATCTCACGATTTGTTAATCTCGATAGCTGTAATAGTAAAACCTATAATAGCTGTAGTAAAATTATTCGAGAGAGTTTTACATGTAATACATAGCTATTTCATATCGCAAGCATGTCAGCCAATCACAGCAGAGGCCGGTTACACACAGCAGACACGCCCCTTCAAACAGGGTGTTCAGATCAGAGGCTAAAATCAGGCTAGGAAAAAGGCCTTTTATTTCTAAATAATGACTATTTTTAATCTAAAAAACATACTAACATTATAAGGGCAACCCAGGAAACATTATAAAATAATTTAAAAAAAACATTATAGGGCACCTTTAATATCTTTCACATCTGCTGCAGTCAGATTGACCGCGGTCACTTTTAATAACACCAGTCACATGGCTGTGCACTCGTAATAACAAATCAAGGATGTTAAGAGGCTAAAAGCAGATTTAGAACATGCCCCATTGAAGTCAACAGGGTGCAAATTTTAAAATGAAGATAAAACGGTGTAGGCAACACTGATTTTTGTTGTTTTTGTCTGTACTGACAGCACTCCAAATGTACCAAAAAAATGACTCAGTGTTAAAATTGACCAGAGTTCTCCTTTAAAAAATGTAAACCAACGTTTGGATTAGTCCATATTTGACTAACCCATGGGTGTGATTTAAGGAAACAAAACAACACAACACATTAATAAATAGAATATCACAGATAAAATGTGCCTGTATAATTATTGGTTTGGAGATTACATCACCTGTTGTGATAGGCAATTTAGTCAATGTTCATTTGAGCAAACTGTTAATTTTCCTGGCAATGGGAGGTGACATCACAACTGTGAAACAGCATTCTACAAGTTGCCATGTTGATAAGGCCACAGGAAAAAGTCTCTAACAATATAGCATGGATTGAGGCCAAATACTGGTGGAGGCAGAAGATTGGAGGGAAATAGGGTGTTGACAACCATATACATGGGTTCCATCTGTACAAGGAATAAGCAGAAGATGTCAATAACATAGGCCAGAGCCCTGAATTTGTGTTACCTTGTAGGTGTTTCTCACAGAGTTTAAAGGGATACTCCACCCAAAAATGAAAATTCTGTGATCATTTACTCACCCTGAAGTTGTTGCAAACCTGCATGAGTTTCTTTCTTCTGCTGCATAAAGGAAGATGTTTTGAAGAACGATTTGGAACCTTGGCACTATTGACTTCCTTTTTTTTTCTACTATGGAAGTCAGATAGTACCCAAACAACAGTTTGGTTCCAATAGTTCTTCGAGAAATGTCTTCCTTTGTGTTCAGCAGAAGAAAGAAACTCATACGGTTTGCAACAACTTGAGGGTGATTAAATGATCATATAATTTCATTTTTGGGTGGTGCTGTGCTTTAACCATTGACCTTATGCACAGCTTCACTACTTCCTGAACTTAAGCCAGCTCCTTATTTCCTGTCTGCCATTATTGGCCAAGCTTGATTGAATTCAAGTGTGTCTGATAATTGTTGCCGTGACTACTGAGGTCAGGCACACCTGAACTGATCAATTTGTCCAATAATGGCAGACAGGAAACAAGGAGCTGGCTTAAGTTCAGGAAGTAGTGCAGCTGTGCATAAAGCCAATTAATCGATTAATGCGATTAAGCTGCAGCGATTATGCGATGCGATTAGAGCTGTGATTAGAGGCGAGAGTTTGAGCTTATAAAACTTTTTTTATGAGCAATCATTTCGTTTGATAATCGCTCAATCATCGTCTGGAATCGTTCAAAGCCCTTTGAACAGTTTGCAGTTTGCACTGAAACTATCTTTTGGACCTTGAACAGTTTGGTTACCAGTAAAGTGCATTATATGGAGAAAAATCCTTGAATGTCTACATCAAAAACCTTACTTCTATTTCGACTGAAGAAAGAAAGACATGGACATCTTGGATGACATGGGGTGAGTAAATTATCAGCAAAAGTTTTTTTTTTTTTTTTTCAAAAGTGAACTACTCCTTTAAGTCCTCTTTTGAGGGTTATGTTACTTTTTGAATTATTTTTAAGAGTAAATGCCCACATTTCTTAAGAATTTTCTTTAGACTTTTGGGTAACACTTTATTTTTACAGTGTCCATGATACAGAGTAATTACTTAACTACTTAGTCATTGTAATAACATGTAACAAAATGTAATTACTATGTAACTAAGTTATGGAACAACCTGTACTTACAGATTGTAATTACACACATGTAATAGGCAGCTACTGTAACCTGTGTAACAGGCCGAATTGGTTACATATGTGTTCCCAACTATGATACAATGCAATTAAATAAGAAAATACTTTGTACTACTCAATATACAAGTAGGCTACTTAAATATGTTACAATTTAAAAAAAGCCTGCAGTTACTCATGGCCATTTTGCACCTTCTAAAATAGTGTATCAAGATGTATGTACTTAAGTGTACATTAAATGTATGTAGATATACATGAAGTAAACATAAGTACAATTCCTGTGTAATAGTATGTAATTGCAAAGTAATTAGATATGTAACAAGCAACCACATGCATTTAAGCTGTGAATGAGGGAATTGGGCCTAATTCAAACTAAAGTACATATGGATGAGGTTTGTAGATACATATGAAGTACACTTAAGTACAATTTTGATTCACTTTATTTTACATAGCTTATACCTGTGTATAATTTTTGTAACTACTGCATGTATTTAAGCTGTAAACTACTCAGTGGGTTAATTAAGATGTTTAAGGTATGTAGATACACATGAAGTGCACTTAGTACAACCTTGATACACTTTATTTAAAAGGTACAAAATGTAGGCTTTTTACCTTAGTAATATATTAAGTACTTGTTACATTGTACCAAGTTGGTAACATGTAATAGTAGCTGCCTATTACATGAATGTAATTACAGTCTGTAAATACAGACTGTTACATAACTTAGTTACATATTAATGATTTTTTTTACATGTTATAATAAAGTCTACTAATAATTAATTAAGTAATTTACACTGTATTGCAGGCACCGTAAAATAAAGTGTTACCGAAATGAAGGTTCTTTATGAAAATAGGCCCTGATTTCCGATTCCCTGATTTTTAAATGGCCTTGGGATATCCCACTGAATACGATGGTTAAATTAATATAATATTTTCAGTATATTTGATAAATTGTGGGTTGTTTTGGAGTTTATCTGGTCCGTATAACAATGGAGGTGGTGGGGGTGAATATTTACATCAAACGAGGATACTTCAAACCACTCTCTCACAGAATCTCTCAACAATTTTCTGGTTTTCATCCACTGTTTCATGTCACTGTTTCGGTAAAATAAGCATAAAGAGAAGATAACCACCTTTCCGTTTCCCATCTATGTGAGAAAGGACGATCATTTTCTTTTTCTTGGCGCCTCAGATGCATAAGACCACAGATTCACAGTCGTGACATGACATCAAAGCGGCTTGATCTAAAGCGTCTTATACCTCCCTTTTGGTTTCCCCGTCTCATAAATATCATCAGAGCCATATATTGTATTCACATGAATGTGACAGTGTCGCTGAGGTAATACAGTTACTTCCTGTTGTTAGATCATCAGACACTTCAGCTGTTACTCCACAGCTGATCTGAGAGTCACACAGACACTCCTTTGTATCTGTTTTCTCAAAAACGGTACTCGCCCTGCACAAAAACAGAGCCGTTCATAAATGATTCAGCTGTACGCACACAAGTTCAGAAGGTAGTGGAAAGAGCAAACATGTTTATTTTAAATCTATCTCTACAACTGTTGAAAACTTGTGCTGTTTTGACTGGCATTTCAGGGAGGCTGAAACAGCAGGCCTCAACATTTCTGCCATCTAGAAAACAACAGTCTACAACAATGTAATCTTGGTCTAATAGTAAATCATAATGTTCTTATTTGTACAGATCGTTTAATGTTACACATTATGAGGAAAATGTGTAATATTCCACCTCCGTTAACACATATGCGGGTGTTTCCTCAACTTCAGACACAATTAGGTCCCAGGGTTTGATTTTTCAAATGCAATTATTGCTTTTGGTATCTTAAAGGCACATTAAACAGTTTTAGAAACTTTTATTGAGCCTTTGAAATTTATTTGTTACTATTTTTCAACTGTACTTTATGTGCAGATTTTGTTTTACCATTCTCCCAGATTCCAACTAAACTTAAATTATGCAAATCCATAGTAAAAACAAAAAAAAACTGAATTGTTACCTGTTTTAACATAAAGAGGTATAATACAAAATGATTATGTAATGCACTGAATGTACTAGTGTTTTATTTTTTATATAACTGGTATACTGTAGTTTTTATTCATATTTTGAATTAGATTGAATGTTTATATTTTATTTTTTGTTTGTTTTAATTAAAAAAATAATAATATCTATACAGTTTTTATTTTATTTTAGTTTTTTTTTAAGTTAAACTAAATGAAAATATGAAATGTAGCCTTGGCAACTAGCTGAAATAAATATATATTTTTTATTTTGTTTAAATACACACACATGCATGTACACTCTACAAAAAATGGTGCTAAATAGCACTAAAAGTGGTTCATTGGCTCGGAATCATAGGGGAACCATTTTAAGTGCCATATGGCACTTACCTTTCATATGGTGCTATGTATAACCATAAGAGGTTCCATAGAGCATGGTAACCATCCCAGAGAACCACTGAAGAACCGCTGAAGAACCAAACTGGGCTTAGTGGTGCTATATAGCACCATGACCACCGCAAAGAACCCGTGAAGAACCTTTTTTTTTGAGTGTATATATTTAAGAGAATGTGTTATTCATATATAAAATTTATATAATATAGATTATGTGTATATATATATATATATATATATGTATATATATATATATATATATATATATATATATATATATATATATATATATATATATATATATACAGGATTTAAAGTGCAAATAATTCTTAAATATATACAGGCATGCATAGGTATTTATATATACAAAATAATTATTTACAGCACACACAAATATATTATGTAAGCACAGACTTTTATTTTGGATGCAATTAATCGCAATTAACTTTTGCACAGCCCTAATTTTAAGCAATTAAAATGTTTTTAGTTTTAGCTTCAGTTATAACATAAACCCCACTAATGTATATACATTGTTGGACATTAGTATTGGATAATGTAATATGAGAGATTGAACATTGTGTTTTAAGACACTGTCTTTTCTTTAAAAGTCAGGGCCAAAACTTCTTAATTATCTATTAATTATCTATTAAAAATGTGTTTCAGAAATGATCTTCTATTAGTATCCAGATGACTTTCCCTTCACCTCTTTTCACATACAATATATCTTTATAAACCAAGTGTAAATGGCACATACACCCACAGAGACTCTCGGTCACACACACCTAGTACTTACACAGCCCACAAAGTTTTAGGTGTGATGAATGAATGCAAATTATGAATACAAACGGCTGTGTGCGAGTCAAAGAAATGGGTTCATAATTCACAATAACCAGCGTGACTTAACTACTATCAGCCAAGCCAAACGCCTCACTAAATAATACCATCAGATTACTGCAAAGTGCTTATTCGTTCAGACAGCCTCTGGTCTCCAAGGCCACGACACAGCGGTCATACACGCACCTCCACAGGTGCTTAGGGCAGAGGTGTCCACAATTATTGTCTCCTCCCAAAAGGCTTTTGGGCAGTCTTCCCATAATGCATAGCTAATCCGAACCTCTGCCCTCGTTTCACCCTTGCACGCCATTGGAGGACAGAAACAAGCGCTCGTGTTCCAGTCATGTCATCAGCATGTGATTAATGATCACATGATAAAACCTGAAGTGTGATAAAGGGAGAGTGAAAACAAATGGTACAAAACGCTTGCAGGGAATGAAAGAGGAAGCAAGTGCATGATAACTGAAGATTGAAGATTGAAGAATGATCTTGAATTTCAAGGCTCTTATGAGGGGCATCCATCACCAGAGACAGTCATACAAATAGCATCTCCCATATTCGAATTAGTTCCCTCGCAGCGCAGGTTACATGTGCGGTCTGCTGGTGACGCTCACGTTCACACGATACCCTAATGCTCATCCGTCTGCCCTTCACTTCTGTCTTCCGAATCTATTCATCCTCACATCTGTGACCATTGTTCCGTAAGGTAAGGTTGTGAAGGGTTTACACAATAAAGAAGCCGTTCTCATGACAGCAGAGTATTTTGGGAATGCAGTGCAACTTTGCAGTTGTCACACAAGGTAAAACAATAGCATATCGACCGCCTGTCTAATGGATATATTGGCACACGGGGTCAGTGTTTTTGCAGTAATACATTATTAAAGGAGTAGTTAACTTTTAAGAAAACTTTTGCTGATAATTTATTCACACCCATGCCATCCAAGATGTCCATGTCTTTCTTCCTTCAGTCGAAAAGAAATTAACGTTTTTTGATGAAAACATTCCAGGATTTTTCTCCATATAATGGACTTCAGTGGGAACCAAACGGTTCAAGGTCCTAAAGACCGGTTTCAGTGCAAACTGCAAACTGTTCAAAGGGCTTTAAACGATTCCAGACCATGAATAAGGGTCTTATCTAGTGAAAAGATTGCTCATTTAAAATATAAATAACAAAGTTTAATTTTTATAAGCTCAAATGGTCGTGACTCCTGTTCGAACTCGTTCATCAAAATGAACGAATCTTTTTCGAGTCATTTGGCTCATTCAATGCACGAAATGAACAAATTGACTTGGGAAAAGATTAGTTCATTTTGAACCCATCCAGGGGTGCGTTTCCCGTACAACGATGTAACTTGCTGCTTCACCACCATGGTACGATGCATCGTTAGAGAAATCAACTAGCTAGTCGTGACTGTTCCCGAAACCCATTGTCGCAAAGTGTCGTTCAGACCACGATGGTTTCGCACGTGGTAGAGTAATAAATACTTTTAATTAAAGGGGAAATAAAGCAGTGAATCAAGTTTACATGATTTACAAGATGGATTTTCAATATAATCAACAATTAAATAAGAAACATGATAAATGTAAACATTTAGAAGAAAAAAAGAAAAAACTTTATATCTTTCGCCACCAGGGCGCAGCCATTGTGGAGTATTCTAACATGTGACGTCACGGGGTTGGTTGGCTCAAGTTTAACAGGCTCTGGGCAGTTAAAATTGTGACATCAAACTGTGTTTACACCAGTGTTTTGACCGTGAACGACTAATGTTAGGTAGTCATTAGACAAAAAGACGACGTCTAATGTTATATGTTGACAAACTGCACATAGAAACATTGTTCGCTGATGTCTGCCGCCATATTCCCGTTTCGTCAACAACATGGCATGTAAGTTACGTTGCTATGTAGAAAAGCCGGTGGTGTTTGGGCGAGAGCGGTTTTGCAACGCTACCAGGTGTCAGTGTGGCTGTTGTACTGCGATGCCTACCGTGTCAGAGTCCATCTGCTGTCAAGAGAACCATGTATCACACGAAATACGTTCTGAGGAAACTATTTTGCAAATCGCAATTACGTTACATGCCAACATATAAGCAGTGCTATTACGTTGGTCCTTAACCTAATACTATTGCAGTGCTATTACGTTTGTCCTGAACATAATACATCCAAAGCAGATTTCTTTACTATTTATGCATAATCGTGGCATTAAAGTTTTGACTCTATTGCATTCAACTGTCTTATCAATTAAGTTTTTTTTTCGCATTTATTAATATATAGGCCAACGTTACTCATAAATATATTTACACAAAAAGCATTTTCTCCAATAAAACACAACATACTGATACATTCACAAAAGACAGAAATTTTATTAGCTTGAGGTAAACCAAATCCTAGAATCCATACGTTGTTTGCAAGAAACAGATCCAAATTCAGCCTTTTATCCAGTGATCTTCGTCTTCATTTCTCAGCAGCGACCGCAAACGTCAAATCCGCGCTGGTGATGAATTCAAATTCGAAAAATGCGCCTTCAAGAAGCGTTACGACATGTTTACGGCAGTGATATTAAACGCTCATTGGCTCTCACCTGCTTCGTCACAGATTGCGACATGCCGTGTTTCAGTCGGTGTAGTACATTCATTTGAAATGGAGAAGAGCGCACGCCTTCAGAGAGCGAACCGAAATCAGATTAACATTTTCATGAATTAACGTCAATAACTTTAATTCTGATCTGTAACTCATACACAACTACTATAACACTGCCAGAGGACTGTGACTGCAACGCATCATCATGTGAACGTCTTTTGGTAATGTTAACGTTACTGGTTTTGACATTTTCTCAATAAATAAATTATTGTGAAATGTATACTTGTCTGTCTGTTATATGTTTTTATTCTTCACAATTGTGTTAGCCTAAAGTAGTTTTTAGAATGGTTAGGTTTAGGGATAGGAGTAGGATTAGTGGCTCAAAATATATTTCAATGCTAAAACATCTCTGTCCATTACGTTTCATCCTTTTTATATTCTGTATAAAATGAATGTTTAGGTTTTGGGAGTAGGATTAAGGGGTCTTGTTATATTTATCTTTAAAAGTGAAAGTATATCGTTATGACATGAAAACGTAAATATTCAACGTTTTTTAGCTGTAAAAACGTAATAATGTTACGTTTAAATGTTGCAAATACGTCCATATTATACGTTTTAGCATCTATCCAAACGTATAAAACGTACGTTTTATATCTTTGAAGATTACGTATTGTTACCTACGTATTAACAATGATACATATTACGTTAAGGACCAACGTAATAGCACTGCTTATATGTTGGCATGTAACGTGATTGCGATTTGCAAAATAGTTTCCTCAGAACGTATTTCGTGTGATACAGGGTTGTGTCAAGAGGTTGATCTTTTTTTTTATTGCATGGTCAATTCTGCATCACTGGCACGCACGATTTACTATGCTGTGCCGGGAGGTATAAAAAGTTTTTTCTCTTTTTTCTTCTAAATGTTTACATTTGTCATGTTTCTTATATAATTGTTGATTATATTGGAAATCCATCTTGTAAGTCATGTAAACTTGATTCACTGCTTCATTTCCCCTTTAAACTCTTTGAGATCCAATTAACGCTAGCTTTATTAATATAAATTACAGACATGTTATCTGTAGGACTATTTAAAATTGTTCTCAGTTATTTTGCTTTATTACCAGAATCCATATTTGGCTCGTTCTTACATAGTAGAGCACGTTCGCACATGTGCACTCTTCAAACACGTTACTTTAAATCTTTCGACAAACTAAAAATATTTTAGTATAACCAAAAGACAAACTATTTTGCTCAAGATAAGGATTTATTACCTCCAAATGTCATGCAAGATAGAAACTATGCCTCTAACCACAAGTTCGAGAGCTGTCCGTTCAAACCACACAACTTTGCGATGCTGTTTGCGAATGTTCGCTGGAACGATAGTTTTGGAAACACCGACTTGTTAAACTATGCTGATAATGACGGAACTTGAGACCATATGCTTTCTGGGAAAACGCACCCTGGAATGTTTTCATCAAAAACATTTTGATAATTTCTTTTCGACTGAAGAAGAAAGACATAGACATCTTGGATGACATGGGGGTGAGTAAACTATCAGCTTTTTTTTAACTACTCCTTTAACCAGTTTGGGATAAACTTATGAAGAAGAAAAAAAACATGTGTAAATATGTCTCTCTTTAATATAGGCCTATAGCCTTTTAAAAATTACAGTTTTAAAATTTTACCATTATATTTTCAAACAAATCTTAAAATTTTAAGTTTTTTGAAAAATCTTGGTAACACTTTATTTTGAGAGTCCACTTTAGACATTCTACTATCTATAAGTAACTTTTCAACTACATGTCAACTAACTGTCATTAGAGTATTAGTAGACTGCAGCTTAATATCTGCTAACACTTTATTTTGTTGGTCCCCAACAGACATTCAACTGACTATAAGTAACTTGGCGACTACAAGTCAACTTATTCTCCTAGCCCAAAGCCTAACACCTAACCCTAACCTAACAGTCTACTGACAGTCTACTATAATATACTAATACTCTAGATGACAGTTAGTTTGACATGTAGTTGAAAAGTTACTTATAATTAGTAGAACGTCTAAAGTGACTATCAAAATAAAGTGTAACCAATTTTTTTTTTTAAATAATGATTAAGGTGTAAAGACTTGTAATCACCGGAAAAATGTAAGGAAAGATTACAATGCA
Source organism: Hybognathus amarus (assembly GCA_030378365.1). NCBI lineage: Eukaryota > Metazoa > Chordata > Actinopteri > Cypriniformes > Leuciscidae > Hybognathus > Hybognathus amarus. The sequence goes on from JAQIUQ010003576.1 coordinate 339,933, forward strand.
AACACAGGAAAATATGTTTTACTTGGTTTTGCAGGTTACACCTAATTTACTTTGGTAACACCACGTTATATTTTTAGAGTGCTTGTCTGATTTCAGAAGGAAAAAAATATACTTATTTTTAAAATAAACTTGTTTAACAATGGGACTTGTGGTGAAACACTACATTACCCATGATTTTATTTCGATTATCCTTTTCACAATGCTTCATGTGATCGTAGTTAACTCTAGCAGCATAAAGAATCAAGAGGGAGGATAAATTATAGAGAATAAGAATATAGAAAAGGAGAGTAAAATCAATGGCCAATGAGTAGAGCCAAGAAAATGCCAATATAACACCAGGCAGAGATATTCTGATGCCCTTGTTTGGAACCGGTACACTGTGACATGTTTCTGGCTTGGTACATAAATAAATGTTGGAACTGGGTTGCTTTATTAAGTGTTATCCTGATAGCTACATCATATATTAAGCAGACGACGTGAAAGTACACTGAAATAGATCAAACCACCATGCTAACAATAATTTATTTCTGAACCTGTTTCAAAAAGAAGCTGTCAAGAGGCTTCTTTAAAAGTTCCTGATTCATTTTGAAAAAAAGGTATAAAAATAAACAACTTATATTGCACTTCATTAGCAATCCATTTAAAGCATTAAAGAAGAAAAAGAACAATTTTTTGTTTTGTGTCTGATAAAAATTATAGACCCAGCCCAAGGGTGGCCATCCATGAAGTGATGACATTAAACATTTAGGTACGATATAAAATCAACTGACTTGAACTGAATACTAATTCTAAATGTTTTATATCTCTGATAGGCTTATGCAGACTATTAACTGAATGTTTGTTACATGCATTTTCTAAGTACACTTTTTATGAGAACTGTGCAACATTTTTTTTATGTTACGCAAATATGCACACTTTCATAGCACTGTACTAGTGCAATGGTACCATTTATTACAATGTTAATAACACCAATTGAATTTACAAATTGACTAAATACACCAATTGAATAAATACACATCTCTCTGTTGGGTCATTTTGTGCCTCTTTTTTGGAATATAAAGCTTTCCATCATTCTGCATCATTTTTGACTTTAAGGTTTGTCTGAAAAGGTTTGTCACACCGTTTTTCTCCAAAATCACTGTAACTTTTCCAATTTTGTTCTAGACTGCCTTGATCTCTATCTAGGAAAGATGAGACAAAAGCAAACCAAGATTAACTCAGGTAACTACAGTTACCAAAAGCTTTGAAGGAGTAGTTCACTTAAAAAAAAATGTTTCTCGATATAATGCACTTCAATGGGAACCAAACAGTTCAAGGTCCAATAGACAAACTTTAGTGCAAACTGTTCAAAGGGCTTTAAGACAATTACAGACAATGAATAAGGGTCTTATCAGCGAAACATAAAAAAAACAAAGTTTAAGTTTTATAAGCTCAAATGCTAGCCTTGCTTTGTTCTGTGATGTGCGTTCGTGACTCTCGTGTTCGAACTTGTTTATGAAAATGAACAAATCTTTTTTCGTGTCATTTGGTTCATTCAATGAACGAATTGACTTGGGAAAAGATTTGTTCATGAGTTACGAACAGGAAAGTCAGAACGGACACATAGCAGAGACAAAGCAAGGCAAGGCTTGAGCTTGTAAAACCTAAACTTTGTTATTTATTTTTTTACATAGAGCGACCGTTTCGCTTGATAAGATCCTTCTTCATCATCTGGAATCGTTTTAAACCATTTGAGCTTATAAAACTCGTTTAAAGCCCTTTGAACAGCTTGCAGTTTGCACTGAAACTGTCTTTGGACCTTGAACCGTTTGGTTACCAGTAAAGTGCATTATATGGAAAAAAATCCTGGAATGTTTTCATCAAAAACCTTAATTTATTTTCGTCTGAAGAAAGAAAGACATGGACATCTTGGATGACATGGGAGTAAGGTTTTTTTTTTTTTTTTAAGTGAACTACTCCTTTAACACTGCAATTTTGTTTATTCTATTTATTTATTTTTAAATGTTCAAAAATATATCTTTCATATATTGCTATTGTTGCAGCACCTTTCTTCTGTCTCCTCCTTCTGAAAAGCGTGATAGCTCTGATTGGTCGGCAAAACTCCTGTGTTGTGATTGGTCAACTGTATCGACATATTTTAAACAATTATCACACCGCTTACTATAACCGCAGTCTGTCAGTTTTAACACACTACTAACACAAATCAGCCAAGCCTCGACCAATAATTATTATTTTTTGAGTATACCTTGAGTTGGAATTATTTAAATGATGAATTTTGTGATGTGTACGTCATTCTCGAACAGAATTACATGCTAAAGAAAGCTGAAAATAAGCATAATAGGACCCCTTCTAATATGTTGGTTTAGATATGCGTTGTGGTAGTCACATGTATTTCTAAAAGTCGCAGAATGATATATTTTCATTTGTATTTTATTTGAAAGGTTGTGTACGCCATTTAGACAAAATGCATAATAAACTCTCTTGTACATAAATTCTGAGATCTGTCATCAATCAATTATGTTTCTGTGTTCAGCGCGGTGGCAGTAGCTTAGCAACATCTTGACGATCCTTTTAGCTTGTTGAACGATACTCTTCTTCATCTGTCTGCTTGTCAACACATTATTAAGTTGAAAAAGATATAACTCATTAAAATTCTTGTAACTTAAAGGAAAAGTTCTCTCTTTATCTCTTCCACTTTCTCTTTTTCTATAGCACTTACCATCAGTCCCCTGAACTATGACTAAAACAGGAGAACATCAGCCCAGTGCCCGAAGCAATTTCATTTCAGATTTTAACAGTATCGGAAATCTCATCCCCTTTTCAACCAAATAAATAATTTAAGATGGAGAAATTCAACAAGGACGATCGTTTCCAGTATAAAATTATGCCTATATGATGAAATAATGGTTTTCCTGATATCAGATGAAAAATCTAATTGCCTAAGAACAAGAAACCTGTGTAGCCTAGCAACAGCACACAGCCTGGTTTTAATGCACACAGCCTGTTCATGTAAACACTCTTCGGGGCTGGTCACGAAGCAAAAAGAAAGTTTCTTTAAACTCTTTATAAGTCTCAAGCAACATGTAACACCTCAGTTTAGAGAAAACAAATATTAGAATAATCATAATATTCATTAAAAGCTCAACCTATCAATTAAAAGTCACTGTTTAATCAACTTGGACTGGCATCAAACGTGGCAGTTTAATTGGCCTCCTGTACTTTGTTACCTACTGTGCTAAATTCTGTAACAAACAGCTTAATATGCCTCTCACTTTAATCGTACACAGACTCATTCAGACACCTCCATGCAACTAATCATCCTGAGGGAAAGTGATTTACGGTCATATAGTCAGCAAAATAAGAGGTAACACTTTATTTTGATAGTCCACTTTAGACATTCAACTAACTATAAGTAACTTCGCCGCTACATTTCAACTAACTGTCATTAGAGCATTAGTAGACTGTCAGCTTAATATCTGCTAACACTTTATTTTGTTGGTCCCCCAACAGACATTCAACTGACTGTAAGTAACTTAGCAACTACAAGTCAACTTGTTCTCCTAACCTGAACCCTAACACCTAACCCTAACATAACAGTCTACTGACAGTCTACTACAGCCTACTAATACTCTAATGACACTTAGGCTCAATCCCAATTCACCCCTTGGCCCTACCCTTAGCCCTACCCCTCCGTTTTGCGCGTTCACGTCTAGGGGTAGGGTGTCCCGATTCTTGTTGAGATCGAGGGGTAGGGCGGAAGGGTAGGGCTACATAGCCCTCAAAACTGAGATTTTTCAGAGGCACACTCCAAACGGAGGGCTAAGAGAAAGTTCACGGAATCGGCAAATCACTGGCGAGATGGATCGCAAACGGTTAAACATTTAAATTTAGCGCCAGATGATTCCACGCTTTATTTACTCTTATAATAACACTAAGTCATTTAAATTAAGAAATGGTATAATAAATTATCTTCCGATACAGAAAGACGAGGAAGGGATGTTTTCATAATGTTTATTCAAAGTTAAGAGCAGCTGTGCTGATTGTCAGTTGTTGTCATGGAGAAATCCTGTAAATACTCTGTAACGGCAGAGCCTTCGCCAATGACTGATGACGTATCGGGTTCATGAAGGGTTGTTCCATTTTCGTAGGGGTATATTTTAACCCCTTGGCCCTTATAACTCCGTTTTAAGGGCCAATGGGTAAACGAAAACAAGGGGTAGGGCCCAGGGGTGAATTGGGATTCAGCCGTAGTTAGTATGTAGTTGAAAAGTTACTTACTGTATAGTTAGTAGAATGTCTAAAGTGACTATCGAAATAAAGTGTAACCAAATAAGATTATCCACTCTTCGAAAATTAAGTGGGGTTCTAAATAGAATAGGGTCCTAAATAGAAGATTGCCCGTCTGGCACCATCACCTTTCTTTCCCTTTCTGACATTCAGTTTGGAGTTCAGGAGATTGTCTTGACCAAGGCCACACCCCTAAATGCATTGAAGATTGCCATGTGATTGGTCGATTAGATAATTGCATTAATGAGAAATTGAACATGTGTTCCTAATAATCGTTTGGGTATATATATATATATATATATATATATATATATATATATATATATATATATATATATATATATATATATATATATATATATATATATATATATATATATATATATATACACACACACACACTCACCCTCACACTCCTCACAATTATTAGGAACACATGTCCAATTTTGGAGAGCTCAAGTTTTATTTTACTATGCAAGAAGAATACATAGAAAAAGAAAAATCTCACAGGAAAAAAAGCACAGACTACAACATAATGAGTTATAATTTTTTGTTGGTTCTCTCTTGTTTTTGCATGTGTTCATAATTTCTTCCCATAATTTAATTTTGTTGCGACAGCCTGCTCAAAAATTATTGTCTGCACATTTAGCATGCTTCATTGCATTATCCAAATAAAACAACTCCAAGCAAACTACGCAATATGCTTACAAAATCTTTTACACATTTTTAATAACATTTCACAAGTTTACTTACAAATAATCAGATAAAAGAGAATGATTATTTGACATTCTGTCCAAAATCCATAGTGCTCCCCTGTATCCCTGGCTGGTATAGGATCCAGCTGAGAGTGAGAGATCGAGTTGACGGAGGGATGCAGAAAACTGTTTGAGGAACTAGGTGAGTCGGCTATGTACATAAAACCGTCCTCTTGTGCTGATTGGATATATAATTTAAACATGTTCTTCCCGAACTTTCTTAATGAAACATTATTTGAATAAAGGGTGAAGATGTCAGTTTTACTAGGCCGACCACTTATGTTAACCTTTGCTTATTAGTGTATGTGTCCAGTATAACCTCATCCTCGTCCAGTATAACATTCATTGCATTTACAAAACCATTGTAATAAACTGAAAATCAGCATGTTAATGCTAAGATTTGGATTGTACCTCAGAAAACCGCAGGAAACTGTTGGCCATCAACAACCACGGGCTCTGAGGGCCATGACCCGTGCCTGTAATGAACGGAGCGCTTTGTAGGGGACACCTTCCACTGCTGTTCCGAAGCTGGATTCCATCCATATTTTCTGGCAAAGATATGTCTGTAACCACAAACACAGAGAACGCACTTAGTAAACAACGAGAGAAACAGAATGAACAATGAGAGAGTAAGGTAAGTGAATCATCTTCACTAGGGCCTGGACCTGTGGTCTTTGTCTTTGTGACAGTGGTATCCTTGTGGTATATATGGCATTGGCCATTATCAAGAGGGCCAGCTGCATTCTTCACGCTCCCGGTACTGCTGCCAGCCGGGGTCTGGGCCATGTGGGTACCATCTGCACTCCTGCCCAGCTCCACATACCCACCTTAGGAAGAACAGGTGACAGGATTAACACATGAGGAACGTGAACACTAGGCAAATCCAAAGTGCCGTTTTATGTGCCATATGGCATATTTAAAAAATAAAAAAAATAAAAATAAATAATAATAATAATAATAATAATAAATACTATGTCAACATCAATGCGTCTTTGAATGCTTTCGTGAAGGTTAACTAATAAATGATTCAATAATAAAGTGAGGCATATTATATATATATATATATATATATATATATATAGTATATATATATATATATATATATATATATATATATATATATATATATATATATATATATATAGTATATATGTATATATATATATATATATATATATATATATATATATATATATAGTATATATATATATAGTATATATATATATATATATATATATATATATATATATATATATATAGTATATATATATATATATATATATATATATATATATATATATATATATATATATATATATATATATATATATATATATATATATATATATATATATATATATATATATATATATATAGTATATATATATATATATATATATATATATATATATATATATATAGTATATATAGTATATATATATATATAGTATATATAGTATATATATATATATATATATATATATATATATATATATATATATATATATATATATATATACATATATATATATATATATATATATATATATATATATATATATATATATATATAAATAGATATATAATAGATAGATAGATAGATAGATAGATAGATAGATAGATAGATAGATAGATAGATAGATAGATAGATAGATAGATAGATAGATAGATAGATAGATAGATAGATATATATATGCCAAATAATTTATTTATTCCATATAAATACACTGCCATTCAAAACTTTTTTTTTTTTTTTTTTTTTTTTTTTTTTTTACTTTTATTCAGCAAGGACACATTAAATTGGTCAAAAATGTCAGTAAAGACAAAGAAGGTAACACTACTTCAAGGGATGTGCATAAGACTTGCATGAAACATTCATAATCATGACATGTCACGTTATGAATATGAAGGGAGTTTCATGCATGTTTATGACTGGCATTAATTGTCATTCGCTCAGTTATGACATTTTGAATGCAAATTTGACAATGTTTGAGATGTCTTTGCATGAAACTACTTACTACCTGTCTTGAAAACACAACCTGTCTGGCATAGCAGATTAATTATCAAACTTAAGAAACCACTTAGTTTTATTGGTTAATATTGCATTAAACTGTCAGGTGGTTGGTTTTGACATTGGCTGCCATGAAGCAATTATAACATTTTAATGACAAATTCAATTAGTACCACTGTAGTTGAGGTCACAAAAAATATTCATGACACAGTAATAGCCTCATGACAGCCAATGCCAAAATCATTTAATGTCAAGTTGTCATGACAAAGACACTGACAGGTTATGATGTTATGGTTTATGTCAATAAATCATAACAAAGACATCTTAAACAATGTCATATTTGCATTCAAAATGGCATTATTGAGTGAAAAGACACTTAATGACAGTTGTCATAAACATGCATAAACCATATTTCATATTCATGACATATGTCATGTCATGGTTATGAAGGTGTCATGCCAGTCTTATGCACCCTGTTATACCCTGTTTTCAACACTGATATTAATAAGAAATTATTCTTGAGCACCAAATCAGCATATTTGTATAATCGTATAATTATATAATCATTCATATTTGAATGATTTTGACACTGACGACTGGAGTAATGATGCTGAAAATTAAACTTTTCCATCACAGGAATAAATTACATTGTAAACTGTATTAAATATTTTATTTAATACATTAAAATACATTGAAATAGACCGTTTTTTTTAATTGTAATCATATTTCACAGCAGTACTGTTTTTACTGTTATTTTTAGTGAGCATACAAGAAAACACTACTTTATTCAAATGAAACACTTTACTTCCATATGCAATTTTCACAAATTAGAATCTAAATCTGCATGTACCCTTTGCCCTTTAGGAGGCAGAAGCATTATATATAAAAAAAAGTAATAAGAGAAGAGAGAGGAGAGAGAAGAAAGAAAAACATGAAGATTGCAAATCGATTGTGTTTAGACTGCTGTTACAAACGGATTCCATTACCAAGAGGAAATGCATATATTGATTTGGGCCAATGCTCTCATCTTTATGTTTTTTTTTTTTTTTGTATGTTTGTTTTATTTGAGTTTTTTCATTTTCAAAATAATGAGTGGCTTTTTGGGATTGAGCAGCTCCTTTCGTACCCTGAGGAGAGAGTTGACTGAGTACCATCCATAGCCATCCTGGCAAACAAAAACAACACTTTCCCTCTGAGCTAATGCAAGTCATACATCAGTGCCATGCAGTGACACCACCAAAGACTCCCAAACCGACAAGACGGTATGAGGTTGATTGTTATCGCTATGGAACCCTTACCTTAAATGGTGTTTCTATGATTGCTGTTCTGGAATAAACTACCAAGACTCAATACACCGACACGAGTAGCGGATATGTTTATGTCCATAAGATGAAAACTGCTTGTACTGAGAAACTTGTCATTTCGCAATATATACAACTCACAGCAGCACAGTACAATAAGTTGGAAAGGAGGTTGATATCACTCTGGTGGTATCTATTCTTTAGTCATCGCATTAACCCCCAACACACACACGTTATGCAGCTTATAATCTTTTTTATACACAGAACAGCTGCAGTGTGATGCCTTATGTGTGTTGTGGGAATGTAAATGTCTGTGTGCTAAGGTTTGATTGTTCATAGAGAGAATTTGTGCGATAGTGGCAAGATTAATTCAGCGACTTTTTACAGGTTACATTTTTTACACCAGCAGGTGGTGACAAGTGTCATTATGAGTGAGTTATTTTAAAGCTACACTGTGTGACTCTTTTAGTTTATTCTTAGCTAAAAACACAGTTCTTTCAAAAATATATGTGCTCATTAATTTATATTTACTTCGTTCAAGTAATAAAGTATTCTGCGTGAGTGTATAATATGCCATTGAAAATACATACGGGTAAGGGGTTCTAATGTCGGTCGCCATGTTGCCCCTCCATCTTGAAAGTACATTAGCCAAAGAGGGACATACCCGTTAATTCAAGCTTCGCCTTTCGCGTTACGTTTGAGTTAACACTCATGGACGAGGTCGAACTGGAAGCCATGTTAATCTTGGACTACATTGGCCACCGTAGGAGTTAAAACGAAATCGGAATTGAGAGGAACAGAAACTAATATTCACTGGATGGTCATATACCTTTTCACCTAGTGAAATCACCATTTTGAAGTGTTGTCCGAAGGTATAGTGTATGATTCTCAGGTAACACTTTATTTCGATAGTCCACTTTAGACATTGCACTAACTATAAGTAACTTTTCAACTACATGTCAACTAACTGTCATTAGAGTATTGGTGAGACTGTCTGCTTAATATCTGCTAACACTTTATTTTGTTAGTCCACCAACAGACATTCAACTGACTATAAGTAACTTGGCGACTACAAGTCAACTTATTCTCCTAACTCCTAAACCCTAACACCTAACCATAACCTACCAGTCTACTGACAGTCTACTATAATATACTAATAGTCTAATGAGAGTTAGTTGACATGTAGTTGAAAAGTTACTTATAATTAGTTGAACATCTAAAGTGACTATCCGAAATAAAGTGTAATCGATTATTATACCCTATGTAGTCCAGTCAATGTATCCCAGAATGCATTTTGAAAAGTAGTGTACAACCAATGGCCACAACAGCAATGACGCTAATCAACGGCGCCGAGAGACGATCGAGTAGTGTCCAAAAGTGGTGTTTCTATGATGCTGGTGAGCTCACTATATAGTGCTCTACTCCCTACCCCCTACATAGGGGGTAGGGAGTAATGGTTTGAGTGGAGATTTGGACACTGATGAGGCCACCTGTCCCTGCAGAGTTTAGCTCAAACACTGATCAAACACCTGTGAGTTTCTACTGATCCTGAAGACCTTGATTAGCTTGCTCAAGTGTGTTTGATCAGGGTTGGAGCTAAAGTCTGCTGGGACAGTGGCCCTCCAGGACCGAGTTTGGGGAACCCTGCAGTAGGCAAAAAACAGTAAGTCACAAAAGATTTTAAGGCCGGTGTTTGGTTGGGCTCATGTGATTCCCACCTTTCCCATTGTGTTTATGTCATGTGCTTTTGTTTTCAGTTGTGTTGCGTTCTCATTGGTTTATTGTTTCATTGCGTTCAGGTGTTGCTCATTTGCACTAGTTTTGTCATCTTTTGATGCTGTAGTCCACTGTTGTGAGTTCCATGTCCATTTCATGCTTTCATCTAGTAAAGCTTATGTTTAATTTTAAAGTTATTGCTTTGTTTGTACACTTTCTGAATTATGGGACAAACTGCATTTGAGCTCAGAGGACTGACACAACTTTAGTGGAACTATTCCTGGGGCCTGTACCATGAAGCCAGTTTAGGTGGCTAGCCAGCTATGTTTCAGTTTGAGTTTGTGCCAACCCCGGGTTTTAGGTACCATGAAAGTGGTTTGGCTTTTAGCAGTGTTCATCGCCATAGTAACTTGCGCTCCACGGCTAACCTGGTCCGGGGGCAGGTAATGTTCCATGTAAGAGGTTGCGAACCGATCTTGGACCAATCAGCTGTGAGCAAAGTGACACATGTATTTTTGTCTTTAAAAGACAAAATCATGGCTTTAAAGGGATACTCCACTTTTTTTTTCTTTTTTTTTTTTTTTTTTTGGAAATAGGCTCATTTTACAACTCCCCCAGAGTTAAACATTTGGGTTTTAGCGTTTTCGAATGTATTCAGCCATTTTTTTTTTTTTATTTTTTTATTTTTTATTTAGAAGAATATCAGTAACCAGACAGTTTCTGGGCTCACTGACTTCCATAGTATTTTTTTTTCCTACTATGGAAGTCAATGAGACCAGAAACTCTCTGGTTACTGATATTCTTCTAAATATCAGAAAATCGGCCCAAAGGATTCGTAAACGGTAAAACCCAACTGTTTAACTCTGGGGAGTGGTAAAATGAGCCTATTTCCAAAAAAGTGGAGTATCCCTTTAAGTAAATACATTTGTATGATTTAGAGATTATTTCTGTAATTATTATACCCTAAAACGATTTCACATGTACAATTTCAGTTCATCAGTTATTATTACGCAGATTTTAAATGAATATGTAAACAAAGGTAATATAAATACGCTTTAGAATCAATAGATTAAGCTATTAAAATGACATGTGAGCTTAAATGTTCAATTCTCAAAACCTTCATCAACTGTATAAATGATATCCAGTAGAGAGACTTTCTTTAAGTCGTCCTTTTTCATAGACAGCCATTTTCTTCTTGCTGTGTAAATTTGTTTAAATTCTTAATATTTTAATACTTTTATTTAATAAGTGAATTGCATTACTTCTCTCACGAGAAATTAATTTCAATGAGTTTTGAATGAGTTTCACTCTCTCAGCATGTGATTGGCTGTTTGCTACTGAGGTAACTCCTAAACTCAGGATCAAAGCCTCATGGTCCCAACAAAGCCTGGTTGGATTGGTTTGGTTTGGTCAACTCAGAACTAATCCTGCAACCCTGAGTTTGTTCAACCACCATCATTGTACAGGCCCCAAAAAGCTAGACCCTACTAAGGAATAACTTGAAAATAAGCATAACTCAAACATAATCTTGACTAGGTAAAGCATGCCATGGACATGAAACTCACAACAGTGGACTACAGCATCAAAAGATGACAAAACTAGACCAAGACACATGCCAAAATGAGGGCTATAAAAACACAGACTGCAAATGAGCAACACCTGAATGCAATGAAACAATAAACCAATGAGAACATAACACAATTGAACACAATGGGAATGTGGGAATCACATGATGAAAACAAAGAACCCAACCAAACACCAGCCTTACAAAGAAGTATGTCTGAATTCACAGTACTCATAAAAGAGTAGGCCCATGCAAATACCTGGATGACCTACTTCTTCTAGCGAGATTCTGGAGTGTGCTACGACTGGAAGCACTTTACTATCCCATGAGGCCACAGGAGAGATTTTGTGAATGATGCAACGCAACGGACACTGGTAGGTCATGTGATAAGAACAATATAGAAAACATGTTGTAGGTCCAGATTACATTCATACACACATTAGCAGTCACTAAGTAATTACTTCTACTCGAGAGTATGAAATTTTGGACACAGCCACTGATGCATGTAAACAAAAAAAGACTGTTTTTATAAGTGAAACATTGAATCTCTCAACCGATTCGTTAAAAAATGCTGCTTCATTCTGAAACGTAACACTGTGTCACACGGTGCTGCAATGGTATGGTGGATCTTTTTCCAGAGCTGTTTTTATTTTGTAAAAGTTATTATAAGGAATAATTGGCTGTGGACCATTGTGGTTCTCAACAGTGAGTGTGATGTGTGAGTCTATACTGTCTACGTGTGTGTGTGTTTGTCTGGGAGTGAGAGAGAGTGTGCTTTCAATGGATAATGAATTAAAGATAAGCTTTAAAAACATGGATAGGTTGTCAACTTGAATCATATTGTTTGTTAATTGTTAAATCTGATTTACTTGTCTTTGGGGGTTTTGTTTCTTTTGCTGCTGTAGGCCGTAATGACCTTTGAAATAATGGAAATTAACTGGCTTATTGATTTGGAACTGTAATGCGGTTACAGACCTAGGCCACGATTTTCCCGAATAACGATGTATCTTAGCTCTTAAGAGCGCTCTCTACGTGCAAGGTTACGAAAGCTCGCCGCAATTCCACGCGTGTTTCCAAAAATGCACTTAACATGAACGCGCTCAACGTGCTAAGCGTCGCTGTCCATTCGGGAAGTGCTGAAATGTAACATTATATGGAATCGTTCTGAACGTTTAACCTAATAATCGTCATTTGTTGTGGATTAGAAATCAAGACAAGTCTACATGGATATAAAACAGCTATACAGGCTGACAAAATGGCTGAAAATAAATAAACTATCCACTAAAACAAGAGAAGATACCTTTTAAAAAAGATAAAAATTAATGTCCTTCGAGAGGAGATAGAGGGAAACAAAGATTTTATTTTTAACAGATTTAAAGCATACCATACAAATAAGGAAAAACAAAACATCTGGAAGGACATAGTCACATTGCAAACTAACTGCAACCGTGTTCAAAGATCAGGGAAGGAGGTCTGCAAGAAATGCCCAATACATGCCATGGCTGGTTTTCTGTGCACGTCCAACACAGTCTCATGAAGATGCGTATCTATACCACGAGTGTCATTTCTCGTGGCATTTATACGCCAAAAATGTTTTTTTTGTTTGTTTTTTTTTTGCGTGTATATGGTACGCACTAAAAAACCCTGGGTTAGGTTTAGGGGGGAGGGGGGTGGGGAGTTCGTGCATATTATACGTCAAAAAGTGCGTATCATATGTACATGAAAATCGTGTGCCATAAACACGCAAAAACTGTTTTTGGTATATAAATGCCACGAGAAATGACATTCGTGCCATAGATACTAACTTTCATGAGATCGGGCTCGCACGTCAGCAAGTCATTGAAATATATATATATATATTTTTTTATTCATCATTAAAGCATATTTCCCAGATTAGGATTTTTTGTTTTTTGTTCATTCATTTAATTTAGATGTGTATTTTTTCTTCCATTTTTAATAATTTAATTTATTCATTTAAACAAAACACGAGTACAACAAAGTGTACAATAAAGTACAATCAAAACCTACATATTACTTGCGTTGCAGTGTAATCTGTTAAATCTAGATAAAAGTGTAATCTGCCAGTTGTCCTGCAGGTGAACACATAACTCTGTCTTCTTACGATGCACTTGGGGATTTAAGATTACTCCAGAGCACTCGTTAGTTCTACGAAGATTTTCAAGTGCTACTTAAGTTAGGATGCTTTTGGGAAACAGACCATACTATTAAGATCAGTACGATCGTTTTTACGATCAACTTACGATGCTTTTTGGAAACGCAGACCTGGCTGGAAATACTTTAGCTGTGCGTTTACTGGAAAATAATTGCACACCTTAGAACACTGGTCAACCAATCAGAATCAACCATTCATTATGGATATGGCCCCCCATTATATAATCGGTATTAACTTATTGTTTACTTTTGGCAAAATCACACACGAAATGGCATGAATGAAAATATAGGTTTAAGATTTAGTTTTGAATTAGATTGTAGTTTTAGTAGACATTGTGGATGAGCATGGTGTGGATTTACCTTTAAAGGTATGATCTTTAGGTATTATCTGCCCCTCTGCCTTTTGGAGCTGTGAAGACACGGTAGATGGGGACACCTTGGCAATGAACTTTGTCCATTCAGTATAACTTTTTCTCTGCATGCACTTCCTGTTTGGGGGGACCAGGTTGGGCAATGATGCCCTGAGCTGTTTGTGTTTCTATCTTTGTGGTTGCTTTGGCTGAGGTATAAGGTTTGACACATGGATGTTCTTTTTGATTTTGTTTTTGAGCCCTATGTGGTTTGCCACAATGCAATTGGATGTATGGGCTTCCCTTTAGGAGAGTAGCTTTAGAGGAGGCTCTTTTGCTGGCAGGAGCTTGTTGTGGTGGCCTGTCCACCTGTGTTGAGGCAAGTGGAGGAAAGTCGTTTGAGGGCCTCCCTGGGATGTCTTTCAGTGTGGCCGGGTTAGACAGTTGAATTTGTTTAAGAAACTTCTCAGTTTTCCTTCTGTCAGCATCCTCCTGGCTTATGATCTCTTTAGTCTTGTCAGGTTCATGACCATGGCTGTATCTATCATCAAGAAAACGTGGACACGCGGCATCGACATGCCCTTGCAGAAGAGTCTGGGTCATGTTATGCTGAGTCATTAACATGACCTTGTCCGACTTTTGATGCCTCACTCTCCTGAAAAAGAAGGAGCATGCATTATTTCAAACTGCAAGTGCATTGTGAATGCGTGTTACACCGCTGGCATGCCAAAATGATTGTTGTGAAGATGAATGCATTGAAAGCCCTAAAAGTGCAACATAGTTTTATGTAAAAAGGTAAACAAGCCCTCCATTAACCAAACATGAACTTTCTGACAATTTTCTTTGCATGTTGCTGCAGTAAATGGGGCATATGTCTCCAAGTATGAATATTTCATGATTTTCATATTGGCACAGTGCTTTGTGAGGTTCAAATGAACACCAGAAGGAGATCTTCCCATTGCAATGTACCTAAAATAGATAAGTAGGTGTTTCCATGGACCATCAGGGACAGATGGCAGAACTATTAGCATGGGATACCATGTCGAGAAATAGGGAAGCTGTCTCTTTGGTTTGTAAAAACTTTTCCCATCTTTAATCCAATTTATTACTGACTGAATGGTTTCGCCAAGATGATGCTGCTTGATTTAAATGCATAATCAGTGAAGCCTTAAACGTTTCAGTAACTTATTATTATTTTTTTTTAATTATGCATTAAAGGAGTAGTTCACTTTTGAAAAAAAAAACTTTTCCTGATAATTTACTCACCCATGTCATCCAAGATGTATATGTCATTCAATCTTCAGTGGATAAGAAATTAAGGTTTTTGATTAAACATTCCAGGATTTTTCTCCATATAATGGACTTCAATGGGAACCAAACGGTCCAAAGACACTTTCAGTACAATCTGAAAATTTTTCAAAAGGGCTTTAAACGATTCTAGACGATAAGGGTCTCATCAAGCAAAACGATTGCTCATTTAATAAATAAATAACAAAGTTTAAGTTTTATAAGCTCAAATGCTCGCCTTGCTCTGTACTGCGATGCACGTTCATGACTCTCCTGTTCGAACTCGTTTGTCAAAATGAACGAATCTTTTTCCGAGTCATTTGGTTCATTCAACGAACTAAACAAACAAATTGACTCGGAAAAAGATTTGTTCTTTTTTGATGAACGAGTTCGAACAGGAGAGTCACGAAACATACAGTACAGAGCAAGGCGAGCATTTGAGCTTAAAACTTAATCATTTTTTTTTCAATGAGCGACCGTTTCGCTTGATAAGACCCTTATTCATCATCTGGAATCGTTTAAAGCCCATTGAACAGTTTGCAGTTTGCACTGAAACTGTCTTTTGGACCTTGAACCGTTTGGTTCCCACTGAAGTGCGTTATATGGAGAAAAATGCTAAAAGTTTTTGATGAAAACATTCAATTTATTTTTGACTGAAGAAAGAAAGACATGGACATCTTGGATGACATGGGGTGAGTAAATTGTGAGCAAAAGTTTTTTTTTTTTGAAAAGTGAACTACTCCTTTAAGTTTAGGCTACTTAATAATTTTAAGTAATAAATAAATAATATTTAAATAATAATAATAATTAAGAACATTTCACAATTAAATTAAGTCAACTGTTCACTTGACTTTGTACACTGTAAAAGAAACAAGAACCACATCAATTAGATTTTTTTTGTAACATTATATAAATGATTTCACTGTAATTTATTCATACATTTAATGCAACAATTCTGAATAAGAGTTGATTTCTTAATATATTCTAATGCCAATATTGCATAATTTACTCAGAAGCGTAGCGGCACCTGAACGTCCTCTGTTGTGGGTTAGACCTGGCATGTATTTGAGAAGCTGTTATGCTGCATTAGAGACTTAACTCCCGCATATTAGAGGCATATAACAATACACTGTCATACAACTTACTGTGTGGCGCTGTCTTCATGATTTTGTGTGGCTCTGGAAACCCTCATTCTCATCCGCAAAGGCGTGCGCATTTTCTGGTAAATGCGGCCAAACTCCCTTGCTGGCCAAAATCGAGCGCTTCAATACTCTACCGCAGGCTCTGTCCAGGCTGTCCTCTGGTGTTTGGGGATGAATCCACGTTGACCTGGGAAATGGCCCTAATGCGTCCCAAAAACGTTTCGTTTTAGATGACTCATCAAAAGATCTTGAATACATTTTAAATTTCTTTAGCAAAAAATATAAATTTTTCAAGTTCCTGATCGTGATTATCTTGCTTTACTTGGAATGTTTAGAAACGTATTTCAAATATAAACAAAAACGATTATGCAAACTGCTTTAATTCATTTACGTCACCTGAACGGGTCACAGGAGTCAAGAAAATGTAGGCTATGTGGGAAACGTGACGCAAATGTCAGTTTGCGCGTAAATCGTGGCCAGCCAAACCAACAAACAAAACAAAATAGCCTAACTAAAATATGCCATGCAGAATTTTAGCCTATTTAAATTTATTTTAAATGGTTTGGAGTCTGCAATATGTATGTTTAAATGCATATCAAATTATTCCAGCATGATAACCGCTGTGGATTTGATATTCACAGTCGTTTTATTAAATACAAAAGTATTTTTCAATTTCCAAGCATTTCGTTTTTTTTTGTTTTTTTGTTGTTTTTTTTTTTGTAAAGCGATGTTTATTTCACCTCGCTCAAATTGCCTTTCTTTCGTTGCAGGTCTGTATTTTATTAGCTTATTTTATATTATCTAAATATATTAGCCTATATTGTATATTATATTATTTTTTTTTTACAATCATAAACTTTAGATTGTTTGTGTTGTTGGCACACCTTGCAAAGGTGAGATAGTGATGGAGCGAGCGAGCTATTTAGAGAGGGGAGAGAGAGCGAGAGAGAGAGAGAGATGCTGTGAGCTTGTATACTGCAGTTGCGCTCTTCATTTCATTAGCTTAAGTCTTGAAACAGTGAGCCAGAGGTGGAAATCCCTAAACGATTATTTTCACGCTTGGAAATGATTCAGAGAGTGATGAAGGCTGCACACTTCCACGAGTGGGCGGTGACAGTGAGTGTATCCTAGCTGTCCTTTCATAGTGACTCATTGGGAGAAAGACAGATACGTGGATTATCAGCGTTGTAGTTATTAGAAATCAAACTTATACGCGCGCGTGAAGGGAGTGCAAGGCGTATATGTCGCATCATCCATTTGGATCGGTTGCAGACTTTGTCCGTTTGTAACGCTAATGTGAGCTCGAAGAGACCAGATACAGTTCTCATTATCAGCTCTTCAGCTTTTAGGAGAAAACGCGTCTATTAGAATCGGCTCACCCCGCGGCTCGCTTGAGATGGTTCAGTCCAGCTGCGAGGGTCCAGTCTCCATGCACTGGGATTTTTCTCAGCGCCGACACCAAGTGAATCTTCCTTTTAAAACCATCTGATAACCGTGAAAAAGCCCACCATGAGCGCCTCTTTGAATCCTGACAGAACGGGACTCGTGAGGACAGAGTGCAGATGTACATATAACGGGACGAGGAAACTGGATGGTATAAGGATTTTTGCGCTAATGAAGGTGGGAGTACAGGCGCATCACTGGAGCCGGGTGCTGTTCTTCTATATGGGGCTGCTGGCTGCATCGGTTAAGGGTGAGTTTCCCGTCATGCTGAATGTGGTCCTGTTGCCGTGCGCGCGACACTCTTGGAGGCTACATACGACCCTTTGACGCTTGACATGTGGATGGAGTGCTGTTATTGTCAATTATGTGCCGTTTAATGTTGGGTCTTACGTTTCATTGATATGGATCTATGCGGTGCAGACTCACTAGAAACATTCAAGTCAATACTGTAGCCAAGTTTATCCTTTATTTGTAGCCTATATATGTAAAAGAGCCTTGTGTACTTTTCAAGGCGCATTTGCTGTTATATTTGCCAACCTTGGTCTGCCCCATGTAGGCATAATATGTTGCATTATGCTTTAAATAACATGTAGGCTACCTCATATTGGTTTTTCGGATTGGTGGGCAAAGCATGGCACTTTTGGTTTCAAGGAAAAATTGGGTTAATGTATAAACATGTCGAAGAACCATTTTCGAAAATGTGTGTGTATGTGTGGCGCAAGATTTCGTGAGTGTGGGAGCCAAGAGTGAATGAGTGAGTTTGGGAGGAAGGGGGGCGTATGTGGAGGCTGGAGATAGAGGGGGTTTCATGCCAACAAAACAGGTCTTTGACTCTACGCTATTTTAAACAGTTATTTTACCATAATGTTTCCTGTAAAACATTTCTATTCCAACAGCCAAGTCATTATACTAGGGGTCGTCATTTGTTGCGTTTCTTGAAATGGTGGTGTTCCCAACCAACTATAGCCTACATCCATTTGCCTTGAATAGAAGTTGTAGAGTAACGTAGCTACTGATGGTGTCAGCTCGAATTTAGCTAATTACAAGTGACATGATATATTGAAAATAATTAGTGACTGTCATTATAGCATCTCCTTTTATATTCCAGTAAGCAAGCAAATAGTCACACAGGTTCGAAACAACATTAGGGCGAGCAAATATGACATACGACATACAAATATGTTTTTTCAATCTATATAGGCCACTTTTTTGACTGAACTATCCCTTTAATTCAGCAGCATAATAAACATTCTCGCGCTACTGTGATTCAACTGCATTGTTTTCCTCGGAGTTGATGTTAGTCGGCACATGATGATAAAAGCTGGTAAACGAGTCCAAAGAGCCGGTCGACATTTTATGTGTTTACCCTTAATATCGTGAATAAATAGGCTAATATAACGAGCAGACTGAATCGTTTTTGAATAAATCCGTAAAAGCGCTCGTGAAGCCGTCAAGCAGTTTCCCACTTTTTCCATTGAGCGGCACTAAAGCTTCAGGATAGCTGCGCTTCCACAGAGCAGCCAGTGGAGTCTCTCATGCTTCATTAATAAACCGAGTATATCTTGGAAGCCTTTTAGAGTTTTCGTGTAAGCGCATAAGCTATGACTGGTGAAATAAAACGGGCCTTTTTTTTCTAGATGGGAGGAAATGCAAATTTAATGCCTCTTCAGCTACTGGGGCATGGCTGAGATTATCATGTAGGCTCTATGGTCACTGCATATTACCAAATTACTGATTGAAGAGAGGGTAAACCTTTACTTGCACGAAATGTTCAGAAAATGTAAAGGTTTGAATGGGGGAAATGAACAATGCTTCAGTGAAAATGGTTTACTCTTAGTTACCTTACCATACAGTAAATAATATAATAACTAGTTCATGTGTAATAAATATGTCAATAAGTCATTCCGGGTGACAGTGTTTTCCTTTAGATTGTTATTTTCCCTGTGCCCATTTTGTCTCTTCTTGTCAAGAGTAATATATTTGAATTAAAAAAAAGAATGCATTAAAATAGAATCCCATTCATCTGTTTCTGTTTATAGTGTGGGAAAAAAGTAATGTGGTTAATCATGTACTCTTGCTCAACCTCAGAAGCTCTGGAGATGAAACGCTTTTTCATATTTTAGCCAAAGATAATGACTAACAACTCTTCATCATGGAAATGTTCTAATTTGGCTCAATCCCATTTTCCTTGCCCAGAATCTTTTACAGTTCGATCCGAGTCACGAAACAGATGCATTTCCATGATGCAAGTTGGTGTAAGGCTCCATTGAACATGAGAATTTGTAAGCATGCAGAGAAATCTTTTCATCATGTTAGAGCAAGCATGACGCATGTTCAGTTCAGTTTGGGCCAGTCCCTTTGGTTGTTTGAACATTTAACATTTTGTAACGTTAGGGAGGACTTTTCAAGCTCCCTCAAAACTCAAGCAAAGATTTTGAAACAGTCTTGTCTCTTTTTAGCGACCACTTTATTAGGCTGAGGTCATATGTAAGCTGAGCATCAACAGGTGTTTTAAGAAGACTCGGATGAATCGCTTATAGCAGATGTGTACTGTGAGACTTCAGCACCACGGACAGCTCCACTCGAGCTCTGCTCTTTGCGTCTTTTCCACTGGTTGCCTTCACAAACAACTCAAAATCCGCCTTAGCAAACAAAGGCTTTTAGACATATTTTGTGCTGAGGGAACAAAGGAACATTAAATGTTTAGTCTGACTGTAATAGTCTGCCTCTTCTTTGACTCTTAGAGTTGTAATCCCCAGCTGCAGTCCAATTAGGACCATGGACAGCTCCCACCAGAGACTTTAGCACAAGCTGGTTCTCTTAAAACCAGACAACACTTACACTCAAATAGTGTTGTGTGTACCTGCTAACATTTGTTTTTTCTCACACCATTGCTTATTCATCTCTATCCTTTTTTATAGCACACATAATAACTTGTTCCAAGAAAATTAACACCTGTCAGTCTGTTTGCTTAGACTTTATAGGCAAAGACTACTAAACAGGTCTGTTGTTTGCATGCAACTCCCAAAGGGCTGAAGGATGCCTTTGGCAAGGAGTGAGTGGATTTGTGTATACAGCTGCATACACCAAAAGTTTCCCTCCTTTGAATGCTGTGTTTGACATCAGATCCTTAAAATTAAGTGGCTAAGATGAGTGTGTGACTTGATTTTGATGTAATTTACTCACTCTCGTGTCATTGCAAACCTCCATGACTTTCTATGTCAATGGAGTCCAAAATATTAAAAATATATGTCTAGAACAACATGTGGGTGAGTAAATGATGACATAATTTAATGATGCACAACCCCTAAAGTTAGAGGACAACAGCTCAAGTTGTTTATTTGTCATGTGAAAGGCTTAGACAGGGTTCACTGGACATAAATGCTTCTGATTGAAGAATATTGACAAAATGTTTATATAAAAAGTATACATGGAGTATGGAATGTGAAACCTGTAAAATAGAGCAAAAATGGATGACTTTATTTTCTTTGTAGCTATTTTTTTTGTATTTCTATCCCTCTTGTTTGAGTTTAAAATTTTGAAATGCACACATATTGCCTCTCAGATACATTTACATAGATATAGAAATGCAAATATGACAATTATTACAACTCGAGAGGTTTTCAGTCGGCTTCCATTATGGTACACATAAGACCTGGGTTAAAAGACTAGTCAATATGTATCTGACATTTGCAGCTGATGCCATTGCAGCATGGCAGGAATGAAGTGATAGTCTTCAGCTGTCGGATGTCTTTTTTTCATTACTGTACTTTGGAGTACTTTGGGTTTTTTGGGCAAAGTGTGACTCAAGGTCAAACATGATTTGGAGCATATTGAGACAAATGGGCCCATCATTGTAACGTTTTTGTTGGATTTTCTGAGTAATGGTGGCTGAAAGAGCACAGAAAATATTCTACTGTTCAAAAGTTTGAGGTCAGTAAGATATATATATAAAATAAGAAAAAAAAAACTTTTGCTGATAATTTACTCACTACAATGTCATCCAAGATGTCCATGTCTTTCTTTCTTCAGTCGATAGGAAATTAAGGTTTTTGATAAACATTCCAGGATGGGTTCAAAATGAACAAATCTTTTCCCGAGTCCATTCATTCATTCATTCATTCATTTCATTCAATTCGATCATTTGAGCTTATAAAACTTAAACTTTGTTATTATTATTTTTTAATTTCACTTGATAAGACACTTATTCGTCGTCTGGAATCATTAATAGCCCTTTTGAACAGTTTGTAGTTTGCACTGAAACTGTCTTTTGGACCTTGAACCGTTTGGTTCCCATTGAAGTGCATTATATGGAGAAAAATCCTGGAACGTTTTCATCAAAAACCTTAATTACTTTTTGACTGAAGAAAGAAAGACATGGACATCTTGGATGACATGGGGATGAGTGAATTATCAGCAAAAGTTTATTTATTTATTTATTTATTTATTTTTAAGTGAACTACTCCTTTAAGTTGATCAAAAATGACATGAATGGATTTAAAATGTTATAAAATATTGCTATTTCAAATAAATGTATCTGTTTTAAATTGACAATAATATCAATGAAAAAATCCTGTTTTCAACATTGATTATTCTAAGAAATGTTTCTTGAGCACCAGTGTATTGGAATGATTTCTGAACGATCATGTGACACTGAAGACCGGAGTAAAATTTGCCATAACAGGAATAAATGGTATTTAAAGTATATTTGAATGGAAAACACTTACATAATATTAAATTGTAATGTCACTGTTTTTGTAACCAAATAAATGAAATCTTGGTGAGCATAGAAACCCTATTTCAAAAACGTCTTACTGACCTTAAACTATGAAACCGTAGTGCATATGATAAATATAGCCCTGAATATTTAAAGTTCATGCACAGAATCGTTTACAATAGATTTTTTATTTATTTATTTATTTATTTATTTATTTATTTATTTATTTATTATTATTTTTTTTGTTGTTGAAATATTCTAACCTTGTAACAGTGTTGATTTTCTGAGCCCAAATTATGATAGAATATATATTGAGCAAATATAAATGTGTAGGTCTCTACCGGTCATCCAGTGACCTCTATGTTGTAGATTGACAATGGAGATTCCCTTTGCCTTGCTGTCTGTCACTTCCAGGTTCTCTTCAGAAATTTGATATAGTCTTTTCTTATCTTTTATCTGCTGTGATTGGATTACAGTTAATTGATTTACATTCCTCCACCCGAAACTGCTTTGTTTCTCTTCTCCCTCTCTTTCTCTCCGTTACACTGGCTTTTATGCCCTTCCATACTGGCATCGAAACATCACAGTCTAGAGGACTGCAAATTGATTTTATTTGGCAGCAGCTCCACTGAGGGGTGCCATTCAGTTACTGTAGACTACCTGCAGCTTTTCTCCTCATATAGAACGTAATATTCACCCAGTCTTTTAACACACACAACCAAGTAGCGAGTTAAGTGGACTGATGCCAAAAGATAACACGGAGAGATGAAGAGCGGGGAATTAGCTCAGGACCGAGAACAAGAGTGAGGTATAAGCATGGAGGTTTAGAGACACACAGATCTGAGTGAGGCGGACAGCCGTCAGGTCGCAGTGCGCCGGCTTCCGCAGCCTGTTATCCGCTCTAATCCGTGTCAGTGCGGCGGTGCTGTCACTGCAAACACACCTGTCAGCCGGTGCTTGTTCCATGTCTGGGAGGAAAACTCAAGGATACATTGGAAGAGGCAATAATTTGAGGCTTTATTGGGGTGCCATGGTTGACTGTAAAGACTCTGGCCTGTTGGTATTCTTGTTATGGTTTATCAATGTTTTTTTTTTTTCTCTCGTTTAACTTCTTACTAGCCAATGCCCCAAAAGTTTTATGTTAAAGGAGTAGTTCACTGTAAAAAATGCTGATTATTTACTCACCCCCATGTCATCCAAGATATCCATGTCTTTCTTTCTTCAGTCTAAAAGAAATTAAGGTTTTTGATGAAAACATTTCAGGATTTTTCTCTATATAATGGACTTCAATGAGAACCAAACGCTTCATGGTCCAAAAGACCGTTTCAGTGCAAAATGCAAACTGTTCAAAAGGCTTTAAACAATTTCAGACGATGAATAAGGGTCTTATCAAGTGAAACGATCATTCATTTAATAAAAAAACAAAAAAACAAAAAAAAACGTTTTATAAGCTCAAACGCTCGCCTTGTTCTGTTAGGGTTAGGATGTGATGCTCGTTCGTGACTCTCCTTTGAACTCGTTTATCAAAATGAACGAAATCTTTTTTGTGTCATTTGGTTCATTCAATAAACGAAACGAATGTGCTGACTTGGTAAAATATGTGTTCATTTTAAAGAACGAGTTCGAATAGGAGAGTCGCGAACGCGCATCACAGAACCGAGCAAGGCGACCATTTGAGCTCATAAAACTTAAACTTTGTTATTATTTATTTTAAATGAGTGACCGTTTCGATTGATAAGACCCTTATTCATCGTCTGAAATCGTTTAAAGCCTTAAAGTTTGCACTGAAACTGTCTTTTGGACCTTGAACCGTTTGGTTCCCACTGAAGAAAGAATGACATGGATATCTTGGATGACATGGGGGTGAGTAAATTATCAGCAAACTTTTTTTTTTTTAAGTGAACTACTCCTTTAACAATTCAGTGTAGCAGGTCATAAAAGTAAGCAGCAGAAACATTTCATTAAGTAATATCGTCTTTTGCTCACCCTCAATGTTGTTCCAGAGGTGTGTGATTTTTCTTTCTTCTGTCAAACGTAAAAGAAGGTATTTTGAAGAATGTTGGTTCCCATTGACTTCCATATGCTAAAAAAGATACAATGAAAGTCGATGGGAACCAAAACTGTTTGGTTACCAACATTCTTCAAAATATCTTTTGACAGTTTTGGACTAACATGAGGGTGAGTAAATGATTGGTGGCTATCCCTCTAAAGGTATATAGACTGTGTATGCATTCATGAAGTGATGTCATGCTGACTTAGGAGTGCGTATTCACTCTGGCTACATCCGAAAAAGCATACTTCCCCACTATATAGTAGGTCAAAAAACAGAATGTGACAAAAGAAGTATGCGTGAATTCAGAGTACTCATAAAAGATCTCGGATGACCTCTTACTTCCGGCGAGTTTTTGAAGTGTGCATCTGATGGACACTTTACTATCCTATTTCTAAAATTGGAGGATTTATGAATGACAGTGAAACGACGTAACTGACGCTGGTAGGTCACATGATAATGACCACATGGTGAAGTACATCCAGATTACATTCATACTGAGACAAATTCATACGATGTAGAACATCCGTTTTTTAGCAGTCCTGAAGTAATTACTACTTAGAGTATGAGATTTGAGACACAGCCTGTGTTAAGCCAATTTGACTATCCCTTTCTTAAAGGTATTTTCCTCCCAAAAGAAAATCTTATGTTGTTCCAAACTTATATTACTTTCTTAAATTCCTGTCAAACGTAAAATAAGATATTTTGATGAACGAAGTTTCTTGTTCCAACAAACAAGTCAATGGGAACTGAAAAAAAAAAAACAGTCTGGTAACCAATATTATTTAAAATATCATCTTTTGTGTTCAACTGAAGAACAAGTTTGGAGTCAATTATGTCATAATTTTCATTGATTACAGGCCGAGTGTACATTTAGTGATGTCATGCTGACTTACTGTAGGAGTGCGAATTCACTCTAAGCCAATTTGAGTTCAAGGAACAATTGGAACAAATCATTAAACTATAAGCAGGAGTCATTACCCTCTTCCATATGAGAGAATCAATAGCATTCTGTAAATGATCATTTTAGTACTTCAATTATTATTACTAAAACAGCATCGATCCAGTGACACGTGAAAGGCAAACAAAGCTTGGTGTTAAGTAGAATCACGCTGTAGAGATGTACTGTAAGACAGTTGTAAAATGAATCAATTTAACTACACTGATCAATAGATATGAATCATTCTTCACTGTGCAATTTTGTATCCCATTGTAGATAATAAAAAAAAAAACTAAATGTAAAATGCATGAATCTGAAGTAAATTGTACTGGATCCTCCTGTTGGGATTTTTGTGGACCCCTACTCAGTCCCATTTAATATCATTTTCTGAGCACATATTTATTAAATATTAAATTTTTCTCTCACAAAGTAGAACATTTATTTATTTACCAAACCTATTTGTTTGTTTGACATAAAATACATTGATTTCATTATATGTTATCCTCCTCCATCAATTCAGTGGTTGTTTTCATGGGCCCCTCTGGACCTGCGGTCCCCTGGAATCATTTCAACCCATTAGTTACAGCCTTGAAGAGAGCAGGGCGGATTTATCAGAACGGGGGGCGACAGAGTTCTTCATTAAAAGTCCATCCTCTGTCTCAATCGTGTGTTGGCCGTTGGCATGGGGACACCTTCATACTGCCTCGGTCTGAGTGCACAATAAACAAACAGGGCCACATTCATTCCCTCTTCACCCCTCATTCAGACGCCGATTAAAGGAACTGTAGGCTTATTTAAAGAGAATCTAAACAAACTTGATTGCAGACACAACTTCAATCACGGAGCGAAGAAATGAAATGCTTAGCTATGCAGTTTTAAGCTCTTGAAAAGAAACAGCATGAGTAATTCGGTAATTCCTCAGTGGTTTGGCCCTCAATTGTTGCCTGTGTGCTAGAAGGAGGAGGCAGAGAGATTAACTGGAGCCCACTGAATCCAGTTTCATTGAAGGCCCATGTTAGATCTGAACACTGGGCCATTGTGGCTCCGTAATGGGGCTGAAAGTGCACTAAATTCTGAACTGCACTGCTTGTGTGAGCTCTCTGCTCAGTTTGGAGCATCTCTTAGAAACGCTGAGCTATTTAGGCCACACGGTCCATTTTCCAAGCTTTTCTGTGCTCATGGCAAAGAAACAAAACACTAACCTTTAATCTTCATAATGTAATGAATATCTAAGTCACTTTAACATGCAGGTCGACATCATTTTGCGCTCCGGGCTGAATTAAAACATTCACCTCATGCAAACACAACAGCATATCTTAGTAGTCACTATAGACACTGTGAATGCATATTTAATGTGAACCTAATACGGTGGTGTTTGAGCTGATGCCCATGATGATAAAAGGCTTTTACAGAAGCGACTATTGCAATCAAGCGTGATTTTTTGTTTTGGTACTGTGCATGACTCTGAATCTTCTTAAAGGAATAATTCTTGGTTCAATACAAGTTCAATAAAATCTTTTCTTTTCGAAAATTAAATAAATAAATTCAAGGTTGCAGTGAGTCACTTTCAATTTCACTTTCAAGTAAATCGCTTACATTCATTCCACCGGTAAAACATCTGTATTATATTTGAGCAATAAAGTGGTTTTCGTCCTTTTTATGGTCCTTTTAGGATATTTGCTGTCATGGCTAAAGTGGTAAAGTTGGATTATCGTTTCAATTATGTTATCACACATCATATTGTTGGCAATACTTGAGTGTGTTAACATTTATGCTTCAATTATGTTATCACACATAATATTGTTGGCAATACTTGAGTGTGTTAACATTCATACACTGTAATATATATATATATATATATATAATCCAGTGACGCATTAAATTTATTTTTTTAAAAAATTAATATATATATATATATATATATATATATATATATATATATATATATATTACATTTTTAATATTGATTTTTTTTATATTAAATGTAATATTTTATATTATTTTTTTTTCCTTCTATTAAAGAAAATCTACAGATACACTGCAAAAAATGTTGTTGGTTTAACTTAAAAAAAACCCATCAATTAAGTTTTTTTGACAAAAGAAAAAATGTTGTGATCACAAATCATGAATATATATATATATATATATATATATATACAGTGGTGGTAAGTAACGAAGTAAAATACTTCGTTACTTTACTTAAGTATTTTTTTGGGATCTGTACTTTACTTAGTATGTTCTATTTGCACCTACTTTCACTTTTACTCCACTACAATATTAAAGGCAAAATTTACTTTTTAATTCCTATACATTTCCCCATGCCCGCTCTCAGTATTTATTACACTTGGCTTTCCAAACCAATGAAAAACGTGGTTCTCTTTAGAAAAAAAGAACGCACGCTGCTCACGCTCTGTGTCAGCATACGCTCACATAGCAGTTTGTTCAGTTTGCCAGTTCAGTGGAAGATGATGACCACAGAAACAGTAGCAGCTCTCGCTGTCAGCAGAAGTGATCTGAGATTTCGTGACAGGGATCACCCATGGCCATATCTCAAGGATATGTTTGAATTCACTGAAGTTAAGTAAGATTCTTATCGGCTGAAATGTCTTCTTTGCCTGCCGACGACCGTGTTAACAGTGCTTTCTATCAGTTCAAGTTCTGCGCCTCGGTTTTAGATTGTAGCCTAGAACGCGACGTAAGCCTGACACATCGACACGTTATATGAATAGGTCCGGTCCGGGACACTGTGATTTACCAGAAGTTCATTATTTGCATAAGCCTTGCCGTGTTGAACATTTAATTCACGTGCTGATGCGCTGTTCTAACGTCCGCTTTCCCTGAGCGCAAACCCTCGACGCTCGCATGACAGAAGCCTGTCAAACAGCGCCTGAATACTGGCAACTAAGTCTCTTTCGAGTCTTGTTATGCTAATACTGTAAATACACACAATGTTTACATAAAAAGTAATTGGCTATGACTGAAGTGAAAGCAAACATTTGAGAGAAAATCTGTTGTAATATGCGTCTATATTAAACGCGTCTGTGTGCTGGTCTAAACGACCACTCAGTAAATAGTGCTGCATGCTATGTAGCCTACTATAGGGATAGTTCACAAAATATAAATAAATAAATCTGTCATTATTTACTCACTCTAATGTTGTTCCAAACCTGTATTCATTTCTTTCTTGTGCTGAATACAAAAGAAGATTTTTTTTTTGAATGTGGGTAACCAAACAGTTGCTGGTCCCCATTAACTTCCAGGGAGAGAAAAAAACAACAACTATACACTGGGGACCAGCAACTGTTCGGTTACCCACATTATTCAAAATAACTTTTATTTTCAACAGAAGAAAGAAACTCGGGTTTAAAAACATCTTGAGAGAATAAATTAAGACATTTTTTTCATTTTTGAGGGAACTATCCCTTTAGTGTTAATAAAAAAAAATTAAAAATAAAAAAACACAAGGAGAAAATATCACTCACTGACTGAGAACTTTAATAGTAGCTTTAATAAGAATCAATAATAGTGAAGTCTATGTAGTGTTTTAATTTAGATATTTGTTCATTTAATTACTTTCTTCAATGCTACTGTTAAACACACCTACTGCATTTGAAAAAAAGCACTGTTTATTTAATTTGAATATTAATTTGTGTAATGTTTTATCTTGTCTGAATTTTTTTAATAACAAAGAAAATAATGATGAAGATCTTTATCTTCGCCACTGGCCTAGATGTATGCCTTTCTTTTTTCTTTTGTTACCTAAGGCTTTGTTTTTAACATAGGGACATTAGTTTGGCTGTAATGAACATCCACTTGCAAAATAGTAAAACTTCAAAAAGAATCGTGATAAAAACGTGATCGTGATTTCCCTAAAAAAAAATCGTGATATGATATTGTTGCCATAACGCCCAACTCCTGAAATGAAGTATAGCATTATTTACAAACCAGTTATTTAAGAGTTGTCAGTCATTCATAAGATCACTTAAGTAAATGTAGTAAATACAGGTAGTTATAAAGCATTTACTAGTGCTCAGTTAACTATGTGTGTGAGCTCATCTAAAGTGAGTATTCATGCCTTGTAAAGCATTTATAAAGGAGATTTAAAGGAGATCAATCTTCTAAACAGTAAAATGTAACAAACACAACACAGTGCTATAGAACATATTTAACAGCCTTTAAATCTCCTGTAATTGTCTTTTATTATTGCAAATCTAACACATTCTTAATTGCAGTAATCTGAAAAATGATGTAATCTCATCATTTGTTCAATTAAATAATTGCAAACCCCCCTCAAAAATAATTGTTCTGCTTAATTATGTATATTTACAGTTCATTGGAATGTTTACTTTTTACTTTCGGTACTTAAGTACTTTTTAAATCGGATACTTTTGTACTTTTACTCAAGTGATGTTTGAATGGAGGACTTTCTACTTTTACTGGAGTAATATTTTATTTAAGTATATATACTTTTACTTGAGTATAACTTTTGAGAAACTTTTACCACCCCTGTATATATATATATATATATATATGAAGCTCAATCTCATAAATGAAGCTCAATCTCAATCTCATAAATGAAGCTCAATCTCATAAATGAAGCTCAACTCAGTAATGCCAATTGCCTATTGATTACACTACACTGTACATATATATATATATATATATATATATATATATATATATATATATATATATATTACAGTGTAGTGTAATCAATAGGCAATTGACATTAGGCTGAGATTGAGCTTCATTTATATTTAACTCTAAATACCTTTTTAAAGTCACTTACAACCACACACAATACGACGCCACTACATATACATACATACATACATACATACATACATACATACATACATACATACATACATACTGCCCTATGTATTTTTAACAATGTTAAAATTGTGTAATATTTATGAATTTATTGTGTAGCCTACTCAGTGCCGCCGCTCCCACCACGCGCATCACGCGCTGTGCGTAGGGCACCAGGTGCTGAGGGGGCACCAAAATATCCTAATGAAAATCGATCTTCAAACTTCTTGTTATAATCAGATTCAGCGCGTTCTTCATCTTCCGCAGCGGCACCGAGCAGAGAGCACGTCAGAAACAGCTGACAGGGTGTGTGTGTTCAGAGCCTCATTGGTCTGTCACCGCTCGTCAATGTCAGAATATTTGAGATGACCAATCAAATCGAAGTAGGCGGGCTTTATGTTCACAGACGCTGAGCGCGAATTTTAACAGTGTAACTCGACGCTTCAGTGTACGGTCAAGTGCGAGATAAGATGTAAGTATATATTTGACAGTTTTTTTGGTCATAAATGTTAAACGAATGACAAAAATAATTAGGCAAACTAATAGTTTTGTCTAATTTCGCCATTTTTAACTGAAAATAGGCCTATGAAATGGCCTACGTGTAGTTTAGGCTACTGTCATTGTAAAGGGGACAAGAAACATAAACAAAGCCTTTTTTTATCATGTTAGCACAGTGTGTGTACATATTGAGAATAAAATACAAATTGTAGCCTTTAGTAAATTAAAAAAAATCCAACTTTAGGAGGGAAAGAGACAGGGCAAGAAAAAAAACAAAGAGAAAAGAGTGTAATGCTGACTAGGAGAGAAAATAATCAGCTGCCCACTGACATGGTTTTAAAGCTGTTATTATCGATTTTTTTATTTTATTTTATATATATTTTTTTGCCTTCACACCATCTTAAAATGCACATCTGTAGTTCAGAGAAATCCAAAATTTTCTCGGGTAAACCACAAACCCCCTAACCAGCCTGCCTCAAATTCGGGACTATAGTGATTAGTAACATTAAACCATGAAACCAACCAGGTAATGAAACTAGTTAATAGTAAGCATTACTAAAGTGTAACTTTATATATTTTTTTATATATTATATATTTTTTTATAAATCATACCCCCTAAATGAAAATCCTAAATGAAAATGATTTATTTTTGGAGGGGGGCATCATAAAGGAATTATGCTTAGGGCACCAAAATGGCTAGCAGCGGTACTGAGCCTACTCCTCCGTTTAGTTGTGAGTGCAGTGTGCATGAGAGACCACCCAAACGCTCTTTATTGTATCATGTCTGGTTGGGAGAATGAAAATTGGACTCCAAAATTGCAGTGCCACAAGATTATACAAAATTGTGAGTTATTTAGCAACACAGCCAGTCATAAACTGCATCAGAGTTTACCTCATTAAATATTCATGAATACTTGCACACACTGTTTTGAATGGCAAACACACTAATGGAATGCTGTAGCTCAAACATGTAGATCATGGCTCTTATAGCATCAAGTTCATGGGTTTGATTCCCGTGAAATGCATAAATTGATAAAATGTGTGCTTTGACTGTTCTACCAAATGCCTGGATAATTTATATGACAGCATCTCCTCAGATCAACAAGCAAGCCTTGTGCTTGTACTGATAAACATGTGATATTGGAAACATCAGAGACAATCATTCACACACCTGAAAGTGTCACACTGACTAAACAAAGCTGTGTCGGATTGTCATATGGACCACTACTGTGTTGACCCATGTGTTAAGCCGCCTCGCTAAAGTAGAGACAATTTTCTCCAATTTCCACAGCATTTGCCTTTCTATTAATGGGTCTCGCAATAACATTGTGCAAACATTAGCGTAATATATGGATTTACCCAGGAAAGCTGAGGTTGCTGATTTCCATTGTAATAGCGGGCATTCTTCGGTTAATGCGGATATGATGGAGCCTGGAGCCAATGCTTTGACACATTAGAAGGCAGCTGGTTGTACATAGAGAGATTTGTGGGACTAAGAAGGTTGTTTTTCCTCTTGTGCTGGCATTTTTGAAATCCCCATTCACATCTGCCTTGTTGGTGGTGTAACTGAACTCAGGCCCTAATGGCATTTTCCACTGGTCATTGAAGAAAAGGGAAATATGATCGATTTGAAGTGCTTATGAAAACTGGTGAGTCAGACCCATTTGTCTCTTAGGTGCCCAATTTACAGCAGAGCTATGGCAGAAAAGCTAAAGGGAATGCATTTCCAGAGATTGTAAAGATTATCTGCTATGGCTTGCGAAGCATTAGCCTCAACTTTTTAACTCTGTCAGAAGTGGGAGGTTTCACCTGGATGTGTTTGCTACTGTACATTCCACGTCTCCCTTTTCCGGATGTATATATTTGACAGGTGCAGGAAGACAGGTGGACAGATGAAATTAGTAACAACCTAATTCACAATGTACAGCACGTTTCAAAGCACATGCTAATAAGCGGTAATCATGCCGTAAGCAAGACATATGCTATTTACTGTGCTCTTCCTTTTAATACATATATAATTCCATTGAATCTAAATCACTTAATTTCTTGATAAAAGTGCATTATTCGTTGAAACTTAAAAACATAACCATTTCTCATTCAAAACTGTTTGATTTAAAACAAAATCCAACTTCAAGCGTGTTATGCTTTCTTACTCTGATTTATTTTTAACACTCACTCAATTAACCAGGAAAAGAAATAAAAACAATTGAAATCCAGGACAAATCCAGGATTTATAAACAATGCTATAGTTAAAGCTTTGCTCATGAATATTAATTGCCACACCAAAGTTCCTTTGTAACCTTCAAGTAACCTCCCCACATTTTAAAGCTACATTGTGTGATTTTTTTTTTACCCCCATCAAGCTGTGAAAAGTCATGACCATACAGTGAATATTAGTTTCTGTTCCTCTCAATTCCGATTTCGTTTAACTCCTACGGTGGCCAATGTAGTCCAAGATTAACATGGCTTCCAGTTTGACCTCATCCATGAGTGTTAACTCAAACGTAAACGCGAAAGGC
Organism: Hybognathus amarus; assembly: GCA_030378365.1. Classification (NCBI taxonomy): domain Eukaryota; kingdom Metazoa; phylum Chordata; class Actinopteri; order Cypriniformes; family Leuciscidae; genus Hybognathus; species Hybognathus amarus. Next base: position 373,497 of record JAQIUQ010003576.1, read on the forward strand.
GAAGCTTGAATTAACGGGTATGTCCCTCTTTGGCTAATGTACTTTCAAGATGGAGGGGCAACATGGCGAACCGACATTAGAACCCCTTACCCGTATGTATTTTCAATGGCATATTATACACTCACGAGAATACTTTATTACTTCAACGAAGTAAATATACATTAATGAGCACATGTATTTTCGAAAGAACTAAGTGTTTTTAGCTAAGAATAAACTAAAAGAGTTACACAGTGTAGCTTTAAGTGTACTTGAAGAATTTAAGTTAACATTTTTACCTTGTCCCTTATAAAGATCTAATGAAAATTTCCAGATAATAGGGAAATAGTAAAAGGATATTGGTCTGTCTATCCATCTATGGTAAAGATGTAATATTCTCAATCTAGTCATCAGTTTGGTCTGCTAGAAGCAAGGGGAAAGTTAGGAAGAAGAGAGGGTGAATTAAGAACAGCATGTTTAGTCTGTAGTGCAGATAACGGGCATAGAAATTTAATTTTCTATTATGGATATTATGTTTTTGCCAAACAATGTCATTCAAAGACTGATTCCAAGGTATGTTCTAAAGATGTGCTTTGGCAGCGATTGCTGATGTCATGTATTCACACTCGCATCAAAAGCTTTATGGAATAATATAGTTCAAAGAAACCAAAATTTACTGCCAATGACACAGACTGGCGTTATCTTACAATGATTGTCATGAGTTCTATTCCAAAACCTTGCAAACTGCCTAGTCGCCCAAACTGGAATGGAATCACATAATAGTGTTCCTCACACACAAGCACACTTTTTGTGCAATTTATTACAATATACACTCTCAAAAAAGGTACTGTCTGTCACTGGGGCTGTACCTTTTCAAAAGGTAAACTTTTGTCCATTTTAGGTGCTAATATGTAAATTGTAGGTGCTAATATGTACATTTAGGTGCTAATATGGATATTTCAGGTGTTCATGTACATTTTAAGTGTTAATATGTACATTTTAGGTGCTAATATGTACATTATAGGTGTTAATATGTAATTTTAGGTGCTAATAAGTACATTTTACCATTTTAGGTGTTAACATGTGCCTTTTATGTGCTAATATGTACATTTTAAGTGTTAATTTGTACATTTCAGGAGCTAATATGTTCATTTTAGGTACTAATATGTACATTTTAGTTACTAATATGTACATTTTAGGTGTTAATATGTACATTTTAGGTGCTAATATGTACCACTAAGGTACCAATATGCAGCCTTTGGGTACAAAAGTGTACCTTTTGAAAAGGTACAGCCCCAGCGACAGCTTTTGTACCTTTTTTTGTCTGAGATGCAAGAGAAACTATGTGGCACTCCAATAACAATAAATATACACCATACACAGACATTTTGGGTGACATAATTTAAATAATTGTATCAAAACTTTTATTTTTATTAATTGATTGTATTTGTACATTTATATGTAATTAGATTTTAAATGTACAAGAATATTTAAAGGTGCATTGTGTAATATTAAGGAGGATCTGTTGACAGAAATGCAATATCATATACATAACTATGTTTTCAGTGGTGGATAAAGCACTTACTGTGGTATTCTGCCATATAGTTATCCAGTTTACATGCAACGTTTTATTTTGTGTCACCATCCTAGGTCACGTTGCTAACTCGTGTTACTGTATTTAGGAAAAACGTGGAGGTGTTTGGTTCGCTTCTCTGCTTGGCCCATTTTGAATGAACTGGGCAAGTTAAGTGCTATCAAAGTGTCGCGCTGATCGAGCACACGCACTGAGATGACAGAGGTATGTATCAACTCGTCTTAGTTAAAGGAGATGAATGTAAGATTGTGGCCAAAACTGGTACCGCAATCAGTTTCAAATAACTGTAGAGCGGTATATCCCTTCCCCCTCCCCTGACTCGAGGTTGCCAGATAGGCTGCAGGATCCAACATTTTTTTTTACCCCACACGTTTGTAGCTGCAGCTGTGGCAACTAGAGCAGAGCTGGCAACCCGAATGCTGCAACACTACTGACCTCATGATTGGTAGATCAGTGGAGGGTGGAGCATCAGACCAAAGCACAACATGACAGTTGAGGGCTGCAACTTCACTTTTTAAATGACAATTTCCTGGCTGGACTACTGTTGTCAGTGATAAAAGGATTTGAAATGAACATGATTTCTTAATGTCTATTGACATATCATGGCCATTTTATGATTATTTGAAATACATTTCTTACATATAGCTCCTTTAAGGCATAGTTTAATATGAAAAACGGTGGAATATCCCTTTAATGAAAATAACAGGTAATCCAGGGCAAAACTCAGAACAGGAACAACACTGTAAAAAAAGAAATTACAGTAAAACTGGCAGCTGATTGCCAGTAACTTACTGTAGATTTAAATTGATGTTATTTACTGGCAACAGTTTGTTCAAAGTTAAATGAAAATTAAACCTTAACAAGTCTTTATCTTTACAGAATAAAACAAAAATTACAGCATCATGCAAAACATTCTGGGAACCAAAATCTGAAGGAAAAAACAAAAACAAAAAGATTGATGAAGATTTCTGGTTCCCAGAATGCTTTGCATTAGATTATTTTATAGTTTTATTCTGTAAAGACAAATACTTGTTAAGGTTTAATTTTCATTTAACTTTGAACAAACTGTTGCCAGTAAATATACATCAATTTAAATCTACAGTAAGTTACTGGCCAACTGCTGCATAACTACAGCAATTTTTTTTTTACAGTGAAGGAACAGCAAACAACTACAACGACCTACAAATCACAGCTGAAACAATGAGGTATAAATACACAAGCAGACAAGCTACACACGATAACAAGGGAGTGTGGTAAATCCGAGACTAAAAAGGAACACCTGTGGACAATGAGCAAACCATTAACAAAATGACAAGACACAAGTTATGCAGCAGTTTGCCAGTAACTTACTGTAGATTTAAATTGATGTATATTTACTGGCAACAGTTTGTTCAAAGTTCAATGAAAATTAAACCTTAACAAGTCTTTGTGGACAATGAGCAAACAACTAACAAAATGACAAGACACAAGGCAGGATCACATGACAAACAAGGCATCACGTGACAGACAAGACCCACACCATGACAATAGGCCCTTTTCACATGATGTCATGTAACTTCCGGTCTGACTCAAAGCAGTGTATGTTTACTTCCACCGGCATAGTGGAATGCGCTATCAACAGAGTATTTGACACGATGGAGTTTACACAGTCCCTTCAACACCTGCCAAAAATACATCTAGATGATATACAACAACTTGCAGACAAATTTTCCATTACAACACGTTCCAAACTTGACAAAGGATATAAATTCTTCATTGAGCAATACCTGTTTGCATATGAAGGTAAGCATTTTGAATTGTCCCGCCCAAATTACATTAGCAGAGGAGTTAGGATAATGGTAGTTGTTAGCTTTCTCTCCTGGAGTGAAAGTCCATAAAGTTCATATTCTTGATTACATTTCTGTATTACAGACCTGTAAACTCTTGTTGCAGTCATGTTTATTACTGATGTTAGCTACATATTGTGTATTGTTAGATAAAAGTCAGTAACGCATTCATGGTTAATGTTGTGCCCTTTCACCAAAACATTGCATTGGAATACAGTAGTTTCGAATCTAGTTGTCGATGAAGTGACAGCGAGAGGGCGTTGTCACAGGTCCATGATGAAAAATGAGAAGGCTCATCACCTTCAGGTTTTTCTGATTTTCATGTTCTGTTGCAGTTGCAGACACATTGCAGTAATGTTATCCCACAAAGTTCCATTGTGGTTCAGTGTGTTTCTTAGGCTGATGAGTGTGTAGCGCCAAAATATATATGACAACTCATTCAGAAAACAGAGGAGGGTTGTTTGTGGACAATAAGGCTGAGAAATATGCTGTGTGATGTTAAAATAAAGTAGGTGTTCAAAGTTCATGAACTTTCTTTAAAACCTTAAGTTTGTTCAATTACTCCAATGAAATGTAAAATTGTTGTGCAGGAAAATCTTAACCGGGGTGACCGCGATTAACAGTTATCTTGGTGTCGCATGCAGTAAGTTACTGGAAATAATCAATAAAGAGCCCCTATCATAGCATTTGAAATGTTCCTATTTTTGTTTTAGGAGTTCCCAAAACAATTTAACATGCATGCAAGGATAAAAAACACTTTATTTGTCTTATAATACTGTTGTGGTATCGTTACAATATGAACTAACCACCGATTCTTCACATGCTCGTCCCTGGTAAATGAAAACAAAGTGGCTGAGCTATCTTTGCATTGTAGAACACAGCTTCTTCTCAACATGATGCTATGATGAAGTATTTGAATGTGTAGACTTCAAGTTTACACTTCCCTCTGTGCGCGGCCAATATGTCTCTACGATCACGATGTAACAGCTAATGACCCGTTTCAAAAACAATTCATTTCATAGACTCAGAGTCGACTCTCACATTTGAAAGACAATAACTTTATATCGGTGCACTTTCAGATATAAATCTTTGCAGGATGTTTTCATTCCCTTAGAGCTATATTCCATACCATATGTATGAAAGTCATTTTCAAAAATCCATGATAGGGGCTCTTTTAATGATTTTTAAAGTCATCAAAATAATCTAATTACAAGGACCAATAAAGCTAAATACATAAATATTATTATTATTTTAATTTTACCTTTTGTGTTGTCGGTGATCACCTTATGTGTTTTCCTTAAGTAACTTTAACCAGCGCGCGCAAGTTAAAACGGAAGTATGTTTACACTGTTTTGCGGAAAAGTGGAAGTTATCAGAAGTCACTGTAAAAAGGCCTATTGGCAGCACAAACAAAAAGTACAAAGTAGTAAACACAGCGGAAGTACCCATATCTGAGAAACAATACAAATCCTAATCAACTGTTAAAGCATTTACACTGTTCTATAAAAACAGACTATATTCTGTTCTATTATTGGTAATTGCACCTTTTGATCCAACAAATTTCTATTATCACTAAGTATTATTGGTTTCTGTAACCCATGTCATCCAAGATATCCATGTCATTCTTTCTTCAGTCGAAAATAAATGAAGGTTTTTGATAAAAACATTCCAGGATTTTTCTCCATATAATGCACTACTGGTAACCAAATGGTTCAAGGTCCAAAAGACCGTTTCAGTGCAAACTGCAAACTGTTCAAAGGGCTTTAAATGATTCCAGACAATGAATAAGGGTCTTATCAAGTGAAACAATCGCTCATTTAATAAAAATAAATAAATAAATAAATAAAGTTTACGTTTTATAAGCTCAAATGGTCGCCTTGCTCTATTCTGCGTTCGTGACTCCTGTTTAAACTCGTTCATCAAAATGAACTAATATTTTTCCAAGTCAGATTCGTTTATTTCGTTAGTTGAATAAACTAAATGACACGAAAAAAGATTTGTTCATTTTGATAAATGAGTCCGAACAGTAAGACCCTTATTCATCGTCTGGAATCATTTAAAGTCCTTTGAACAGTTTGCAGTTTGCATTAAAACTGTCTTTTGGACCTTGAACCATTTGGTTAGCAGTAAAGTGCATTATATGGAGAAAAATCCAGGAATGTTTTCATCACGACTGAAGAAAGAATTACTTTTTTTGTGAACTACTCCTTTAAGATGTTTTTTAAACGAAGCGAGATATTCTACATATTTCATAGGTGATATACCCTGAAGCTCATTCCATAGCCTACATAAGGAGCATAATTAGAAAAGGCTGATCTACCTATTTCTATATGGAAAATTGGATTCTTGAGTAAAAGTTTGACTGTTGATATAGTATTATAGATGCTACCACAGTATGTGTATAAACTATACTGTGGTAATTTACCCAGTAAGACTGGGTATGTTACAGTGATGTGTACGCACACTTATACCAGTCACAAATCGTAAATCAGCATCATTAACAACATCCAATTTTTCTCAAAGTATTTAAAGGCGCATGAATACATTATTAACTTAGAATGAGCGATTTCAATCTACGTGTCCCCTTACATTGAAATGCGCCGACATGTTTGTACAGTAGCCCGAAACGGACAGACATTTCGTCACTATGTTGTTCTTTGTCCAAATAAGCAGCGAATAAAACACTGACACAATGAAGAACAAGTAACTATAATATTCGCAATAACATATCGTTTTACTGAATAATTAAGTAAACCTAATTTCTTAATTTATCTTTGTAAAGAAACATCACTGCTTAACCTGCTACTCTGCTGTCTCAGACGATGACATCTTAGCCTGTCAGTCACCGCAACTTTTAACGTTTGCAATTCGCAACCTCACCACTAGATGCTGCTAAAAATAACACAGTGCACCTTTAAGAATATTTATTTATATTGCTTTTATCGATACATTGGATGGGATTGGAACAGCCATTGTGGTTTAAAATGCCACTTAGGAGGCCACTTATAGGGTTTGGAACAGCGGTGGTGGAAGTGTGATTGTGTGTTGACTTCTAGTTAAAGAGGTGAACGAAGTACAGTCCAGCTGTTCATACAGAATTTCCCCCTCCTCTTGCTTTCACCCACTCCCCTTCCCTCCTAAGATCTCTGATTGCGGGCACTCTGAAGGATTGCTGTCCTGCCGTAGTACGGCATGGCAGCGATTGGATTTATCAAAGTGTCATGCCGAGGCGCTGCAGCCCCGTAGCAGCAAAACAACAGTGGAGGCAAAACAAACATTGGTTGACTCTGGAGGTGGTCTCTGCGGTCATGCTAAACAAGGTCAAAGCTCTCTCTTCGGTTTCACTTCATCCACCAATATGCTGGGAAAACACTAAACAGATGCAAAGAGCACATGTTTAAATGTGTGCCTCATCCACAACATTTGGAGAACTGACCACAAAGACACATGATGTTGTGACTGTGTGGGACTATTTTGAAGAATCAAGAAAGCATTTGTGAATGAAGTACTATCTGAGGGGTTTTTTTTGCCTCTTGGAGGTTTATGCAGCACTGCAGGTGACTTATATTCAATTGTCACTTTCATAATGTAAATGTAGGCTCAAGGGAAGAAATGACATAAGAGGTTACATAATGCTTTTCCTTTTTCCTTTCAGCTCGATAAATTCAATTGAACAATTTAACTTCTTTAAGTTCACTTAATGCAACACTAAGTAAGATTTTTTTTTTTACCATAAAATAATGTTTCCAAAATTGTTTTAGTGGTTCATTAAGTCATAACAGGGTGAAAGGCACTTGTGAATTCGCTTGCAGTCCTACATCTGCTAACACATAACAAACACTAAGATTGCCAGATTGGGTTCAGAGTTTCTGTAATTCTAATGAGACATAAGAACACTTCAAATTTGACTTGCTTTATGTCAAGCATTAGAAAAGTCATTATTTTGTTTTTCTTCATTTCTGATCATACTTTCATGAAATCATGCAACATACTGTACCTTGTCTGTGGACATCGTTCATTCCAAAGCCGGTGCTGGATAAACAACAAGCGTGCGTGCGACAGTAGGATGCGGTAAGCTAAATTATTTATGACAGCGGTAATGGACAATTCCGCTTCTAACCTGTAGGGTGTCCGCAGAGGAAAGGCTACTTGGTGTTGCTTTAAAGGGTTAGTTCACCAAAAATAAAAAAAAAATTCTGTCAGTATTTACTCACCCTCATGTTGTTCCAACCCCGTAAGACCTTTGTTCATCTTCGGAACACACATTAAGATATTTTTGTCAAGTTATTAAATCAAAGTTATTAGATACATCATTAAAATAGTCCAAGTGACTTCAGTGGTTCAGGCTTAACTTTATCAAGTGACGAGAATACTTTTGTGCGCAAAAACAAACAAAAATAACGCTTTATTTCAACTATTCACTTCCTTCTCTATGCGCGACTCAGTCAGTTAACGTCAGTGTGATAGCGTAGAGCTACGTCACACGCAGGCTCACTATTGGCCGACGCTGGTCATGTGTGTGATGCGTGTGACGTACAATAACAGAAGCCTACGTTGTTAAACTAGTAACCTGAGAAGTAAATGAATAGTTGAAATAAAGTCAGTTATTTTGTTGTTTTTGCGCACAAAAAGTTTTCTCAGTCGTTTGATAAACTTAAGATTGAGCCACTGTCAGTCACTTGGACTATTTTAACAATGTATTTAATAACTTTTAAAGGCCGGCAAGTTTCAATTCCTCCAGAAGCCTATATACTAGTATGCAGGAGTGATCCAGCTCTCAGATTTCATCAAAAATATCTTAATTTGTGTTCCGAAGATAAACGAAGGTCTTCGAGGGTTGGAATAACATGAGGGTAAGTAAATATTGACAGAATTTTCATTTTGGGGTGAACTAACCCTTTAAAATGTGACAAAGGATCTGTATTTGTGAAAAAATCCCATATTACATTCATAAGCATACATTATATGTTTCTCAACACATTTGTTTTTGTCTAACGTCCACGTCAAAGATCATACACAGAGAAGTCAAAATTAAACAAAATTCACGAATACAACATTTAAAACATTAAACTATCGGCTATTCTTCTGAGATAAAGGTTTTTGAATGAAAGAATCGTAGACCAATATTGATCAGGATGTTCTATACTAATTGGACAATGTATATTCTTTGTTCTTACAACAGATGCAGAGATAAAATGCTTCTTTTGCGTACAAAACCACGCATTGCTTATTAGAAGGTTAATTATAGAAGAATCTCATTTATAGGCATCTGTCCCCCTGAAGCAGTTGTTCATTTAGGATGAACTGCAATGTTGAATGTGTCCATTTTGTTCTTGATCTTTGTTGGACAGAGATTCTTGATATTTAGACTGAATGAATCTCTTCATTTTTGCCAGCATTCCTCTCAATGGTGAAATGACATTTTTGTGGTTCACAGAAGACCTCAAAACCCCACAGAGCCATAAAGGAGTCTGTATCCAGAGGTCAAGTGTTTTTCACAATGGTTCATGCTGGCACAACCTCACACAAACATTTCCATTGAATTGAGATAAAAAATGATGGATTGTTTCCTTCCCTTGCACATTCTACCTTCTCAAAATAAGTTACAAAGTTTCACGTTTTATGCTAATCTAGTATGGTTAGAATATGAGTCAGGCAAACAGGCTTGAAATGAATTGTAAAGAGCCACGAACATCTTAGCTCCCAAATGAATCCCGGCTTTCTCTGCTTATTCTGTTACACTTCTAGCCTAAATAATTTGTGTCGAGTGCTTTTAGCACAGACACTATGCCTTTTAAACTCAAAGAAAGACATCCTCCAAATCCTAAACGGTCTGTTCCACTATCATTTGGAAAACCACACTGAATGTGGCCACTGCCCAAGAGCAGATTATCTGAACACCACTCAACTGTTTTCCAGTTGTTTGAGAAATTCTTAGCTTAAAAAAGCACCTCAGGTTTTTCCTTTTTAGATACATTTTCACTTAATTATTAAAATTCTGTGCTGGCAGGCAACACTTTCTGCCTTAAGAAATCCAAATCCCAGTTGTGCTTGGAAGTTATCCTGCAAAATCCTTCAAAGTTTATGCAAACTGAATAAGAAAATGTATTTTTCTTTCATGATTATATTCTATGTTGAACATTTAGGTTCTTTGCATTAGAAACTTTATATGAGTTTATGACATGCTGTGTTTGCTTTTGGTAAATGTTTAGAATATTTGTGCATACTGTATGTGACATGCTGATCAAGCTTGGTTTTTCATTAAGCGTAATCTCAGTGTAATCTCCACTCTGATATGTTAGACAAACATGTGCTATAGTATATGTGGACATGCTGGGTTCTCATTTGTTTCATAGAATATGGGCTTTGGTGATAACAGATGTCCTCTAATTATGCATTCCTAATGCTGTTTTAATCACCTAACCCCACAGAAATTCCATTTAAGAATCAAATAAATGGATAAACTGTGGGATTAGGTATACGTTTACATTGGTTTAGCTTCTGATTTTGTGTGTGTTAGGGTTTTGTTTTGTTTTTTTATGTTCGTGATCACTGATCACATTAGCTATTTTGCATGTAAACACCTATCCAGGTTCTTATTTAAGGCCCCGATATACTCACTGCCAAGTTATTTTTCATTCTTTCACTTTGGGTATAAAGAAGTTTGAAGTATGTGAGCAGTTGTGTTACCATCCTACTCGACCCGCTCCGAACGGGCCTTGAACCTGGGTCTCCGGCATGAGAGTCAGGTGCTCCAACAAGGAGGCTAAAGACTGCAGCCTCTAGTGTGTGTCGCTAGAGCCCTTATTGAGATCAGAGGAGTGAGGTTTACTTGCACAGCAACTACTAGCAGGCCTCCGTTACATTAGCAATACTGTTACCAGAAAGTATCTGATCCTGGCGACGTGGACGTTTGCACGAGCGCTGAAATTCGACGTTCCAGTCACGTTCATTTATTTTGGCCTACCACTTTATAAAATAAATTGATTAATAGCAATCAGATTTACAGTATTAAACATGAAAACATTGTCAGTGTCTTTCAACTATGATTACAACTACATTTTCTACTATAAAGCGGCTCTGCAGTGTATTCATGTTCTACTCGCAGACATCCAACCTTGAGGGACTGAACCGATCAAATGAACCAAGGAATATTTTCATGTCAAAGAAGGCGGAGCCTAAGAGCACGCCTGCTTATTGCCTATTAATCGCCACAGACCAATGGTAATTCAAAGGGGCTTACCAGGCAGCTTTGGCAAGTTGTTCGGAACTCCTGAAAGGCACACAAAATTAACTACATTTTGACCTGATTTTGTTTGAAATGAAGGTAACACTTTACAATAAGGTTCATTAGTTACTACATTAGTTAACATTAACAAAGAATGAACAATACTTCTTCAGCATTTGTTAATCTTTGGTAATGTTAATTTTAACATTTACTAATACTTTATTAAAATCTTGTTAACATTAGTTAATGCACTGTGAACTAACATGAACAACAATGAACAGCTAGATTTGTATTAATTAGCGTTAACAAAGAATAACAAATACAGTAACAAATGGTTAGTTCATGTTAGTTAATGCATGAACTAATGTTTAATAAATTAACCTTATTGTAAAGTGTTACCGAAATGAGTCCCATCAGTTTGTTTTTTGATTTTGGTTGAAGTATATCGAGGGTCTTTACGCATACCTTTTTCTTTGCTTGTTTTTGTACACGAAGATACTGTACTTTTTCAGAAGATCTGGGACTGAGCACCCTAGCATATGAAAAAAAAATGGATTGCTGGAAAAGTAAATGAAAGTGGCGAGGAAAGAGTTAAGCTCACATCTCACAGTGGGTGGAATCATAGTCATATGCGACTTCTCACTTCCTGTGTAAACATCCACCTACAAAAAAAAAAAACTAAAAAAAAACACCCTTATTTATTTTCTTTGCAAGCAAGTTAGTCTAAATAATATTGCCTCTATTAACATAGATATATCAGAACTCAGAGGGAAGCTTTGGTAGTCATTTGGCAGATAATGAAATTAGCCACAGGTATAAACTCCTTTATTTTAGTGTGAACATGTTTGTCTGACTCTGACTAAAATTTATTTATTTATTTTTCTATTTTAACTGCAGGGAGTAGTTGAGCCATGCCATTGGGTTCTGTGTGACTGTAGCAGATATGCACGTTTCCTGGAGAGGATGGAATAAAAAAAAAAGTGAGAAGGAAATTCGGAGAAACAATAACGATTATTAAAGCAAGAAGGGACAATTAATGGATGGAGCCACACACAGTTATTCAAATTTCAGATTGAGTGCAATATTTTATAAGATGTCGCTGACAAGTATGCAAAAGAGAAATGCAGTTAATGCTGAGGAGTGCAGCCTGAGCTGCAGGCGATATGGAGTTATTAAAATTAGTCTAATTAATAACCAAGGGTGGTATCATTTCTTCTCTTTCCTCTTTCCTAGAATTGCTGTGGAAACTTCTTATTGACTACTGATAAAGCTTTGGCAATAGCAAGGGCAGCTAACAGTATTCATGTACTAGACCAAATGCTAATTTAATTGGCTCTTGAAATTGAATATTATTGCTCTAGGACTTTACATGCAGGGTAAAAACAGATAAATATTACAGTCATTTTAGCTAGTCTCATTATATGCACCTTGAGTAAACACTTACATAATTACATGGACATTATAAGGAGTTTAATATGGAAGCATTTTATTGTAGCCTGCTAGCCAATGATTAAATGACCTGTCAGATCAAACAACACATTAATTAATGTAAATTAATCCTTCTAAAGCACAGAGCAAACTGGCAAATAAACATATTCATAATTTCAGAAGGTTGTAAATCACTAAAACATTTTTTGCAAATGTCCTACACCAACTTACTGATAACGAATACATGTTGACATTTTCCTGTTGACATTTTTTTGTTCCAAAATGTTAAATTTCATTTTTAGGATTTTTTAGATTAATAACAGCATTCAGTTTTAAAATAGATTTGTCCTTTGAATGCAGTGGTACTTTAAAGTCCTCCTTGCTGTCAATAATTACATCCCTTAAAACTCATCTTTGATAATCGGAATGGCATTTTTAAAAGTGTTTTATGTATCTCTCTACAAAGTTGGACACATAATATGATTAGCCTTTGGCATGACTAAGTTATCAAATATATTATAATGTATTGCTAATGTTTAAACCTGGGTTATATAGCCTAAATAAATAAATAAATAAATAAATAAATAAATAAATAAATAAATAAATAGTCTGAATGGCATTATGTCGTTGACCATATAAATATTATACCTTTCTCTATATATATATATATATATATATATATATATATATATATATATATATATATATATATATATATATATATATATCTTTTGCCTATTTATTTAACAATGTTATTTCACATCCAGCTCAATGTTGTCCTACAAACAGTGTTCATATTGAAGGCTGTGGAAACAAATAGGCTATGTAACCAGAGGAAAAGTACTTTAAACAGAAAAAGTGTTTTAAAGTAGAAGTTAGGATCATAAAATTAAAAATGAAACTACACTGTAAAAATGAATATGCTTTAATAAAAAAAAATTAGAATTGTGGCAACAGATAACAAGCAATATTATTAATTAAATTTAATGAATTAGAATTGAATAATATTTAATAAAATTCATTCCTTAAAAGTTAACCATTTAAAATGAGTAAAACTTAAAAAAAAAAAAAAAAAAAAAAATGAAGTCACCATTATGGTGATCGGTGTTTGTTTTAGGTTTGTTTTAAAATTACGGTTTTCTCCTTCAGTGATTCGGCTTGTTAACATCAGGTGTCTTCAATGTTGTCAATATAAAATAGAGTTCACAATTAATCTTTGACTTCTGTCTGTTAGTGAGATATTTTTGTATTATATTTTTCTTTCTTTTTGCTGTAAACTTTCCATTTTAAATGGATAACTTTTAAGGATTAATTTGATTAATTATTACTCAATTCTAATTTGTTCAATTTAATTAATAGTATTGCTTGTGATATGTTGCCACAATTATATTGATTAGATAAAGCATAGTCATTTTTACAGTGTACATAAACACAAAAATTTTAACTTCCAAACACACCATCACTTTACAGTTACTGCTATCATAAACATACTTATTTGTAGTTTTAAAATTCCACATATGAAATAGCACATTTAATGCACGGTAACACAAATTAAATGTAGCTATATATTAGTCAGAATTATGGCACCTGTATTCTTTGAGCTCTGTCTCTTTAGCGCGATTCCACGGTGCGTGGCGGCGCTTGTTCACTCTTTGTGCGGAGACCCCCTGCGCTCGACCACTTTTCGCGTTGACTTCGACCACTCCTGATAATAAAATGGAAATATTTGCATGTCTTTCTAACATTTACAGTTGGAGAATATGCCTGTGAAATGTAAGTTATGTGCTGAGGAATGCAAAGCAATTAGCCTGTGTGTCAGCACTAGTATGTATCTGTCAGTGTCAGAGCATCTGACTGGGAAGCCGCGAAGGCCTTTGTTTTAAGAAGGCCTATATCTTACGAGTTATTTTAACCCCTTAATAAAAATGCCTTAGGATTATTTGGGTTATGTACTTTGACTTGCTGCAGCTAACTCTGTATCGTCTGTATCTTTAAAGACTTGTCTTTACTTTTTAACATGTTATAATATTTTCTTCTCTTTTTCTCCTTTTCACAGCTCAGAACTGCAGTCACACACTACACAGTCCAAATGGGACAATAGAAAGCCCCGGATACCCGTATGGATATGCCTAGCTACGCCAACTGCACATGGGTGATTGTGGCACAGGAACACAACCGGATACAGTTGGTATTTCAAGGCTTTGCCTTAGAGGAGGACTTTGACATCCTTTCAGTCTACGATGGGCAACCCAGTCCAACAAACTTACGGACACGAGTAAATGCAGGCTGTTTTATTATTCGATGTGTGAAAATGTCAGATCTAATCTCTTGGAATTGTGAACACAAGTTACTTTGCTAACAGTTTGAACTGCGTGCGTGAACTTTTGGATTTATTTAAGTGGCCCGAAACTTTTTTTAAAGCACACGGAATGGAACGAAAAAATTATCTAATGTTCTGAACACTGAAGTCCTCAAATTGATTCAGCGCTTTTGAATTTATCACTGCCGTGAGTCTGAATTTCTCCCTTGTATACTCTGAAAATAAAAGGATTGAGGCTTAAGGGATTGAGCGGAGCAGATATCCTCAAGGGGAGTGTTCTTGGGGCCTTGGCCTGTTTTCCACTCGAAAACTAGCATTTTGAAAAGCTTCATCAGCCTTCTCAGATAGCAATTTCACTGATGAAACGAGTTTTATAGAAAACATTGCAGAGCTCTGTGAATTTGAATTTTCCTATCCTTTGTATGGCACATCTTTTTATTTAAGACAATGTGTGTAGAACGATGTGTACAAGGACACTTTCAAGATTTTTTATTTATTTATTTATTACATTTCAAGATTCAAGGACAGCTTCTTGCATAGTTTCATACTTCCATGGTGTTATATGAATGTTAACCTTGTTCAGCATGGATGGTTTACCCTTGACAGTGTTATTAGTGTCAGCTGAACTCCTCGTTTTGTAGAAATCAAAAGGATATTGAGAATATTCCGATAGGATGTTGTGGGAAAGTCTGTTTTGATGTGCTAGATCATAGCGCCACACAATCAACCAATGCGTTTGAGCAGTGCTGCCATGTTTTTTTTTTAATGTTAGTGAACCTTAAGTTGTAAACGAAAGTATTTAATGCCTTTCTTAAGCATTAAAGGGTTCACTCACCAAAAATCTCACTCACCCTCATGTTGTTCCACACCCCTGTGATCTTCTGTGCATCTTCAGAACACAAATTAGACATTTTGGTGAAATCCGAGTGGTTTCTTTCCCTCCATTGGGAGTTACATAACTACCACATTCTAGGTCCATAATGCTAGGAAAGACATCATTTCAGGAATCCATTTGACTCCAGTGATTTAACCTCAATTTTATGAAGCAAAGCGAGTGCTTTATTTACAAAATAATATTATTCAAAGTAAGTTCATGGAACTTCGTCAGCGCGCAAGTCAACACAACACTCATGCGTCATGTTGCTCCCTCTATTGGGTCGCAGGTCCAATTTGTTTTGTGCAAACAAAGCACTTGCGTCGCTTCATAAAATTGGGCTATATTTGGGCTTTCATAAAACACATGGATTACTTTAATGATGTCTTTCCTACCTCTCTGGAATGACATGAGGGTGAATTTTCATTTTTGGGTGAAGTAACAGTTTAAGCAAAAATGCCTTAAATTGATAGGCTAAGTGATAGTAAAGACATTTATAATGTTGCAAAAGATAACTATTTCAAATAAATGTTGTTCTTTCTTGGGAACCAAAAAAATACACATTATAAATATAAATATATTAACATATAAAATAGTTAAATCATAGTTGGCCATAGTTTTTTAAAACCTTGCCTTTACGTTTGAGCTTTGAAGAAAACAAGCCAACCATTTGACATAGTGACAATGTTCATGCTTGATGACAGTAGACATTTCGTTAAAGTTATTTTAAGATTTCTTTTTGCTCTATAGCTGGATGAATTTCTTGCACTGAGATCGTTCAAGATCATTTGAGTAGTCTACTGCAAATGAAATTTGTCCATTCCCATGTGCTAAGCCGAGTAAATGACACACTTTTTTGTTCCTTTGGTCTCAAAAGAGATCCATTGGCTGACCCTTCCATTCCATTATCTCTTTTTTTTCACTCTGAAATGGTTCCAGTGAGTCATTGCTACGTTTTACCGCCAATCTGATATCTTAGATCTCCAGTTTGAAAGGGTCTTTGCTCTTATCACACAGAATACCATATTATCCCTCCTAATTTCTGTTGAATCGGTTCTCAGTTAAAATGTAATCACTCTGGAGATTATTTGGTTTGAGAGCTGATTTAAATAAGTGCTGTTTTATCCATCCAATTAATCATTTGGATCTGAAGCTGTTTGCTTGTTGTTATGGGTGGATTTGAATGTATTGTGTGAAGAATATGACTGTAAAGGTCTCTGGAAGCATTCATGGTAAATATCACATGTCAACTCAGTCTTCTACTATTGTCAGGGCTGTTAGCTGATATTTGTTCATCAACCAGTGTGCTATCATAAAACTGAGTTTAATGCTTGTATACTTGTTTTTACTTGTCTCCCATCAAATAGACTAAACAATTTGCTTCTTGATTTGAAATTTGAAAATCACTTTCTGAAACGCTCGTTTTTTACAAAGCTCATCATAAAACATAAAAGCGCAGTGTGCTATGATTGGCCAGCGATCCAGGTTATTATGATTGGCCCAAAAACTGTAAGCTTGTGACGGAAATGTCCAACGCGTTCTCATCCTTTAGCGTCATATAGAACATTATATGACAAAACGGCGTTATACTACGCACATGGTACCCTTTATCGTTTATATAACACGCGCTGTGATGGTTAGGTTTAGGTGTGGGGTAGGGTAGGGTAGTCTCATATTACGCTAAAGGATTTATGACGCCTTAAGTTCGCGTGTTATATAAACGATAAAGGGTACCATGTGCGTAGTATAGCGCCGTTTTGTCATAAAGCGCTTTATGTGACGCTAAAGGATGAGAACGGGCTCAAATGTCACGCCGGAAAAATCAAATTTGCCAGCGCGACTGGAACCAGATCGTAGGGCTGGGCTATAAAACGATAACTATTTGAAACACTACTGCTAGCAATTCCCGCTGCTTACTTATGGCTGCCATACGGATGTAAGCCTAAGTAGACGAGAACGCATGATGTCACATTTTGGGAATTTTCCCACCAATTAAGATCCCGACCCATCTACAAATAATTGAGCCTACAGGCTAGAGCATAGACTGTGAAAAAGATGGACGACGCCCCTTCGCTCTTTTCTATCAGATAGAACTGAAGCCGCCAGTGTCTCGATATGACGCTGACATCCTGGGACCTGAGTCTCCGCACTTGCGTGTTTCGGGACCAGTCATGCGCAGTCGTGAGCAGGAAGTAAAGCCGTGAAATCAAGGCCGCGCCCTCATTCGCGCTGAATCAAACGCAAAGCACACGCCCCGCACTTTCATTAAGTGGCCTCTGGCTGCTTCGTTCTTCTCCAGTGATGTCTGCTGATTGCAGAACCTTGTTAAAATAAGGTAAATACAACTACTAGCCACATAGTCAACATTATGAAAAAAGTCCGCTGGTGCTTCAGTGACTACCTCGCTCAGAGAACCTGTCAATCACAGCTCTCAATCATGACGTCAGAGCACCATTTTTATCATCACATAACTAACAAAAAACAAACTTATTTTAAAACGAACACTTGAAATTACATCAACGTGATAGAAACTACAGTAAATGACACAAACTATCTTTGGAAAAAGGATATGTGAAGTGTAATTTAATTGTTTAGTTGGTCTCTCGTCCCATTGAATAACATGGGGAGGCGGGGTTTATGACCTATACTAGGACCGGCCACAGGGGGGCAATCGAGATGTTTTGGCTTCACTTTTGAGGGCTTGTGCGGCACGCTTGGGCTAGAGGCAACCGTGAGAGGACAGTCAGGTGCGTCATTCTTTCTATTACAATATGGTTGGATCAAAAATGTACAAATGAAGACTCTATCTTAAAGATTTTTTTAAGTTACAACCTACACATTAGCCCATTTAACTGCACTATGAAATGTGGGATATACATATTGAATTGTATTATTATCAGATCTTATACTTGCACTTACAGCTAACATACTAAAGAATGATAGTGATAGTGATATATATTCATATTGATGAATGATAAATGATATATATTCTATTTTTATTTCAGTTGAAGTTTTCTGTTTTTTAGCATTTCAACGTATTTTATTTTATTTCATTTATTTATTTATTTATTTATTTATTGGCTTAGTTCACCCAAAAATTCTCTCAGTATTCACTCACCCTCATGTTGTTCCAACCCCGGAAGACCTTCATTCAGTCTTCGGAACACAAATTAAGATATTTTGATTAAAAACGAGAAGCTGGATCACTCCTCCATACTAGTCCATAGGCTTCTGGAGGGATTGAAACTTGCCATCCTTGAAAAGTTATTAAAGACATTGTTAAAATAGTACAAGTTACTACAGTGGCTCAATCTTATCTTTATCAAACGACAAGAACACTTTTTGTGCGCAAAAAAAAACGACTTTATTTCAACTATTCATTTACTTCTCTCTGCCTCGAGTCAGGTTACTTGTTTAATAATATAAGCTTTTGTTATTGTACGTCACACCGCATCACAAACATGACCAGTGCCTTTAATAACTATTCTCAGGCCGAAAGTTCAGGTCCCTCAAGAAGCCTATGGACTAGTATGGATATTTTCATTTTTGGGTAAACTAACCCTTTAAGCTTTTTTTCACTAAACATTTAGTTAACTTTCAAATAACAAATAATTTAGTTAGCAATAACACTGTACTGTACTAGATTTTTATTTCTTAAATGGTATTAGAGAGATGGTATTAGAGAGATGTCAGCTGACATCCTTGATGCGTCGAGTGAAGATTCAGTTTCTGTCATCATAATTGGTGCTGTGCAACTGCTGTTGTTGTGGAGGCATCAGTGGGGCATTTTTTATACCCATTATTCTGTACATGGGGCTGATGGGTATGTATGGATATGTTGTTAGAGGTCAGATTGAAGACACCAGTTTCCCTGTTGTTGTTTCCTCCACCAAACTATTTGGCCACCGTATAATTTAAGCTTCTACAACAGCGATGATCTTACTTTCCTGCAGAATTTATTTCCAACACCTGCTTGCAATTTTCGAATGAGCTGAAAGAACATTATAACTGGTTCAGGTGTTTATTTAAAAGTGAAACTAAACTCTGCAGGAAACCGAATCTATGGGATGGAGGATTGAGCTAAAACATTTACACTCTATATGAGACAGAAACTGAGCTTTGGCTTAGTCCCATCAGCTTACATGTCTTCCCAATTACTGCTGCTATCACCTGCATGAAGCTCATGGACTGCTTCTTTTAAAGGGATTGTTCACCCCAAAATTGAAATTTTGTTTTAATTTCAGGACTACTTCATGTTGTTCCAAACCTCTGACATTTTAATTTTTGAGTGGACTATCCCTTTAATTGTAGTTTGTGGACTGCTTAAACATTCATGACCCTGGAATATATTAAAATCTACTTGAGCTTGTTACAACTGTCAAACATATTCTCTTTCTTTATTTAATTATCGTTTGATGAATTACTGCTGCATGATGAACTGAAATTATTGATTTTCAAGTTTATTGTTAACATTTTCTAATGTTAGCCTAACGTTACATTAGATTTTAAAGATAACGTTCAAATACGTTGTTGACTTAACTTAGAACAGATATAGACATCCTTTTTTTAATTTATTCACGTTTAGTTGGTGTTGTGGTCTAATGATACTGCATAACTTAATCACTAAACTTAATCTCAGTTGAGATGTTGCTTGGGAAAGGGTAAAAAATACAATAAATACACACCGTCGCCCAGCCTCTTGGGAACCTAGTGTTGGAGTTGCATACACCATGCACACCATTTGACAATTTTAAACTTAAAATGACAAGAAAAAACTAATAAAAACTGACTAATTGCTGCAATGCATTTCAATGGACGTGGAAGCAGAGAATGTCCAAGTGTATTGGGTTGGCTCTGCACTGTGATTGGCTCATCGCGTTTGAGGGCCTGACTTCACCATAGGTCAATTAGGGTGATGCAAAAATGATTACACCTCACAACAAGTAGACTACATCTTGTACTTTGTATGGCCTCCATGATTTTTTTTTAATGATGGCACCAAATCTTCTTGGCCTTGAATGAACATTATTTTTCCATTATTTAAGAAAAACCTATTTTAGAGACTGGATGCTGGATGGAGAATGATGCTCAACTTGTCTCTTCAGAATTCCCCATAGGTGTTCGACTAGGTTCAGATGAGGAGACATACTTGGCCTCTGAATCACTTTCACCCTGTTCTTCTTCAGAAATCCAACAGTGACCTTAGATGTATCATGTTGAGGATCATTGTCAAGTGCACGTCGAACCAAGGGCACAGAGTGATAGCATCTTCTCTTTCAGTATAGAGCAGTACATCTGTGAATTAATGATGCCATCAATGAAATGCAGCTCCCCTACTCTAGCAACACTCATGCAGCCCCACATAAGGAGACTGCACCACCATGTTTTACTGTAGGCACCATGCATTTTTCATTGTATTCCTCACCTTTGCGACGTCATGCAGTTTTGAAGCCATCAGTTCCAGAAACATTTATCTTGATCTAATCATTCCAGAGTATAGAGTCCCAGTAGTATTCTCTTTATCTTTGTCAGCATGAGCCCTGGCAAACTCTAGGCATGCTTTTTTTGTGCCTGGCCTTTCAGAGAGGTGTGTTGACTGTGCCCACGGATGCCATTCCTGCAGTGTACACCGTATTGTGTCACATGACATAGTCACCCCAGTTTGGCTTTCTACTTCTTTATAACTGCAGTGAACTTTTCTTCAACCCTTCTCATTAGAAGATGCTTCTGTGAGATGGTTGCAGTTCCATCTTTTTACATTTTTGTACCACTTTTGCTACAGTATTCTGACTGATAAGTAAAGCTTTGAGAATCTTCTTGTAGCCTTCACCTTTCTGGTGTAAATAAACTATTTTCTTTCTCCGGTTGCATTCTCTTCCGTGTGATGCCATTGCTGACAGCATGCAATGGGAAGTAACACACTTTTGTAGTGAACTGTCTGCTTAAAAAACATGTAATTAATAATTAAGCTCACCTGTGGTTAAATTCTTGTTAAATTAGACATTTGTAGTATAACATTTAGCTTTGCAGACACTTTCAGTGGTATGTACTCATTTTTGTTTCACCTAATTTGAGTAAAACTGAAAATTTTATATCAATCAAGTTATATCAATAACCTTATTTTCCAGCCCGTTCTCATCCATAAAGCGCCATATACAACGCTTGTGCAAAGCGTAAATATCCAACGCACATGGCACCCTTTAGCGCCAAATGAGACGTAAAAATAAATCGGGCAGAAGGCACCTCCTAGTGGTCTAACCCTAACCCTACCCCTACCCCTACCCCATACCTAAAACTTAACCATCTCATTTGGCGCTAAAGGGTGCCATGTGCGTTGGATATTTACGCTTTTGCAAAAGTGTCAAAATATGTTGCCTTGGGATAAGAATGCGTTGTATTTTCATGTTACTTTCAATATGTTATATAAAACTTACTCTTCTCTACATTTTGGACATTTTGTGTTCATTGAGATATTGTTTAAAATGTTACTTTTCAAAGGGGGTGTATTCATTTACACTGAGCTCTGTATATTGCGTTGACTTTTTCTTGGTAGAATTAGTTTAAACATAGAATTACTGACTACGTTTACATGCAGCCAATTTTTGGGTTATGGTCAGGCTAAGGTCACTATTCGGGGTTTCTGAAACATTAGGAATAACCCGTTTACATGCGCGAGTTTCTCCTGTATACATGGAATTGCAATATCACAATATAAACGGTGACGCGCGGCTAGCGTCAAGACGTACGGACAACCTTAAGATGCAATATGCGTCATTTCCGATTCTTCTTCCTGTATCCAAAGACAACAGCAGCAGCATGCGGATAATGAATAGTTTGGGGCATATAGCAATCACATTTGTTTGCGCTGTGATGCTAGTAATGTTACGGACCTCGCTCCAAAAGTATGCTGTGCTGCGTCTCGCCATGTACTTCCGGTAAACTGCATGCGGATTTTTGTATGCGCTGAGAAGTTTCTTCTACTCAAAAGACCAAGATTCCTTGCAAGTAGAACATGCGCAGAACACAAATCACTATGGGGATATGCCAATTCGCATTTACATGACCAAAAATTCGGGTTAGAAAGGGGTACCCCAGGTATAATATTTAATTTTCGGGTTTTTGCCGGTGTTTACATGGCCGTTCGCGACTGGGTTATTGCTAATATCCTGGTTTTTAATGGGTTATTGGCTGCATGTAAACGTAGTCACTGTCCTTGAATGGGCTTTAAATTACCTCAAAGGTTATCTTTTGTGAAAAAACTTAATATAGGTTTTTGGACTACGGCAGAAGAAGATGCATTCATGCAGTGTGGTTGAATGGGACTTGTGTAGTGCCAAGCGAGGAGTGGTGGCCACTTTGTTTAATTGCTCTTATTTATTTGTTTAACTCCAGAGCTGTGCTTCCTCTTGATATATGGTTGGCTCCCTAGCCAGCTTTTATGAAAGAGCAGGTCTCCGACCAATCCCATTTAAATCAGACTTTGTCGATATGCCTCTTCCTGAAATGCAAAACAGGCAGCATTTAATGCAGTGCATGTAAACAATGAACTCCACTTTGATATGTTTTTTGGATCCACTTTATGTGAGAGAAATGTACCTTACTGGATCCTTTCACGCTTTTACCGAATTGATTGTGAAAGAGCTAATTTGGGGCAGTTTGCAATGCTCATCATCAATAATTGTCACTTGCCAGATTCAATTCTATATAAATCCTCACCTGCTGTTAGTCCAAGAAAAAAAGCGTTTTTCAGTAATAACTTAGCTTTCATTGCGACGCCAGCCACTTAAAAGCTGAAAATCTAACACATTGCATTAAAATATTCTGTTTGAAGCTTTAGATTGCGTAATGTTGTAAGTTATTGTGTCTTTAATGGTATTTGAAGGAGCTGATTAGAGTAGTATTAGAAAACAAGCTGCTAGTGGAGGCTGGAGCTCATACTCTCATTTGAAATGATCACCAGAGGAACACGTAGACCTCTGTTAGAGCACTTGAGGACGGACATGTGATGAGCTCAGAGGTGATTTTGAGAGGTGCTCACCTGCATGTGTTTGTATTAGGTTTTGAAATGTTTTAGGAACCGAATGTCCCCAAAATTTTGTAAAACCTGAAAATCCTTAACCCTGTGTTCTCCATAAGGACCACAGATTCATCAAGGGACTTATTAATGTCTTATTTGATGTGTAGAAATTTTATTTTGCCTTGTCATTGTTGTCATTTCAATTACTGCATGTGGAATTTGATATGACTTGAGTGTTTGGAATTGCAATCTACAATATATATATATATATATATGTATATATATATATATATATATATATATATATATATATATATATATATATATATATATATATATATATATATATATATATATATATAAAATGGAAATGCAATCTACATATATATATATATATATATATATATATATATATATATATATATATATATATATATATATATATATATATATATATATATATATTGTAGATTGCATTTCCATTTTCAATTTTAATATTTTAACAACATTAATAACATTAATATTTTATGTTCTGGTGGTTAGTATTACATTTTGGACTTTTGCCATCTAAAAGTATGTGTGTGTGTGTGTGTGTGTCAAGTCAAGTCCGTTTACAGATATGTATTTCCCACATATTAAATATAAAATGCATTGACTAATATTTTCCTTTTGTCTGGATAAACAGATGTTTCAATATATTGGTATTGAATGCCCCTTACAGTGCAATTCGGCTAGGTATACATCTGTGCTAAAATATCAAGGTGAAAGTCATGATATAGCTCGCGTAGTATAGATTTGACCCAGCTCCCAACCCAACTTTGAGAATAGATTAACTATATATATATATATATATATATATATATATATATATATATATATATATATATATATATATATATATATATATATATACATATATATATATATATATATATATATAGTATTTTTATCGCCCTGATGAGCTCACATTAACTCGATAGGCCACCACTATATATATATATATATATAATTCCTATACATCGAATAAGACATTAACAAGTCCCTTGATGAAGCTGTAGTCCTTTATATAAAGATAAATGCATTATATTATTTAATGTATCATTTTGTTTTTAAATCACTGGACTAGGATATGAGAGTGAAAATAATGCAGCTTTTGATGTTGAATTGTTGTGTCATGATTCATTATCAAATGTTAGAATGAGGAAAAATTGTCCTAAATAAATAATGTGCTTATTTGAAAGAACATATGCTCTGCTATGCTTTGTTATGGAGGTTAAAATATGATATGTTTGTTCCCTGATTTAACAGGATGTTTTCAGGGGAGTCATGCTATAATTCATTATTCATAGTGTGGTAGAACATTGTGTGCTGTGTTTGGTTAAGTTTAAGGTTCAGCTGCATTATTTTCTGTCAGTGCAGACTAAGAAGTGAATACACATACGTATCTGCAGTCCATGGGAAGATACAGAATGTAAAGAATGAAATGAAGTTGAAAGTGTGTGTCAGCATAAACGACCGGTTTTACCAAATCGCATGTTAGGAGGGTTCACCAGTCTTAAGATTAAACATACAAGTACATATGCTTTGACTTTATATATTTTTTGGTTTCTTGGCAGCAAGTGTGATGGATCTTTTAATTAATAAAATAGTATATTGAACAAATCATAGTTCTAACATCTAACCTTACTTCTCCTTTTGGCCTAACATTCTACTACTTGAACAAAATGTACTCTGAAGTTTGTCTTAACCAGTTAAAAAATCTGAGATACTGGCTAGACAATATCAAAAAGATCAAAATCTAGTCTCATGACATATTGAGTAATCAACTGAACTTCTAACCTTTTCCATGTTTCATTCCTGAGGGATAGTGTCAAAAGTTGGGGCTTTGTAGACTCTTAGGCAAGGTTAGATTTGTAAGGTAAGAATAGCTACACTAGGCGTCAACTAAAATGGGCATTTTTCTAAAATTTTGCATTCGAATATTCAGGCTCGTACAAATCAAACATTTGTTTATTTAAATGAAGTTTACTGTTTTTTTTTTCACCATTTCTGAACCAAACAGGCTGTCTGAACAATCTTACGATTAGGCAATATACACAAGCTTACAATATATGTTAAGTTTTCTTTTACTTGAAAACATGATGTAAACCCTTACTGGATTATGTAAATAATACACAAATGTTTTTTTTTATTTTTTTTATCAATCATATGACAAAATAAGGACAAGCGGGAATATAGGAAACAGGAAAACGATGAGAAGCAAACTAAAAGAATATGAAAAAAAAAAAAAAATAATAATAAATAAAACATGAGATATTGTTGGAGAATGTAATACATTTAGTTCCAACAACTATAGTTTAATATATAACAAATATAGTTTAATATAACAAAAATATATATAAAGTTCAAAACTTAGAAAATTACCATTTTTTAGCAGTGAAATGGTGTCAGGTATTGGTGACCCTGTTTTGTGACTATATTTTATTTCCTGTCAAAACCATGATATGATATTTAAACATTTAAGTATATATTTAATCCTATAATCCTAATCTTACTGAAGAATAGTTTTAATGTTTGCTCTTTTTTTGGAGGTACTACGTATTTTTGAGCAATTTTTTTTGTTCACTGTGTTCAGTAATAAACTTTATGTCAGGATTATGTTGTCATTTGCATAAAGAACACAAGGGCAAGCAACAAAGAAAAGTTAGCTTATATTTGCAATATCGATTCAGCAGAAACTGGCTTTCTTCCCTCTATATTCCACTCCATTTTCCACCATCCAGTGATTTATTCATCACCAGCCTCAGATACTCGATGGAAATCTCAGCACTTATTGTTGGCTGTAATATTGGCAGAACCATAAATGGAAGAAACATTACTTGTCTTTTTTCCCCTCTCCATTATACAGTACCGTATAGTTACAGCCTGCAGCAAAGTTATCATATTTCTCTGTTCTGATGAGAGGGGAAGAGGTCAGTGTTTATGACTAAAATGTTATCTAGCTGATATTGTTTATCTTTACTAATTCCCATAGATGACTATGCATATTGCGGTACGACTTATTCTGCAGTGTAGACAGATAAATTATTATCCCAGATAAATATCCATGGTGATAATAAATGTTGGTATATACTCTTCTGAATTTATTGCTTTTAAAACTTTTTTATCTTGAAATTAGGTTATTAGTCTCAATGGGTGTCCCGACTAAGGATTTTCATAGTCAAATCAGAATCGACAAGTCTTGCTTATAGTCGAATCATGTCTGTGGTGTTGGAGATGGGGCGGGTCTTTAAAATTTTAAAGCCGCGATGTACATAACATCACAAACTTGACAAACAATGTCTCTTCTCATCAAACAGAGAATATCAGAAAGGCCTCAAGTGTTGATTTCAACCAGTATTCATAGATAATGTATCGAATCGCATACCCTTTATGGCCACGTCACAAGTCTGAATGACATTTACCTGCGGCTTATGATAAGCCGGGCATATTTCACATCTCCTTGGTCTTCAGCGGATTTGTTAATTTATCTTTTTTTATTCATTCCTCTAATACACCTCTCAATCCCCTGCTCTCATCAGTATACCCCACAAGTGTGAAATGCGTTAACAAATTAAACTCGCACCTCCTGAAAAGTAACAGAAGCAGTTCTCAGGAGAAGAAGTGATAATGACTCTAATTGATCTGGTTTCTTCGTAATGAGACACCAGCAGAAGATGCGTGTAATAGTTGATTGAGATGGTGAGGTTGTGTGTCTAACTAAGAGACAATGATTTCTGCGATTTCCCTTTTTCAAACGTTACTCTTTGACTTTTATTGTACTCAAAATATGGTCGGTTGGTCTGTATTCTCTCCAGCACACTGGTGTATGAAAACAGATGGTTTTTGCTGAGGAGATGAGAGGCTAATGCTTAGGATGGCTGGCTTCTATTAATCTGAAAAATACTTTTAAAACAAGGTTAATTGAGTCTAGTTTACTTCCAAGTTGTTTGTGGTGTAATTGTTGGACATAATGCCAAATCCCATTAATCAGAAATGAATGACCTCCAGACTTTAAGAGTGCTATGTCTCATGAGATTCAGAAGGCACTTGAAGGTTCTTGGTTTTAAATGAACAAACACTTAAAATGTATTGCTATGAGATAAACATAGTCATAGAAGTTTTGAGTATATTGGTGCTATTTCAATTATAATACTTTATTTATTTATGTATTTATTAGATGAGCTAACAATGTCTCCGTTCCATATTGCTCACTAAGCCAATATTAGTGTTCCGTACCGGCTAATGTTAAAGCTACACTGTGTAACTCTTTTAGTTTATTCTTAGCTAAAAACACTTAGTTCTTTCAAAAATAAATGTGCTCATTAATGTATATTTACTTTGTTCAAGTAATACAGTATTCTCGTGAGTGTATAATATGCCATTAAAAGTACATACGGGTAAGGGGTTCTAATGTCGGATCACCATGTTGCCCCTCAATCTTGAAAGTACATTAGCCAAAGAGGGACATATCCGTTAATTCAAGCTTCGCCTTTAGTGTTTACGTTTGAGTTAACACTCATGGACAAAGTCGAACTGGAAGCCATGTTAATCTTGGACTACATTGGCCACCGTAGGAGATTAAAACAAAATCGGAATTGAGAGGAACAGAAACTAATATTCACTGGGTGGTCAATGGTCATATACCTTTTCACCGCTAGACGGGGGTAAAAATTCGCACAGTGTAGCTTTAACTAATTAATACATTTAAGATTTTTAGGCAGGGTGCTGTACATATTTAGTTTATTGTAATTGTATACATGCAGATAACCAGAGTAGCCAAGGCTAGGTGAGTGACGTTATCAAGAACTCTTCTGTGGCATTTGAAGAATCACCGAACTTGCATCCTCCCATCCTCGGAAGTTTATACTTTGAAAATCCGAAATACCAAGGAGCGTGTGTCCGAACTTTGCGTACTTGATATCAGGGGTGTCTACGATTCTCCAAATCCTCGATTCGATTACATTTTCGATTTTAAGGTCACGGTTCGATTCTCGATTTTTACATATTCTTTTTTTAAAGCCAAAACCGGCCAATCAGGATGCTCTGTTTTACATGCGCTTTCACGAGGCACACACGTAAGGTCTCTCGCTCTCTCCCTCTCTGCCGTGCGCGCAATACGGTTTGACGCACAGCTTATTCTGTTTCACATGCGCGCTCTCAGCTCGCTCACTCTAGATTCATTTTAACTAATTTGCGCACATCAGGGAGCCGCTATGCATATACGGGAGACTCCCGGAACCTCCGCGAGACTTGGGATGTCTGCTAACTGTGGCTTTTATGAAGCGAGAACATTGTCAACATAACTCACTGGAAATGAGTGAGCTTGGGACACCTACCGGACGTGACATGGGGGCGTAACAACATCGACAATTTCATTTTTTAATTCGAAATTCGAGATTGTGAATTCATTTCGGTCAAATTGTGACACCCTTGGTATTGAGAAACACATTTGTTTAAGGTTGGTGCATAGATAGTCTCTTCTTTTTCTGCTCTGTTTTTCCTGTGTTGGTGGTTGGAATTACTAACTGGCAACATTAACCATCTATCCAGCCTCTAGTTGTGGAAATAAATTATGCTTAACCATTTAAAATGGTATAGACACTCTCTGAAACATCTCATACCCTCATTTACCTTAAGTGTCAATTTATCCTGCTTAATGTATGGTATTGTTTTGTTTCTGTAGCACAAAGGGGCTGTTTGATGTCGAATAAGCCAATATAGTGAAGCTGAGGAGATGGAGATGAGTATTGGGGAGGAGGGAGCCAATACTTCATGCTCTTTAAGAGCTGGGAGGAAGTGGCTTCAATTAACTCATTTAATTAAAGTACTTGTCAAATTGCAGTGGTGAGTCAGCATGTCAGTGAAGGGTTCATCTCCTCTAGAATGTAAATGTGAAGGTGCTTGGCACCTCTGAAGAACATGGCTAAATATGGATTCGACCAAGGTCCTCCTAATGGAGTGGACACATGGATCCCCTAGCTATGCATATTGCTTCCACAAGCTCTAAGAGTGACAGATTGTTTTCCACCTGTCTATGAGCAGCAAAAAATAGTGTGGACGAAGAGGGTGGAAATAGAGACAAAGACAAATAACAACAGATCCATATGTAGTCAGGGTGAGAGGAAAGGTAATGGGGAAGGAAGGAGAGCGAAAGAGAGATGGAAAGAGGAATGAATGGAGCATGAAAGTGAGGCTGAGGGAGTATCTCAGCAACGGTCAGTGTGTTCCCGATACCCTTTTGCATCTAATCAAATCAGTGGCTAAACCTTTTTGGAGTTTATTAGAATTTAGACACACTGCTGTTGGAGACTGTAAAGAGGAAATAACAATAAAATAAACTGATGTACAAATAATGCAATTTTGTCCGTGGCCTCCAAGGCTGAATGCTTTTTGAAAGAGTCAGGATTAGGTCAGCGGCTGAAGCCCTGAGCCTCCTTCCTAACTCACACTTCAGCAATGAAGATAACATTTGAATAATTAATCTCTGAGTCTGTAGGGCTGAGCGGGGAAATAAAAAGATGAAAAAGGAATGTGTAGGAAAGGCAGATAGGCATCTAAGGGAAGAAGCAAAAGAGGGAATGGGGAAACCAAAGAAAATATCCCAGAGAATAAAGATAAATAACTGGGGAGAAGGTCTTCGACACCCTTTCCTTCCTCCATCTGGGTCTCAATGTCCAATTAAAAATGTAATTGCAAACAGTTGGCTGAAATATGGATTCATTTGTGATGCTCTGATTATCGGTACAGACCTGCTCAGAATGATGGGTTTTGATTGATTTGTTATTCTTTCAGCTAATCAGCTTGTATTTTTTTTTTTTTTAAAGAACATTACCTCTTATCCATCACTCTGTCTTTATCATGCGAGTAGAAATAAGTACCTGCCATCAGTATTAGTCTAGTTACTTGGCCAAGGGCAAGAATGTGACTGTACTACTGTAGTAGTGCTTACAGACCTTTGTGAGTGTTTATATTTATTCTTCAAATACACTTTAATGATATGTTGGCTTTAACTTTTTTTTAACTGGGTTTCGTTGGATTTATAACATTATTAGTTGAATAAGGTTAATAGTCTTTATTTTGTCCAAAACAATTGAGTTAATTAAGTTAAATTATCCCAAAATGTATACTTGTACATTTAACCAAAACACAAATAATCCAGTTTCATTATGAGTTTATTCAATAAATACATAATTTTTTTTATTTGTATTTTTAAATTCTGCTGAGAAATAGGGTGAAGCTATGAACAAGCTGTTAAATTAAAACAGAATTAATAATGTACATGACATTCCAGAGCTTATATACCAAGCTTCCAAGGATTCTTCACCCAAAAATACAGTAATTCAGTGATTACATTATGAAATATATATTTTTTTTCCAAAACATTTTGGCCACAAATATTGGCACCTCTAGATTTGTTTTATGAGAAAATATCTCTGAAGTATATTCCCATTAATATTTACCTTTTTTAGCACACCATGGTGACTAGGAACATGAAATTATCTAGCTATGACTTCTCGTTTCACAGGAGTTTTAGATACGAAGGAAACGTGAAGGCCAAATTCCCTTCATAATGAATAAAACCAAAAAAATATAGTTGTGATGTGCATCAAAAGATTGTTGAGCATCACATAATAGAAAGAGGCTGTAAGAAAATGGCCAAAGGGTTGAAAATCCCCATTTTGACTATCATGGCAATAGTTACGAAGTTCTAATCAACTGAAAATTATTACGAATCTGTCAGATAGAGGACGTGTGTCTATATTGTGTTAATGCACAGTGAGGAGGAAAGTTTGAGTGGCTAAAGTCTCTTCTAGGATGGAATAATTGGAGATATTAGTTGAGTCTTGGTGTCAGAAGCCAAGCCAGAAAAAAATGAAAAAATAAAAAAAAATAAACAAGCCTGTGGCCAGGATGTGGCTAGTGGTGTGATTTTAATGATGAGCGAAACACTGCACGACGCACACCGATTCTCGTATATCTCACGAAGAGGAGCGGGGCATAAAGGAGGGGTGACAACAGTGAAGCACAAGAGAGGAACAGGCCTGGTTTTATGTTGTGTTGTTTTATGATGTATGGTGGCAGTCGACCATGAGGGACTGCAGTCTTTAAGTTCGTTTTTGTATTTGTTTATGTATTAAAATCTTTGAACGTTCGCGAATTCCGCCTCCTTCCCACAACAATGAACCACGTTACAAATCCCTACATCCCACGTGTTGTTTGGTAGGGTTTCAGAAAAAAAAAAAAATCCTCCTCGCTCATCCAGAAACAAACTCCAGCAATTCAGATTGTCAGACACGACTGGAACTTTGAACGGCACAGGCTTCTGTGGTCAGATTAAATTAAAAAGAGCTTTTTGACAGTAAACACGCTAGATGGGTTTGGTGCACACAAAGATAAAAAGTACCCAAATCATTTTATTCTGCCGCAACCCACACACAGAGTGAGTGCATTACCACCTGCGCTCTCAGCACGGCCATCAGATCTAGTGCCGCGCCACACTCTATTGCGTTAGGAGAGTGCATATCTCTAGATCAGGGCCGGCCCGGCCGAGGATAGTGACGAGGAAAACAAGCAAGCATGCAAATGGGAATTTTTGTAGCCGAAAAAATTCTGGAACTCATTTTTATCGTGCGGTTAATTGATTTACTGACTATAGCGACAGGCCTAGCACCAACATGGATCTGGGAATCTGGAGAACTCTGTATGGAGGAATAGTCTCTGATCTCTTGTCAGGTGTTCTCCAAACTCATGAGGCATTATAGCAGAAAGCTCTGTGCTCTGTATCTTGGCAAAAGGAGATTGCAAAAAGTATTTGATAAAATGTTGCCAAGTTTTGTTGGCTAATGTGTTTCAGAGAACAACATTTGTTTCAGAATGTGATTTCCCCTGCACTTTCAATTTGTTTACTTCAATGAATGGTTCGAATTTTTTAATGAAATATCAAAAGGATAAACAAATCATATTTACCAGGGGTGCCATTAATTCTGACTACAACTGTATGGCATTCAAACTCCCAAATTCAATTTTTTTCTGTCTAGGAAATTTAATTTTGACCTGTTTTTCCTGCTTATTTTTGTCATTACAATGACAGTCAATGGTGAGTTATTCTTCCAAAGGTTCAATAGCATTATTTCTTTAACAGTACTTACCTGAATTACATCTAAAGGACTTATTTTTTGTCGTTTTTGTCTGTACTGACAGCACTCCAAATGCTCCAGTGTTAAAATTAACCGGAGTTCTCCTTTAGAATTATTTTTCCCAGTATTTGCATGGTCCTTGACGTTTTATGCTTTTAGACTATCACGCTGTTAGCTTAGCCACCTGCTAAAATCAAACTCCATTGGAATCAATTGTGAGTTCAGCAGGGCCAGACAGTCACTTCATTCTCTGTCTATGGAGATTACCGAACTGTGCGGTTTTCTGAGGCCTGTGATGACTGTGAGGTGTAAGCTCTTGTAGTAATAAGTGTCAAGCCATTTACTCGAATTTGCTCCCCATCATCAGTCAAAGAGTGTGTAATGAAACACGTTTTCAAATCCCAAACTGTTACATGGATTAAGCAAAACAATGTCATGGCTTTCCGTCCGTCAGCCCTGGCCTCAACAGGTTTATTATTTTGTCTTGCTGTTTGTTATTTTTTTAGAGCATGTGTGCTAATTTACTGTATGCTTAAAGCTGCTGGCCGTACCTTTTTATTGGGGTTAAAGTTGTCCAAAACACATATTTGAGCAAGTACATAACCAGCCAGTGTTCAAAACTATCTGCTTGCCTTAGGTCTATTCAAAGTGGTAAGCTTGTAATAATGTTTTTAATTACAGTGATACTACTGGATTTACGGCGGGAGATTCAAGCTTGTCTTTGCGTCATTACGTCACATCTGTACACATAAAGAAGAGTCTCGGCTAGTAGGCTATATTGAGTCATTACGTCACATCTGTACACAAAGAAGAGTCTTGGCTCAGTAGACTATATTGAGTCATTACATCACATCTGTACACACAAAGAAGAGTCTCGGCTAGTAGGCTGTATTGAGTCATTACGTCACATCTGTACACATAAAGAAGAGTCTCGGCTAGTAGGCTGTATTGAGTCATTACGTCACATCTGTACACATAAAGAAGAGTCTCGGCTAGTAGACTATATTGAGTCATTACGTCACATCTGTACACATAAAGAAGAGTCTCGGCTAGTAGGCTATATTGAGTCATTACGTCACATCTGTACACATAAAGAAGAGTCTCGGCTAGTAGGCTATATTGAGTCATTACGTCACATCTGTACACATAAAGAAGAGTCTCGGCTAGTAGGCTATATTGAGTCATTACGTCACATCTGTACACATAAGAAGAGTCTCGGCTCAGTAGGCTATATTGAGTCATTACGTCACATCTGTACACATAAAGAAGAGTATCGGCTAGTAGGCTATATTGAGTCATTACGTCACATCTGTACACATAAAGAAGAGTCTCGGCTAGTAGGCTATATTGAGTCATTACGTCACATCTGTACACATAAAGAAGAGTCTCAGCTAGTAGGCTGTATTGAGTCATTACGTCACATCTGTACACATAAAGAAGAGTCTCGGCTAGTAGACTATATTGAGTCATTACGTCACATCTGTACACATAAAGAAGAGTCTCAGCTAGTAGGCTGTATTGAGTCATTACGTCACATCTGTACACATAAAGAAGAGTCTCGGCTAGTAGGCTATATTGAGTCATTACGTCACATCTGTACAAAGAAGAGTCTCGGCTAGTAGGCTATATTGAGTCATTACGTCACATCTGTACACATAAAGAAGAGTCTCGGCTAGTAGACTATATTGAGTCATTACGTCACATCTGTACACACAAAGAAGAGTCTCGGCTAGTAGACTATATTGAGTCATTACGTCACATCTAAGAAGAGGTCTCGGCTAGTAGGCTATATTGAGTCATTACGTCACATCTGTACACATAAAGAAGAGTCTCGGCTAGTAGACTATATTGAGTCATTACGTCACATCTGTACACATAAAGAAGAGTCTCGGCTAGTAGACTATATTGAGTCATTACGTCACATCTGTACACATAAAGAAAGAGTCTCGGCTAGTAGGCTATATTAAGTCATTACGTCACATCTGTACACATAAAGAAGAGTCTCGGCTAGTAGACTATATTGAGTCATTACGTCACATCTGTACACATAAAGAAGAGTCTCGGCTAGTAGACTATATTGAGTCATTACGTCACATCTGTACACATAAAGAAGAGTCTCGGCTAGTAGACTATATTTGAGTCATTACGTCACATCTGTACACATAAAGAAGAGTCTCGGCTAGTAGACTATATTGAGTCATTACGTCACATCTGTACACATAAAGAAGAGTCTCGGCTAGTAGACTATATTGCGAGTGAGGATGTTGGAGGTGGAGATTTATAGCCTTTTCTCGCAGCACTTGATATAATTAAACTTATCAATTTCATGGCGGATCCAGAAAGGTTTATATGACAATCACCAGTGACAACAGATTCACCCACTGTAAAAATGCAAAAGACTTTGTACGGACTTCGGAGGAGCTAACGTACGGAAAAAAGAGACTGCAACCGGACCCATGCGAAAACAAGGATAATATCAAAAGGACAATACATGTAGTACATTTAATACATTTGCACGGTTTTGCGTGATATAACTTAAGTGATTGTTAGATTTAATCAGCATGATTTACTGCAATGTCAGAACCAGAACAAAAGTTGATGTTTCATACTAGTTCAGAGGAAATTTTCCGGTGAAAATGTTTATGTTGGTCATACTTCCAAAAAGAATAATCTCTGATTGTAATTGACAGTATCCACACCGGCACAGTGACTGACAGCCTCACAGTCTCCTCAAACATTTTGTTCATCCACGCTGTGCTGTGTCAGAGTGTCGAAGTACAACTTGCATAAAGTCGATAATTCCGCTAATGACTGCAATTGCAGATTTCGAACAGAGATGGCAACAAAGAGGGGAAATGCCGGACTGCAGCTTTAAGAGGCATAGCAAGGGAAAAGGTTGTTTGGAAACACTTGATGAATGTAACGAAGGCCATAGAAGATGGGCTGAAGGGAATATGGGTATTTTGGTCATAAGGGTTATCAGTATTTTGTGCATATTTTTGACTAGTGCCCAGAGCAGGTTGTGTGATGGGGAGTGCAGATGGTCATTATAGCTGCAATGTTTAAAAGCTCCACAGCCATTTCAGGACCATTTATCCCCTACTGATGAGTTTTGCCACTGTGCTCACCCATCGATAACTCATCTTTCCGTTCCTCCTTTTTTTCAGGGCTTTTTATGGCCCTAAAATTCTTCTGCCTGATCAGCACAGTATTATATCACTGCTTCTCCACTCTGAATAATTTAGCCTGTGCTACTATTTTTCTTCTTGCTCAACCTCACTCCCCTTCAGTATTTGCACCTCTTTGTTTCATATTCTCTATCTTATTATTTATTTATTTTATTTATTTATTTTGGTCAACTCTCTCATTTTCCACTGACATTTCTCCTAAGGTTTTTTTTTTTTTTTTTTTAATTAGCATTTAAAAGACAAATCTCTGAAAAGCAGGCGGCTGAGATTTGACTTCAAGAACCTCTGAATGAGTTTCAGGATAAATGACTAAGCGCATTATTAGTTGAAATGTTGGCTAAACGGAAATAATGGCCTAATTGTTTGAGAAAGGGAGTATTGCTGTAGATTGAAATTAGAAGTAAATAGAATGGAAAGAGCTCTTTGTGCTCCCATCTCTTAGAGTTTTTGTGCTGTGGGGATAGTAGGAGGGCACAAGAAGTCTGAGTGTGGGACTTCCTGTGCTTTGGCTTTTTAACAGACAGTTATCACGAACAGTTCATTACATGGTAGACTAGATGTTCTGTCAGTGGCTATTTATCTATGCTTTTATTTATGCTTTTATTTGTTTATTTATGTTTTTATTTATCTATGATTTTATTTACTTAAGCTTTTAATTTGTATTCTTATGTATTTTTTTAAATATTTGTATTTTTTATTTATAATTTTATTTATTTAAGCTTTTATTTACATTATTGGCTTTTATGCATTTATGATTTTATTTATTTACTTATTTGTGCTTTTGTTCATATAATTGATCTTTTTTAATATAATAATAATAATAATAATTTGTTATATTTATATAGTACAGTTACGCAACTTCTCCGATACTTATGTTGAAGATCCAAACACAGCTTTAATGGGGGTAATCCACAATTGTATTCCATATAACAGGAATACATCAATCGAGTCCAAGACACAAAATCCAGGGAGACAAGCAGAAGATCAAAACCATGACAAAGAAATGTGAAAAAATAAATAAATAAAAATAAATAAAAATGACACACACAAGACTTCGCCGCAAAAAAAAAAAATTAAATGTATTACTTTAGCTTGATTTCATTTATTTACTTTTAATTATTTGTGTTTGTTTCCTTATGCATTGGAATGCAGGTTTCATACTTTAATGGTGCATGTGCCAACCAAGCAACTGAGAAAGAGCAAATATGTATTATAATTTAATTTAATTTATATGATTTTAATGTGAAAACTGTTTTACTATTCATATATTCTCAAGGATTACAATACAAATATTTACAGTAATATTAAGGCAAACTTCCACAATATTTTAAACCAATAGGTGCTATTTGTGCTGACATTGTTTGCACTGACATGAACTGAACCAAACCGAACAGACTAATGAGGTATCACCATGGAGATGATATTTGATTTGAGGACTTTACGCAGTACAGACCTTTCTAGATATCTTCTCACTACCAGTGCTGCTGGTGCTTCATCACACATAACAGGAGATCAAAAAGAGGTATTCCATTCTGGATTCTCTCAATTGTGATTTATGTCTTAGAAAGCCCAGCGTCTTGCAAAATCGTATACCCCTTGGACCTAAAAAACAAGAAAAAAGAATGGCACTCTATTTATGGGTACTATATCCCATGCCTAATTAGAAATGATTTGAATGGGAATAAATTAC
This sequence comes from Hybognathus amarus, assembly GCA_030378365.1. Lineage (NCBI taxonomy): Eukaryota > Metazoa > Chordata > Actinopteri > Cypriniformes > Leuciscidae > Hybognathus > Hybognathus amarus. The sequence goes on from JAQIUQ010003576.1 coordinate 410,817, forward strand.
TTTTAAAATGCGTTACATTATATTACCAAAGTCAAAAATGGTCAAATTAAAACATCTCCCTTTTTTCATGTAGTCTTCAGTTGGCAAGCAAGCTCTTTCTGATTTATTACAAGATATCAGACAGCGCTCACTGTATTCGAACTGGCATTGAGAAAGTGTGGATAGGATGTTGTACGAAACAGTAATGCAGTTCCTCACAGATGTTTCTAGCAGATGGCCAGAGCCTGGTTGGCGTGTGTTGTTGCTCTCCATTCTCTGTGTACTCTTAAGTCAGATACGTTACTGTAATCCAGTCTCAAGCACTAAACCTCTCATCATACATATTACGAGCCATGATAGACTTGTCACTATCTTCCCATCATGGTAGCAGTGCAAAAATAGCTCTGGTGGCTGGGCGAGAGGTGTTTAAGATGGAAATGTGTGTGGGTAGGTGGAATGGAGAAGCATGTATTTATGAAGGTTGGAAATAATGGCAGGAGTGGATAATTGGACGGCTTTTACTCTGGACGTTAGCCTCTCCGAGGCGCTCCAGTGGGTGCATAACTGCTGCCACCCAGGAATGCTCCGAGTCCTTGAAGACAAGAGAGTTACGGCAGTGATTGTGTTGGACGCAGCAGTCTGCGCTGAGAGCACCATCAATCCAGTTCACCACACCTCATACCTCTGGCCTACAGGTGGACTCTGTTCTGTCCAGACGGAGCGAATCCTCACTCACAATGTACAAAAGAACCCAATTATTGATGGACATTTCACTTATAGCTTTGGATGAGCTTGCAGATTTCCAACCACCCCCAAAGAAACAAGCTGTCGATTTATTCACTTCAGATCACATTTAAACCGGAATATGTCATATGATTGATAGATGCATGCACAAAGCATATTCCTCCCTCACCTTTGCACTTTCTCTATAATTTATCCCCTAATGTTTTCACTATGCTTGCCTGTCAGAATCCTGGCCCTGCATCTGGTTTTCCCCTCTCTTTATTTCCTCTCTCCAGGGTGTCCTTCTTCCTGCTGGAATATGGCTGGCTCAGCCGATTCCCACCTTCATCCTTTGAATAAGAATAGTGAAAGGCCAGCCTGCTTTAGTTTGATGCTGTTAACAAAAAAACGCAAGCAGGTGGTTTGGGTTGCATTTGTTGTTTTAGCATCTTTTGTTACATTAGCGTTTAGAAGACACAGAATCTAATTCAAAGTGTCTCAACTTAAGGAATACCTCACACAACCCTAGTGGTCTGTTCCATTCAGTTGTGCTCCGCCTAGCTGTTTGGTAGGGAAATGCAAGTCACAACATATTGCTTTCAGTTGTTGCAATACATTTTTGTTTTAATTTTAAAGTTTAAGTTTTGACTTGTTATTTACCTTTTAAAGGGCACATATTATACCTCTTTTTACAAGATGTAATATTGGTCGCTGGTATCTCCAGAATGTATTTGTGAAGTTTCAGATCAAAATACCCCATAGTTAATTTATTATAACCATTTGAAAAAGTCATTTTTGGGGCCTGTTTAAACATGAGCTGTTTTGGGCTATACGACCTTAAATGCAAATTAGCTGCATATCCCCGCCCTGCCATTGGATGAGGGCGTAACTTGATACCTATGGCAGTCGAGTCTTAGCAGAAGGGCTGAGAGATGAGAGGCCCGCTGTTTTGAATGTCATTCAGCTGCACGTTTGAAATCGGAATATATAAATAGTCTCTGATCAGACCCAGATGACAAGAGACTCTGGCAGAATAAACACAAATGAGAATGGACCAGTATATCTTGGTATGGTTATTTGATACATTTATGTACTTATAGATTTATAATTGCATCCCCTTTGAATTTATGGATGTGCAACACACAGACACATGCAAATACTAACGTAATTTTTTTGAAACTATATACACATACTGTGAAAGTTTGACACGATACAAGCGAAATTATTGTAATTTATGCGAGGGACCTGTTACATCATGTTTACATTACTTGTCATACAGGTGCTTCTGTGGCAAAAGTGAGAAGATGGCTAACATATATGCAGTTTTTAAAACAATATCTTTAAAAATATGTATGTATATTTATAAACGTGTGGTTACACACTTTACAAACAAGGTTTAAATTATATACCCAGACATCCTATCGACGACAACAAATTTGGACGCATTTGTTGTTGAATTGGCTGACATCAACTGAAATGACTATTTGCTCAAAAATTATAAAATACGATTAGGCTAAGTTTATAGCAGCAAAACTTGAATAAAATTAATTTTCTCAGAAACGGAGACAACGATTTTAGAAACTGATTCGCTACTCTGAATCTCGGAGTATTGTGATCCTACAAACCTGGTAAAATTATTTTTTATTAAGCAAGGATGCATTAAAAGTTATCAAAGATGACAGTAAATGTTACAAAATATTGATTTGAATAAATGCTATTCTTAAGCTTAAGCATAAGAAACGATGCTTGTAAACTCCAAATGGAATATATGCAGTTCACATTGGCATGCTTGCTTTCTCTTCCTTGGAACATGCTCTGCTGATACAGTATCTGCTTCCATTACTATTGGAGCAAGGCCATGTCTGAAATCCAGATTGTGCCAACTATGCTAATGTGGCCAGTTTAGTGTTAACCCCAGTTATAGTTTAGTGCTGAGAACTGTAGAGTGGTGGGACACCAAGCACTGGTAGCCACTCTGATGTGTGGTGACAGTGGTTGGACGGCGAGGTTCATTATTCACAGCCTGACATTCCATTTAATCACATTTTATTATGAAGCAGTGCAGGACTCAGTAAATCAGCCTGTGCTTGGAGCTCCTGAAGGCTGGAGGAGGGCGGGTGAGGTGTTTACGGATGGCTTTAATCAGGGAAATTTCTACAGTGACACCCTCATCATAACACACACACACATTTTTAGAACACGCTCATAATGATACTCACATTTAAACCATGCATACATGCATATTCAAACAGACTGCATGGAAATAAATACTGTACACACACACACTAGGGTAAGCGATATGGCAAAATTATCAATCACGTGTTTTTTATTTATTTATTTTTTTTTCAGACGGGATCACAATCCATGATCTTATCATGATTCTTATCTTGGTTTTTATGACTATTTTGGGAATCACTGTAACAGTATCAGCGCAACTAATTTCCCTTATTTAAAAAAAAAATAATAATAATAAAATTGCCTTAAAAGCTACACACACAAAAAAAAAAGAATGACAGACCATTTAGACCAATAAAGAAGTAGTTTGCGGGGTTTAAACGATTCCAGATGATGAATAAGGGTCTTATCAAGCGAAACAATCCCTCATTTAAATAAATATATAAATAAATAAATTAAGTTTATACGTTTAAGTTTTATAAGCTCAAATGCTCGCCTTGCTCTGTTCTATGATGCTCGTTTGTGACTCCTGTTGAAACTCGTTCATCAAAATGAACAAACCCGAGTCAGATTCGTTCAGTTCGTTCGTTGAATGAACCAAATGACACGGAAAAAGATTTGTTCATTTTGATAAATGTGAAATACGTCACATCTGTACACATAAAGAAGAGTCTCGGCTAGTAGACTATATTGCGAGTGAGGATGTTGGAGGTGGAGATTTATAGCCTTTTCTCACAGCACTTGATATAATTAAACTTATTAATTTGATGGCGGATCTAGAAAGGTTCAAACGACAATCACCAGTGACAACTGGAGATTACCCGCTGTAAAATGCACAAGGTTTCGGAGCGGCTACAGAAAGAAAGAGACTGCAACCGTCCCATGCGGAAACAAAGATATTATTGGAAGGGCATTAAATGTAGTTACGCAATGCAGATGTTGTTAACTACTTTAAAGTATAATTTGCATGGTTTGTCATGATATATGCGATCATTAATCAGCGTTGCTGCATTGCTTTTTTCCTTGATTTGGTCAGAACAAAATTGGATGTGACTTTTTCAGATTACATTTTCCGGTGAAAATTCTTATGTTGGTTATACTTCCAGAAGTTGAACTTGTGATTGTGATTGACAGTATCCACACCGGTGCAGTGATTGACAGCCACACATTCTCCTCAAAACATTGGATTTATCTGTGCTGTGCCATGCCAAAGCACAACCCACATAAAGTTGACAATTCTGCGATAACTGCAATTGCTGTTTAAAAAAAAAAACAAAAAAAACATTTTCATCATTTGTAATCACAACATTTTTTTATTTGTCAAATCAACTTAAATAATTTATGTATTTAAGTTAATTTATGTATTCAAGCCACTACTGTTAAAAATAAGAACAAAGATGCAAATTACAAATAATAGGGCAAATAATGCAAGAGAAAATAAATGTGAAATAAATTGAACTAATACTCTACTGAAGACTCCAATGAGAGTTAGACATTTAGCTGCAATGTTCTTACAGTCAACAGAATGTGTTAAAGGGACCTTCACAAGTGAAACCATATTTTAAGCAACAGTAAGAAATTCAAGTAAGAAATGTATTAAACAAATGTAAAAAATCTACATAGACTTAAGTGAATGAATGAAATAGCCTCTAATTCTTAAAACGACTTGAGTTATTCAGTCGAGCAATGAGTAATTTTTTCTTTGTGTTTTGTTTTTTGATCAACATTAATGACACGGAAATGGCAGCAGGTTTATTAGGCTGGTATCAGAGACCTAAGGCACGGATTCATGATGTCGAAAAACTGCAAGTCGGTCAGTGTAACCGTACCGCTGCATTGCTAAACATGTGATGTGAACATACGTCGCGTAGTACTTTATTTTGAGATGGAGGCATCAGAACTGCAGCTGATAGCATGTGCACTGTAGCAGGATACTATTCTCTCTCTTCAAAAGCAGATCAGGGAGACATTTTAATCATTCACAATCTAAAATCATGATATCGCGTACCCTTCAGCGCAATCACAATCAGACATACACAGTTCAATCTGTTTTTCCTCCCTCTTCAATGAACTCTGTAAACCACCACCTGTTCTCCTTCTCCAGTGGTGTATTTTTTTTATTTTTTTCTCTTCCTTCTCCAGTGTCCCTGCTCTCTTCCTAAAGAAGCACTTGGGATAATTGGATAAGGAAGTGCTACTTTTCTAATAGAGAATTTGGACTGGATGCTGCAGTGCTCATCCATGTTGAAATGTCTCTAATGGAGGCTGGGTCTAGCCTCAGCACACCCCACCACTTATTTGGGCAGTCTGGAGTTCATCTGTTGTGGTTTCATGATAGTGCCTCTTTCTTACCTTCTCTGCCTAGAGGTGATCTTCACTGATTGACTCCTGTTTGAGAAAATGAGTCTCTTCATGGGCAATCTAGAAGTAGGCTGCATTTTGTGTTGTTTACCCACAATTTTAACTGTTGTTTCATGTAAAGTCATGTGTTTACGTCATCTTCCATAGTTAAAAATACCACCATGTGGTTTTGGAATGTCATGAGGGTGAGGAAATAATGAAAATTTCAAATGTTTTAAGGTTTTAAGGAATTTTTTTTTTTTTTTTTTTTTAAGAATTGTCTCATGCTCACCATGATATATGTAAATGTTATATATATATATATATATATATATATATATATATATATATATATATATATATATATATATATATATATATATATATATATATATATATATATATATATATATATATATATATATATATATATATATATATATATGTATATTATTTATATTATTTATTTATTTATTTATCTTGTGTGTGTGTGTGTGTTGTGCAAAGCTGAATTTTCAGCATCATTATTCCAGTCTTCAGTTTCACATGATCCTTTAGGAATAATTCTAATATGCTTATTTGATGCCAAGTAGCATTTCTTTTTCCATTATTAATTTTGGAAACTGTTACACAATTTTGTCAATATTTTTTAGGATCTCTGGATAGCAACAAAACATTAGTCTGTTTGAGAAAATCAGACATTGAGTGTTGTCACTTTGAACAATGGCTTTTTGAGTATGAAGGGATTTTTGTTGTCTTTCAGAGATACCTGGTGCCAGTTTCAGCTCAATTTAGCTCAGTCAATTAATATCTTAAACCAGCTCCTTGTTTCCTGTCTGCAATTATTGGCCGAACTTGATTAATTCAGGTGTGTCTGATTATTGTTGCCGTGACTACTGCGGTCAGGCACACCTGGATTAATCAATTTGTCCAATAATGGAAGACAGGAAACAGGAGCTGGCTTAAGTTCAGGAAGTAATGCAGCTGTGCATAAAGTCAATTAGATGATCTCTAACTAAGAGGCATATAAAATGGCTTAGGCCGAGTCAGGTGACTGTTTGGTGTGTTCGGGCTGATGGAGATTAAATGACAGCTCTTGGGATCTGACTGAAAAGGCAAACTGGCAGCGAGCCCTGGAACATGGACGCTCAGAGCATTGCCTGTAGCTAAAGCTGCATCACACGGTTTAACATCCTGCTCTGCTGACACCCTGGAGGACGATATGGGTCATAGTGGTGCTGTGGGGAAATGCGGACACATGCTACACGCAGTTGTCAAGCACACCTGGCTGCTGGAGGCTCCGTTTTGTTCTAATCTAAATAAAAGAAGAAAAATAGACCTCAGGATGCCTTCATACAGTATATATCTCCACAAAAAAATGTACATTGCATTAATGAAGGGTTACCTCGCAGAGAAACAAATGTTATTATTTTCCTACATGCAAGCTAGGGGTGGGCGGTATGACCGAAATTGTGTTTTACGGTATCGACTTTTATTTTCACGGTAACAATACATTTCATGATATAGTTATTTATGTAGTTATTCTTTTAAAAATCAACAAAAAATGGCTTTGTATAATAAATAAACTCAAATACTTTACAAATGAGAAAGTACTTCACCTTGTTTTATTTATTTATTTATTTTTTTTTCAGATTTATTTCGATTTTGATAGCTAAATATAGTAAACAAAACACACTCATCAACTTTAAGATGAATTTCTCACAACTGATTTATATTAAATACAACTCATAGGTGCAATTGGAATTTAAGTGTTGCTGAATAATTTTTCATTTTTGCTGAATAATTTTTTCACATTACTTCATCAATATAATATTTATAACATCTAAATATTTTATATTGAACTACTCTATTCATAATGAATTAGTTAAAAAGTAAGTACTTTTAATTTTTTGTAGGATGGTTGGCTAATAGTATTTATGTTTAAATGTGTTCCCAATACATTTTTGCCATTACTGCTTATTATACTTCAAGGGCTTGTTTTGCTCTTTTTGTGATATCTGGCAACCCGTCACCTGGAGCTTTGATCAAGAGAAGTTCAGATGTGTCAAGTTCATCAAGTTTACGACATGACTAGAAGAAGAGCAGCTGTATGAAAACCAAACAGCAGTGCGTGTGCGTCTTTTGCATCAGTAAAATGCAATGGTTAATTTGAGTGTCAAGTTGTAGTCACGGATCTAACCAAAGGAAGATTTTACCAACTGGTTCAGTGGCCAATTGTTTGAGATAAGAAAAATATAAAAACTCGCGAATGCATATTTAACAATTTCAGGATTATTTCGCTTTGACAGACAAATCTCAATGTCTCAGTCTCACGCACACTGGACTGGAGTTAACCACATAAAAATAAAATAAAAATAAAAAAAAATACGTTTAACATTTTCTATCTCTGGTAACGGTATATTCAGTCATTTATTTGAGTATATCGCATTCGCTGTTCGATGAAAGCCGCATATGTCCATTTTGCCGAATTTTGATATTTTTAGGACGATGCAGCATAACGGTTCCATTTCATTATACAGCATGATTCACATTTATCCAAATGACCAACTGAAAAGCTGTGAAATCATGATCATAATTTCCTCATATCCTAACTTGCTGTCAAAGCTTTCAATCACGCAGTGTATTGTTCCCATAGACAGTATGGTATCTCCCGCCCTGTGGTGGCATCTCGCTCGGTCTCGTGAAATTTCATCTTCAGCGTCTCTGAGACCCAATTTACACCTGGTATTAAAATGCGATCTGTACTCAGATAGAGTTATGCCGGATAATAAAAAAAGGCATGTTAATGCAAGGTGTAAATACGTTTGTGATTCGGATTGTGATTGGTTGGTAACGGTATATACCGTCATACCGCCCAGCCCCATATGTGTTACAGTATTATTTATGTGCATGGTTAAGTCATTTATTTGAGCATATAATAGATAATTATTATATAGTTTCATGCCATTGGCATGCATTACTGCTGAAAGCATAGTTAATAGCTACATCTGTAACCTCTGACCTGTGAAATAAGCTCTTTTAGCTGCTCTATTGATTGTGATTTTGATAGGTCTGTAAAGCGTTTATTAGCTACCATGCTGATGATTGGTGCATGAGCCATGGTGTCTCTGGTGGCCTATTCTGGCAGAATTCCCTCACTTATCACCTGTGCTGTCCTAGTTAGCTATTTACACAACAGTAAACAGCTTTCAACGGTTTTTATTTTCCGTTAAAGCTGGAAATTGAGATTTAGCAGTCAGTTTGGCACTCAAACATTTGCAGCTGCCAAGCTTCCAGCAGTCATTTGTTGTTGTACTAACAATACTCTTGGTTGACGTGAGCTTTGTACCTTCCTCTGCGTTTTAGGTTGACGGGGTTTCAACTTCCTGCCCCTATAGTCAGCACAGGACACCAGACTTACACTATGGCTGCTGTTCAGACTACGCAGTAAGTGGCCAGGGCTTCAAAGCAGTGTGCGAAGGTTAAGAGTCACGTTTTAATCTTCTCTCTTTGTCTCAAGTCAGTTCTCTACCGGGAACAGGTTCAATCCCTCATCTTTCAGGCAAACCCTGCAATTATGTAAGTGGACTCTTGCACTAGCATGCGTGCCCAGTAAAAACAGACTTTTATCTACATTTTATAGGCTAATTGCATTAATATGCACGGTCAATTTAAAGACTAGAATCCATAAACATATTTCCTCTTGCTTCCGTGCTGGCTTCTTCGTCATATTTCTTTTGATGTAGAGCTTTATGACCCAAAAAAGCAGCAATATTAATGCTCGACTTAAGAGCGGCAGCAGGAAATAAAATCTGCACTAATTAGATTAATTTTCTAATTGAAATTATAGACTGATGGCAGGTGAATAAGACCTATAGGAACTTCAGTCATCTCAGTATCTGCACAATACTAATGGAAAATAATGTCTGATTCAAATGGAGAACATGAACATGGTCCATATGGACATGCATTATGTTATATATTTCCTGATCAAGTGTTTCTTTGCATGCATCTATTTGTCTGATGCTGCTTATGGTGGAGTCGATGAATGTGTTTGTTACGCAAAATGATTAAAGTGTTCAGGTTTATGATGGATATCTAGTGTAGGGTTGTGCTTTCAGGGTTAAATGGAAATTTGAAAGAAAGGGTAAAAGGCTTCACAAAATACACTACTGATTAAAATGCTAAATTTGGTATGGATGCATGGGTGGTGGACTTGAATGGTGGACTTTGTGGACACCATAATGAACATCATTAATGATTCTGATGCTTAAAATATGCTTGCACTGTCACTGACTATAATGTACACCCTTTTTTACTGGTAAAATCAGACATTTGGCTTTACCATGATTAACAAATATTCACCTCTTTGATTATTTCACAATACTTTAAAGGCACACTTCACACATTTGCATTAAGCTTTGTATCTTTAGAAACCCAGTCATATTTTGAATGGTCATGGTTTATTCCCTTATTTTCCCCTGAGATGGGAGGAATAAGGATTTTTTCCCCTGCTTATTATGACGTAAAAATCGTCATTTTGCTTACTTAAAGGACATCTCCGCGCAAAATGAACCTTTGGTCTAATTACACATTGTTACCTAGTAGACCGTTATCTGAGATTTGTTTTCAAGATTGGCAAATGTAAATAGTTTTATCTATAAAAACAGTTTAGCCTATAATGCTAGTATAGCTGTGGGCATAGAGTAATGACAAATAAAAATCGCTTGTTATTACCACTAACAAGGCTCAAAATAGCCCCACACTAACACGGTAGCATAATAAGGGTCCCTGCATTCAAACCGAAGCATTGAGAACTTTGTCAGTGTCCATACAGTTTAATAAGAAGATATTTTATACACACGGTCAACTTCGATGAATACAGGAAGAAGCCATCTTTGAAAAAATAGTCTCTACGGTGGCAGCCTTGTTGACGAAAGAATGATTTCTCTTATGTGTGCCCAGTTCTGGATTAGTGGGTGTGGCTTGTGGAGCTGTGCAATGTGGTGCATTGTGGGCGTTTTTAGTACACAATGCACCCTTCAGTTATTTTCTGTCTTTTCTACGGTCCAGAGGGCAACAAATTCAAAAATCCTTTTACATTTCGTCTACATATATGATCCACTTTCAACAAAGATTAATGTTGAAATGGGTGAAATGCTCCTTTAAAGGTTATATTTAGTAGTTTAATGTAGTACTATCACTGAAACTCCAATCTTTTTGTTTTTTCCTCATGCAGTACACTCAGCGCTTAATGAAACTTCACCTAGCAATCCCTTTGACAAGCCACAGCACACACACAGGCTCTCCTAGTGCTCGCTATGACCCACTCTCCCACTATTAAAGCACTGACATGTTAAGAGTAAACCATCTAAAAACACATAAGTATTCATTACTACTTAAACTAAATGCAAATGGTGATTTAAATTATGTTTGCGCTTTCACTATGAGTGCAACTGCCACACGTTTGTGCTCATTTGATAAATGCATCAGTTAAAATCGCATAGCATACAAAATGACTACTTGCCAGAAATTAAGAAGTTAGTTAATTCATATATTTTAATTCTCTCCATTTATTCACTCTGCACACATTTCATGTTTACAATGGCATGTTTGTCATTGTTAATCTGTTCATCATACAAAGCCCTTGTGTCTCTTCACAAGAGCTTCAATTTGGATTAAAGCCATTGCTACTTATGCCTTTATGACCATTTTTTGATCTTTCGACAAGATACAGAATTACAATTTTTGGGTGGATTATAAAATACAGTTAGCTGAGTCTTGGATAACATTAACTCTATATTGCAGATCATATCGTTTACATCACCGAGACATATAGTCACTTTTTATATCACCATATCTCAATATACTGATGTATACGTTACACCCCTACAGAGCCCTGAGCGATGACCTACACTAGTATGGAAATGCTTTATCTCATCCATGCGGATCAGACTAATTCAGCCTGGCACTGTAATTAAGCTCCACTTCTTGTCACATGACCTTCTGTTGTCTGCTAAAACACTGTACAGGAGCAGAATTAAAGAGTGATGTATGTAGCACAGGCCCCTGGCCTGACTTTCAGTAAAGACAGCAGAATAATGAGAAGCCCAGAGCTTCTTATCAATAGCCCATGGCTAGACACTCAGCAGAATAGCGATTTCCTTTTGAGACTGTCCTTCATAGGAGTGTGAAGGCTTGCTCATCAGAAGAATATCAGCTTGCCAAATCCACAATCCTTTGTATCCTAATGATACTGTAATGATACTGATACTTCATAGTTGAATGGGTTTGTTTTGCTATAATAACTGGCAACATGTGTATATATATACAGCTTATTATTTCATAAGAACTGACCAAATACAGTCGATAAATACATTGATATACAGAAACACTAATTTTTGTTGTGCTCTCTGCTCTTTTTGAGGGATGAAGCTGAGAGGCAAAGGATAATGATTATAAATGAGGGCTCTGCATCTTCATTTTGCATCTGGATTCTTCCTCTTTATCTTCTCAGAGAAAAAGCCCCCGGTGTGATGGTGAAACATTAGGGGCATTATGAGCAGTGCTATCAATTAACACCCTCAATCAAGCCCCAATGCAGCTGCCACTCTATGTTAAGAGCCACCCGTTTCATGAGCGCTGATTTTTTTTCTTCTCTACTAGCTCTGGTGAGAACCCATCTTGAACTAAAGGAAGAGCAATCTAGCTCTGTAATGAAAGTCTGTATGATGGAGAGAAACAATCTCCGTCTTAGATGACTGAATAGATGAGACAAAATGAGTAACAAACCTGAATGGCATTAAGCCACTTGTGGTTTATTTAATATGTGGGATGTAGGGATGCACATTATCGATTAACTGATAAGCGGCTATTTTCCTGAGAATGTAAATTTCTCATGGTATCAGTAGTGGTTTTAAAATAAAAAGCTAAATATTGCTCATTTACTGAATAAAAATGCATGTTATATTGCTCAGTTGATGTTTTATTGTAACAGTTGAGATACAGATAATGGCATTTATGTAGTTTAACAAAATAAATTATGCACAGAAAATTTAAATACATAATAATATAATTGTGCACTGGCTCACCTGTTGCATGTGTAACATTAAGCAACATAAAATACATTTAAAAATAAAAATCTACACTCTAAAAGATGCTGGGTTGATTTAACCCAATTTTGGGTCAAATATGGACAAACCCAATTATTGGATACAAAAACGCAATTTATAAATTTAACCCAACAGCTGGGTTAAGTCCATATTTGACCCAAAATTGGGTTAAAATAACCTTGTATATGGGTAGGTTTAGCCTGTACTATATAAAGCCTACATATAATAAACTTGAATAAAAAACTTGAAACATTAGCTGAAGCACTTATAATACCCATTGGTCTTAGAAAGGTGAAAGTAAAATGACTAGATCTGAAACTTCAAATATCGAACTGAACACAACTTAAATCATCCATGAGGAAGGTGACAGTAAAATTAGAGGGCATAGTTTCCCAAACGTTCATTTATTTGAGACGGTCCACCACAATATCAACGTTGATTACCACACATTGATTTTTGAATTTTTATTTATTTATTTTTTATTTTTATTTTTACTAAGCCTATTTAAAATCGTATTTGATTGCAGGGCACCGTAGCACATTCATGCAGCACTGCCTCTGCCGTTGCACAAATCGCGGAAGTGAGTTAGCATTTAGCACTCCTGGTTCCCTCGCTCTAAAGTCTATGGGATTTTTTTTAATGGGTTTTTGCTAAATTGCCTGATATAAGGTTTGTGGTGAACAAAGCCTCTAAATATTTTCACGTATTTTTTTTCTTTTTTTTTTTGTGTCTGCTTGTGTTTTTTTTAAACTTTATAGGCCTATTGGCTTCAAAATGTATAGATTTTGAATTAACTTGTAGCCTAACTATTATCTTGATAGACAAAATGTGCAAGTGTCACAACTCTTTGTTAAACACAGATCTTATTTTTTTTGCAAATTTTCCAAAAGTCTATGGGGAAAATGCATTGCTTTTCGATCGAGGGAAGCCCATGCGCCGCTAGCTTCCGACTTGTCCTACAAAGTGATGTCACTTCACTTCAGAGGTTAGCACACTGTATTTATTTAAAGCTTCATGTGTGTAACTCTTACTCTTAGCTGAAGAAACACTTAGTTCTTTCGAAAAATCTATTGTGCTCATTAATGTTTTTTTCTTTCGTTCAAGTAATAAAGTATTCCCGTAAGGTGTATAATATGCCATTGAAAATACATACCCGTTAATTCAAGCTTTGCCTGTTAGTGTTTACGTTTTGAGTCACACTCATGGACAAGGCAGAACTGGAAGCCATGTTAATCTTGGAACTACATTGGCCACCGTAGGAGTTAAAGCGAAATCGGAAATATAATTGAGGAGACAGAAACTAATATTCATCTTGATGGTCATACACCTTTCTCACCGCTAAGGGAGTAAAAATCACACAGTGTAGCTTTAAATTATACATAAATATCTAAATAGTGACTTTTGTTTACATTTTTGAAAGTATAATGAGTGAGTTTTGAACCTATTCACTGGAATGAACATTTTTACCTTATTTATGCAGCATAATTTTGTTAATCATTTAAATTATTGTAATAGGCTCAAAAGCAAAATCACAACAAATGCATTGTGATCATTCAAAAAGTTGACCAGCCCTACTTTTGTTAAGAGAAGAAACGGCCTCAGACAACTGTGCAATTATTTCATCTCAGCATGAGTTTGATTGCTTCTCAATAATACTTTGTTTTTATTCGTATATCAGTATCAAGATTTATATCCAACTTCCAGGGAAACGAATGGCATGTTTTAACCTGATTAACTGGAACAATAAATAAGAGAACAAAAGGAAAAATCCTGTTGAGATAAGATACAGACATAAAAGTAAAAATGTACCACTGATTCGCTCTGCAAAATGCATAACTGGAATTATGATTTTTTTTTTCTCTCTGTTGCTTGCAAGTTTTGGTGCTTTTACTTACGAGTCTGTCACGAACCAGTGATTCAGGAAAACTTTGAAAAATTCTGATGTTTTGCTTGAGATTTTTTTTTTAGATTAAACAGCAGAATCTCTAATCTGGTTTAATCAGCAGTGCCACTAACACAAATGTTTAATCAGCAGTGCTGTTTACAATGACCATTATTGCAGCTTTTTAAGCCGAACATTGCAAAGGCAAGCAGTGGTTTGTGTTGAGAGAGGTGTTTTGGAAGGGATCTAGTGCTCTGTTCTTGCAACTCCACGTAATTTAATGTTTAGCACGACACACCGCTAATTAATAGCGTTATTCTGAAAGTCACTGTGAATGGACCACTTAACTAAAACGCATCACTATGATGAATGTACTCACTGGTGTGTGCTGCTGCATGGAGCTGGTAAAAAGAACAGGCTTGTGCTTTAAATCCTGCGAACACACAGACAAACACATTTCATAGTGATATACACTCAGCACCTGCACACAGATGCTCGCACACACTCACACACACTCTCTATTTCTCATCAAGCTCCACATCTCATCATAATTCATGCTGGATTCCTCCGCACCCCCTGACAGGGCTGAGATCATATCCACCATGAGAGAGTTTAACAGGGGCTTACATGAAAGAGCCGTTTCAGCACTCTTCCCACCAACACACACACTCACACATCTCTGCAGGCGGGAGTGGACTTGTTAAAGAGACCCCCTGCTTTTCTAATCGATATTTTTGCTGAATCAGAGAAAGTGTGTCCGTGCCCTCTGTGGGAGAATGCCGCTGCTTGTTGTCCTCTAAAAGCACACGTGTAGCGCCGCCGCAACTCTCTTAAGTGGATTGGTGAGAGGTGTGAGATTAAATGTATATAGGAGCTGAAGCGGGATTCTGATCCTCGTATCGAGTAATCACCTAAACATGTTCTCCTTGGCTAGAAACCTGCAGCTTGGAACATTTACCCACGCTTATTGAATATATTAGGCAGTGAAGAGCACAACAAAGGTTTCTGGTACATAGCCTGATGTTTCCATTTGCTAGTTTTCCCTGCTTTCACTTGGGTTCTTTTTATAGCATTACAACGTAACGTAATATAATGTAATATAGTATTTCTAAATAATATCTGCTTTTCTGCTAAACCAATTGGACACTGTTCTCTTTTTTTCATATCTATCTGTCTCTTGGCCATTCTATCTGTTAGTTGGTCAGTCGTTCTATTCATTGGTTCTGTCCATCTACCTCTCTGTCTGTTTGCTGTCGATCTGTGTGTCTGCGTGATTGGTCGGTTGTTCTCTCTGTCATTCCGTCCTGCATTCTGTCTTAGGTTTTGTCTTTTGTTCTGTCTACCATTCTGTCTGCCTGTTTCATTCTATGTATCCGTCGTTTTGTCTGTCTGTGAGTCAGCCATTCTGTCTATCGAGCCCATTCTCATCCTTTGGCGTTATATAGGTGACACCATATGATATTTCGTCGCAATACCACGTATGGCACCCTTTAGCGTCATTATAACATGCAGAACCCAAGGCGTCATACACTCTCAGAAAAAAGGTACAAAAGCTGTCACTGGGGCTGTACCTTTTCAAAAGGTAAACTTTTGTCCATTTTTGGTGCTAATATGTCCATTTCAGGTGCTAATATGTACATTTTAGGTGTGAATATGTACATTTCAGGTGCTAATATGTACATTTTAGGTGTGAATATGTACATTTCTGGTGCCAATATTTACATTTTCAGGTGCTAATATGTACATTGCAGGTGCTAAAATGTACATTTCAGGTGCTAATATGTACATTTTAGGTGTGAATATGTACATTTTAGGTGTGAATATGTACATTTCAGGTGCTAATATGTACATTTTAGGTGTGAATATGTACATTTCAGGTGCTAATATGTACACTTTAGGTGTGAATATGTACATTTTAGGTGTGAATATGTACATTTTAGGTGCTAATACTGTATGTACATTTCAGGTGCCAATATTTACATTTTAGGTGCTAATTGTACATTTCAGGTGCTAATATGTACATATTACATACCTAAATGTACATATTAACACTTAAAATGTACATATTAGCACCTAATATGTGCATTTCAGGTGCTAATATGTACATTTCAGGTGCTAAAATGTACATTTTAGGTGTTAATATGTACATTTTAGGTGCTAAAATGTACCATTAAAGTACCAATATGCAGCCTTTAGGCACAAAAGTGTATCTTTTGAAAGGGTACAGCCCCAGTGACAGCTTTTGTACTCTTTTTTTTTCTGAGAGTGTAAAGGTGACTGGCATCCTTTATCGTCAATATGAGACGCATACCCTACCCCAGACCTAAACCTACCCATAGCAGTGTGTGTTATATTGATTCTAAAGACTGCCATTCGTAGTATTTCGACAACATGTCATATGGCGTCACGTATATGACGCCAAAGGATGAGAATGTGTTGGTCTATCTATTGTTCTGTCTGCTTTCTCTCTATCATTATGTCTGCTGTTCTGTCTGTTAACTAGCATTCTGTCTATCATTCCATTTTCTATCATTACCATTCCATGCCTTTATCTATCTGTCATTCTGTCTGTTGTTCTGTCTTTCTATTGATCTATAGTTTTGTCTGCCGTTTTGTCTATCAATCTATTGTTTTCATTCTATTGTCTGTTCTATTATCTGTCAATCATTCTGTATCTGCCTGTTGTCCTTTCTATCGTTGTTTGGTTCTATTGTTTTGTCTGTTGTTTTTGTCTTTTGTTTTGTTCGTTCTGTATGTCATCCTAGGGTTCTAGCTATTGTTCTGTCTGTTTATAATTCTTAATATTGAATGCATTTGAAAGTTTGAAAGATTTTTTTGTGTGTCAACTTAAGTCTTATTTTGACACACAGACATTTCCACACCTGTTAATGACAGATACTCAAATATCTTTTGCAATGTATTTTTTTTTTGTTGCTTCTAAACTTGCACTGAAGCTTGTGATTTATATCTTTGATTTATAAAGGCCCGTACACACTGGGATAAAGGCCCGTACAAATTTTTTGTGTTCACACTGAACCCGATCTCACAGGAATTCGTATGAATTTTACGAGGTGGCTAATTTGTAACAATTCATGCGACCTCACTCGTACAAATTAGTATCGATTTTGCTAAATCGTACATATTTTACGAATTGGCCAATTCGTATGAATTCGTACGAATGACCTACCCCTAACCCCGCCCCTAAACTTAACCGTCACGTGGGTTTAGACAAATCGTACGAATTTGTACGAGTGAGGTCGTACGAATTAGTACGAATTAGCCACTTTTTAATCACTCGTGACGAATTCGTACGAATTGGTCGTGAGATAGGGTAGGTTCACACTGAAACGATTTTCGCTGATCATGCGCGAGTAAACATGCAAATTCTTTCCCTGAAATTAGATGGCGCCATCGTAATTCCAGGGAATGAATTTGCATGTTCACTCGCTGCATCGTCAGTGAAAATCGTTCGCTGTCGTTCGCAATACCACTCCATATCAGTTTTCTTTTATCAAGATGTTTGTAGTCCCTGTCGCGTTTGTCATAGTTATTTATGTTCCAGCACCAACAGCAGCTATACTGTACATTCATCTAGCCTTGCCTCGTCTTATTTCATCCTGGCTGTGTAGTCAGCGACGCTACTTGACGTATATCTTCTTCGGCGTTGGATATGTGTGCTCGGCAAGACCGTTTTGTGTTTGAGCGCCCCCAAGTTGTGTTTTATTGTAACTTCAGAAGCTCCAAACACGTAAGCAAAAGCGCCAATGTCATTGGTCGGGTAGTTTTTGACACAGCACATCAAACTAAAAAAACAAACCCGAGGCATTTTTTTTTTTTAAATGACGCTTTTACACTTGGCGTTTTACGCATCGGTGTGCACACTCACATTGGCGCCCTTTGTTTAGTCGCGAGGCGTTAAACGCGGCGGATAATGCGCGCAAAATCTAAGATAAGTTAAAGATAAGTCTTTATCTTTATCACTCAAGTAATAATAATTAAACAACTTGTCTTCTCTTTGTAGTAATAATAGACTTACTCGTATAGGCTCAGAGACATTTAGAATCTGTTGATGCGTTTAATAGATAGTGTTTTAACTTGGTGCCCTGGATATTGACATTTTATTATTTATTTTTAATTATTTTCAAACAGTAATTATCCAAATTACAAAGGCCGCCTCTGTTCACATGCATGTCACATTGAGTGATCCCATTTCCTCTTCTTCCTATAATTTATCTTGCTTGCTCTCTCTCTTTCTCTCTCCATGTGTAGATGTGGCAAAATACAAACGTTTAATGTTATTTTTAGGCAGTTAACATTCTTGCAAATTTGCTCTGGGAAAAGCAGTGCTGGTGAGTGGGCGCGTGATGAGCTTCACAAGCGTAGGCGCTGAAACTGAGGCATTCTGATGTCACTGTCAGTGTTTACAGTGTGTTTTCCCCCTGCTCACGTACCCTACGATGAGTGTGCTTTTCATACGCGTGACAGATACGCAATTAAGTGCTCCTTTTGTGCTCTTCAACTCAAACAAATGGGTTTGAAAACCGACCCGCACCCACTCAGGGACTCTGTCATGCTGTTGTCGATGAGACAGTCATTAAAACATTTACCCCAATAATCAGCGAGCAGATGTCATTTTTGAGAGGACACTGAACCAGTGGTACTGGGACGGAGGCAGACTCTCTATCATTCCTCATTCTCTGCTCGTCTGATTCATGTCCTTTATTTCTCTCCCACTGGTGTTTATTTTCATTCAATGGTTTGTTCTGCATGACTGGCAGCAAGATAACAAATGGGTTTATGTGTGGCTAATTTTGAATTCACCAACTAATTAAATTAAATGACATGGTCTTGAGGTGGATTTTACTGTTGCAGAATAAATACATTGTCTACCCCACGCGTTTCACAGTGACTACGTTTACATGCAGCCAATAACCTGTTCAAACACTGGAAAAAAACCTGAATATGCTCATATCCCGGATTTTAAAACCGGGATATTATTCCTGGGGTACCCCTTTTCTAACCTGAAATGGTGGTCATGTAAACTCGTATCATCATATCCCCATAGTGATTTGTGTTCTGCTCATGTTTTATTCGCAAGGAAGGTTGGTCTTTTGAATAGAGAAACTCTGCGCATACAAAAATCCGCGTGCAGTATACCGGAAGTAAATATGGCGAGACCAGGCGAGACGCATGGTGCGTTCTATTATAGCCAACGAACCGACTTCGGACTTCGGATTTGACGTCACGTCCACACTTCAAGCGTTCTATTATGTTTTGCGTGTCCGAGTCGGAGAAAAAATGGACGCCACCTTGAAAGCTGTTATAATGGTAGCACTGGCCGAGTACCAGGCACTAACATAAAAAAAAAAATATATATATATATATATATATTAGAGCTGTCAGTTAAACGCGTTATTAACGGCGTTAACGCAAACCCATTTTAACGGCGTTAATTTTTTTATCGCACGATTAACGATCTTTTTGTCCTAGCAAACTTTGTAGTTGTTTCACATACTTTTGCAACAGGACGCGGCATGCGTTCTGATCCATTTCAGCGTCTCGCGCTCGTCATCCACTCAAAGCCGGCTCGCAAGCCCAAACGAGTGTGTGCGGCGTGCCTGTTGTTTTGTTTCCGGTCTAGCTAGATCCGCTTGCGCTTTGGTCGAAGAAGCAACGAAACGTCCTCGCGCGGGGCAAGCAATTGCAATGAATGGGTTTCAGAGCGCAGCGCGAGGACGTTTTGTGCCGCACACACTCGTTTCAGCTTGCGAGCCGGCCAAATAGTAACGTTATGTTTTGAGTGGATGACAAGCGCGAGACGCCGAAATGGATGCCAATGAGATTCTGAATGTAAAGTTTACTTTTAAAAAGTTGCCAAATTGTCCCATTGACAAGACCAAAGCGATCTGTTTGTTTTGTCATTATGAACTGAGCTATCATCATCGCAGCACGTCCAGCCTGAAACACCACTTGATGATGGCCAAGCAAACACACACACACACACACAAACACAGATGATGCAAATTCTCCGCCCCCTCGCCAATATCAGGACCTCGTCAGTATTTCTTTCACCCTTTTATTGATGGACAGTGTTGCATTGTGTGAGAGATTATTTAGGCTATATATGTTAGAGTGAAATTGAACACTATTCCAATGTTATTTTCAATAATAATAATAAAAAAAAAAACATTTGCACTAAACAAGCCAATCCACTTTTCCATGTTGATAAGAGCATTAAAATGAGAAAAAAATTTAACAAAAAGAAATCAAAAGACATTAAGAATAGATAAAAATGTGCGATTAATCAGCGAGTTAACTATGACATTAATGCGATTAATCGCGATTAAATATTTTAATCGTTTGACAGCACTAATATATATATATATATTTATATGTGTGTGTATATATGTTATGACTACACCTTATCAAAACGCAGCCATTTGAACTTGAAAATGTTCACTTAATTTAATGTTTTTCATGTTAATCTTCTGTTAGCGACGCTGAGCAACGTTAGTATTTGCACTCACAACAACCGATTCCCATACCTTTAGGGGACAAATTAATACAAGTGATTATAATCGTCATTTAAAATACCAAAGCGGTTCAAAAACAATGAAAACAATTCATTCTTACAAGTCACAGGGCGCAGCCATCTTGAATTCCGAAACTGAATTCTTGCTCGGTGTCCTCACGGTTGTCCGTCCGAGAGGAGAAATCCGAGGAAAGAGGGCGTGTTGCTAGGCAACGTCTGTCGTCCGATTCGGATCTCCGAGACGGATGAATAATAGAACGCACCAACAGCACAGCATACTTTTGGAGCGAGGTCAGTAACGTTACCAGCATTAAAGCGCAAACAAAGGCGATCTGCTATCTGCCCCCGAACTATTCATTATCAGCGTGCTGCTGTTATTGTTGTCATTGGATACAGGAAGAAGAATCGGAAATGACGCATATTGCGTCTTAAGTTTGTCCGTACGCCTAGACGCTGAATCGCGCGTCGCGTTTACATCGGGATATTGCAATTCCATGTATACAGGAGAAACTCTCTCTGCTAAGGCATGTAAACGGATTATTCCTAATGTTTCAGAAACATGAATAGTGACCTTAACCCGACCATAACCCGAAAATTGGCTGCATGTAAACGTAGTCAATGACAGTTGAATTCTGAAAGCGTCCATCCGTCTGAAAATAATAATCGACTTCTCGCTATCAGCTACAATTTTAATGGCAATTGTAATGTCAATGCCTCTTTACTTTCTAAGTCACAACGCCAGAAAAAAGACGGTAATGTTTCCTTTTACAGTACAGTACTTACAGTGTACTTACCTAGAAAGTACTGGCTAATATAAGGTAAGTACATGGAACAGGGGTAGGTTTAGGGGTAGGTTCAGGGTTAGTACTAGTTATTACCCAGTAATTGTAGTTACTAACTTAAGTTCATAGTCTTTTTGGTAACACTTCCTTTTACAGTCCAGTTACCCATGTAAATACTATCAGGGTGAGATCATCTGTGTACGGCAGTTTAATTTTAAAAAAAGAGAGAGAAAAACAGACAAAGTTCCCTTACAGAACGCCACTGATGTATTTAACTCGAGTGTGCTTATACTGTGTGTAGGCAGAAAATCCTTCCTTTCAACCCCCCATTGTTGGAGCAGATGTGTGTGTCATTCACTTTCATTTTCAATACAATTTAAAACGAGAAGATTTATAAAAAATGACAACTTTATAACATTTATAAATGTTTGGATTGTGCTAACTGAGATGGGAGTTGCAGTATTTGCCTGGTCTTTCCATCTGTTGTTACATTTCTTCTCCATTCATTCCTTCCCTCTTGTGAAAATGTCATGGGACTATTACGTGTTCAGTTCATGACAATTTAACGCATGGTTTGTCGTAATTGCCCAGCGGATTCAATTATCAGCTTCACTTTAATTGTAGTATTTAGCACTTTGCCAATAGGAAAATGTGTACCAGTAAATATACAGCATTCAGCAGACCACACAGTTGTACGTCTTATTACCATGAGCGTTAATTGATTTTTCAGTTAGATGTGGGATAGAGTGATGCCACAGTATGCAGCGGTACAGGAAGTGCACTTCAGGGTGTGCACCTTTTACCTTTGGATTTTGATTAAACTGGAATTGAAGTTGTAGAATTGTAATTAAAATTTGAATAGGTCAATTCTGAATTTTGTCCAGCCCTGGTGCATATGCCCCCCTCCCCCCTCCCTTTAATATCCCCGCTCTTTCCTCTCAGCCTCACACCTTTTTGTTGCTCTGCTGTTTAAATTTCGGAGAGCAGAACAGAATAAGAACTTGAGTGAAGATGATTATTAAGAGGATCTATGAGACCCCAGCTCTGCATTAGTCTCAGATGTACTTAATGGACTCTCATCTGCTAAGAGCACCCATAACTATTTTGATGGCCTGTGATGAGTTTTGTATCTTCTGTAAGTGTGTGGTCCTCTATATCCAAAGTGGCAAAATGCCTGTAACTAAATAAACAAAGCACATAATGGTGTGGTCTACACTTTGGCTCTTCACTTTTGGTCCCCATGGCAACACTTTGAAATGACTGAATGAATGGACTTCTATCTCTCGCTATTTTAGGGCAATTTCCGAAAATGAATGCATGCAAAATAACTTTTGTATCCCCTTCTATCGAGTAGAGCTTCATCTGTTCATTTATTTTCTTTGCTTCGTCGGCTAAATTCTTGCGCTGTTGATATTATTCACGTTACAGACATTTTTCTTATTATTATTCTTCTGAATTATATGCAGTGTTTTATAAAATGGCTCATTAAAGCGGTATGCAGGATAATTCACCCAGACATTAAATTCTGTCATTTACTCGCCCTCATGTAGTTTCAAACCCAGACGAGTTTCTTTAGTCAGTAGAAAACAAAAAATATACTTTTTTTTCTTAAAGGGATAGTTTACACAACATGAAATTCTGTCATCATTTTCTCATCCTTGTGCTGTTCCAAAGTTGTGGAAAACAAAATAAGATATTTTGAAGGAAAAAAATGCACTGATATATTTTTCAAAATATATTTTATATTCCACAGACGAAAGTAAGATTTGGAACTGTGAGGGTGTGTAATTGATGACATAATTTCCGTGTTTGGGTGAACTGTCACTTTAAGGACTGTGGTCTCCATTCAATTTTTTTGCATAAAAAAGTGCAACTTGGACATTCAGTAAGTATGTCCCTTTGAGTTCTGCCAAAGAAAGAAGGTCATACTGTTGAAACTAGGGCTGTCGATTTTATTTTATTTATTTTTCCATATCATACGATATCGTTATTCATCATGACATTCATTTACTGTTTATGGGGAAGGAAATGCTTTCCACATATTTGTTAGATCTTGAGAATATATATAA
Source organism: Hybognathus amarus (assembly GCA_030378365.1). NCBI lineage: Eukaryota > Metazoa > Chordata > Actinopteri > Cypriniformes > Leuciscidae > Hybognathus > Hybognathus amarus. The sequence continues at coordinate 434,411 of JAQIUQ010003576.1, forward strand.
ACTCACAAACATGTTTGTTCACAATTAAATTAGCCTACCTTTTAACCATAGCTACCTTTTCCTTTTTAAATTAGAGCCCTATGAAATTCATTTTTATTTTTGGGGGGATTCTGTGTTTTGATTTAATTCAGATTTATATAAACTTTAACAGTTTAATCATCTTTTAAAATTTGATCAAATGAAAAGATGCCAATTAATCTAGGCCTACTACAAAACATTGCATTTTTATGTTTGTCAAATAAAATCAGAAATTTAAAATCGAAATATGAAAAATATATTGGTTGTGTGAAATTCATTAGAAATAATAATAATAATATTATTGTTATTTTGAGAAGTACATTTTAGTATACAGTAGTGATATTTTTTTTTGACAGTTTGTCGTGAAGATCTTTCAGTTTTAGTTTTCAGTTTCAGTATGTGTTTGAGTTTCTCAAATTAAATGGTAAAAAGCTTCTGAAGTGACTCTGGAGGAGATTAAGTTCATGTGTTCATGCCTATATTGAGACGGCAGATGCTTAAAGCACCTTGAGCGTCACATGTGAGTTTGTGTATCAGACGAAACCACGCTGTTCACGCAGAAATCACTTATTAGCAACATGCACTTGTTGTCGCGTTAATTTCTGATGTGTGTTAGGCTGTTAGATGAATCCATATCAAGTAAAAATGTCCAAAGCTTATCATCTTTATCAACCTACATTTTATCACAATCTCGATATAATACCGTTGATTCCCAAACCCTAGGTGAAACGTGTGAGGGTGAGAAAATTGTTTAAATTTTTCATTTTATGGGACAGTATTACATTAAATATGCCTCTTTTCAGAGCCCACTTATAATTGTGAAGTTCAGAGAATCACATGTTCAGTGGTCCTTCATAAGCCCCCTCACTGTTAACAGATGTGTATGAGCAGCTCGGGTGAGGAAGATCAAAACCCAGTCAAGCATGAGAAGTAATTGAAAAGTGAAACACACCCCTTTAAATAAAAGTGTTTGCCAGATGAAACCATAAAGACAAAACCTTAGCAATGCTTTGGATCCTTTCCCAGCTTCTAAATGTTCCCTTTTCACAGGAGACCAACTGCTAAAGCTTCCTTTTAGGTGTGTCTTTCTGTGGTATGTGTGTGTTTGTGTGGCATCTAAAAAAGGAAGGTAATTGAGCTTGCATATATATACATACATACATACATATATATATATATATATATATATATATATATATATATATATATATATATATATATATATATATATATATATATATATATATTAGGGATGCACCGATACCACTTTTTTGGAAAACGAGTACTTGCATTTCAGTACTCGCCAGTACCGATACCGAGTACTTAATAAAAAAAAACATGATTTAAAATCAGTTTTAACTATTTTTCCAATTTATTTAATTATTTGATTTTATTTGATTTAATTATTTTATATATATATATATTTCTTTTTTTTTCAAATAGTTAAACAAAACAAATTCAATTCAATGACTATTATTTATGATGGTACATTTATGAAAGCATTGAAGGCTACATGCTGTTTATACAAAAATATTGATGATATTGAGAAATATTGCTTTATAGAGAAAAAAATCAAGAGAAAAAGCAACCTTATGCACACATTATTAGTAGTAGCAATTTTGATTAATGGAGACGTAGTTAAATCTATTGTACAGTAGCCTAATATAATTATTTCTGTCAATTTCTTACCAAACTTTTATTTTGACGGGTTGCCGTGAAGACCTTTGAGTTTCTGTGCTGTGTCTGATACATAGACATTGGGCGTTTCTCAATGTCAAGGAAGTATCCTTGACATTGAGAAACACCTAGTAAAAGAAATGATATGACGATCGTTTTTCTCAAATGAAACGGTAAAATACCTAACAGTACTCATGAAGTGACTCTCGGAGATGAAATCATGAATCATGTCATCATATCGTGAGGCAGCAGAGACGGAAAACAGCGCGAGCATCACTGGAGCTTCAGTGTGTGTGTGGAGAGGTAGCTAACGTTAAATGAAACCGCGCGTCTGCACCGTTCATTCACACAGAGACAAGCAGAACATGCAGGTTTCATATTTAAACAGTCGTGTTGCAGTTTAATATACACACACACATCAGCAGCGCCGCCGGTCGCCATGTCTCAGCGCTTTCATGAAGATGACGCAACTTCACGCCCTTCGTGCATGCATGTGCAAACGGAACTGGGTTTGATCAGGTATTCGGTACCACCGGGACGTTTACATGTTTTTAGTACCGACTTGGTCCACGCGGCTGACATGTCTCGTCTCGCCTCGCCTCGCCTTCTCCTCGCTCCTGAGGTGCAGCCGGGGTCTGGGGGCGGGCACTCGGCGCCTGTGATTAACCCATTTCTCAGACCGTGGTATCGGTCCCCGGTATCGGGGGACTTTTAACGAGTACGAGTACTTTAGAAAATGTGGTATCGAGGCCGATACTAGATACCGGTATCGGTGCATCCCTAATATATATATATATATATATATATAGAATAAGAATTAAACACCCTAGGTGTTTTAATTTAAATTTGATGTTTAATTTATTGTAATGCTCTAGTGTAGTTCACAACTGTAATTTGTAATAAGAATGTTTGCTATTAAAATAATTACAATATTTCTTTGGGATACATTAAAAACTATAATTAATTACACGGATTACAAGAGATAAAGATAATCTGGACGTGTCGTGTTGATACTAAAAATATAAATATGCAAAATACAAATAAACAAATGAACAATGAATCTAATTGCCTGAAGTGGTTCCAGTGCAATTGCCTGTAGCATTAATGTGTTTGCATTTGGGTGGGAAAAAAATAAATAAATCTATCATATTATATCATATGTATATAAAATTTATATTTAAATAAATAGTCTAAAAATGTCTAAAATACACTAAATCAGTTGCTTTACAAAATACATACATACATATCTGTGGATTTGTTTAATGCACACAATGTTTTGTGTGATCATAATGTTATGCTTGATTTTTACTGTCACTGTTTTTGGTATTAAGTTTTAATTTTTTCCCTATTTTCACTAAATATGATTCACAAACACTAATTTCACATAACTGGTACTCCTGCTATATTTATTCAAGTTTTATTATATCCCCTCTCGAACCAAAATAGACTCATTTATCTGATTTAAATGTGACTAGTTGCTACAGGCATGCATTAAGCGGTTCAATGTATGAATTAAACACGCACACTTAGGAAACATACATTAATGTAGTGTGTTGGTGACATTAACAGGCATATTGTTCCAAGGCTGAAAAAAAAGCCACGTGGGACGATCCCAGTCTGGAATTAATGCAGTAGGATACTTATTAGCAGCCTTTTCTGCCTACATCATACAATGCGTGGCTTTCATGTGATTTCTAGCAAAAGCCCAGGGCCTAAATATAATTCTGTCACTCACTCAATTAATCTTTCACCTTTGTAACAGCATCTGTGCATATACTTCTCACTTTAATAACACTGCTGCCTCATTTTTACAGCTCAAAAATTGGCTTGGATGGCTTCAGCGATGGCTAAAATCAATGGCTTACATTTTAATGTGTTGGTGAGTTTAAAACGAGTTAATTGCAGACACACAACAAAAACTCTGAAATCATCTCATGTATCAACTATAATTAAACAAAATAGCCAACCTTTTTTTCCCCAACAGTGACTGTCCTTCCTTGCTCACTGTGAATAGAAGAAAAACACCACTTATATGCATCTCATTTCCAAATACAAAATATATGATTTTTTTTCATAATTCTATTTATACAAATATATCTAAAAATCATACAATAGTAAATGTAGTATTTATTTATTCATAGAAATGTGTGTCTTTTGACCTTCTTTTTAAAATTATTATTATTTTTTTTTTTGTAATGACATTTTTATAACTAAAATAAGGATGCAATCAGGGGCGGAGTGGGACCCAAAAATCTACCGGAAATTTTTAGACCACCGGCCCTCGTCGCCGGCAGGATTTTAATATAGGATTTACATTTTTACAGATTTAAAAGGAACTTTGTGGTCCTATGCTGGAGTAAAGTTCATAAATGGTCGTTCTTTCCCATAGGACTTTGTAAAACTATGTTGGGTGGACTCTGTTCCTCTAGGGGTTTGGGGGCATGCTCCCCCACAAGTATATTTTGTACTTTTTAAGGTTAAATGCATCAATCTCATGCTCTCTGAGAGATCAGAAGTAAGAGCTTCAACCCATGAACTGCTCGTTGAACAAAGATAAAGCACTGATTTGTACCAGGACAATCGAGGGCTCAAACATCTTTTTAGTTATGAGAGTCTCAGTCTGCATTATCAATGGTGTTTTAGGATGCCAAACAATTATTATAATGTAATAATGACTTATATAATTATTCCTATGACGTAAAATCCATTTAGCCTATAAATGTACAACGCATTCTCATCCTTTATTGATCATATGAACGCTATATGACAAAACGGCGCTATACTACGCACATGGCATCTGTTTTCGTTAATATAACACGCACTGATGGTTAGGTTTAGGTGTGGGGTAGGCTAGGGTAGTCTCATATTACGCTAAAGGATTTTTTGGATTTATTACGCCTTGGGTTTGCGTGTTATATTAACGATAAAGGGTGCCATGTGCGTAGTATAGCGCTGTTTTGTCATATAGCATTCTATATGACGATAAAGGATGAGAACGGGCTCAAATGTACTATATAAATGAAAATAAGTATTTCAAAAGTATATATTTAGCCTACATTACATTATAATATATAGCAAAATTTAAATACGTTTGTCCTTATTTCTTCACTTGCAAGAAATAAACCCTTGAGCTTTTATTCAGGAGAAAACACCAGATGACCATGATGGTTGCGTGAGCAAAGTAATCACGCGCAGGACAAACAGGATGCTATTCTTCAAGTCTTGTGCTGTTTTATAAAGGCAAAACCATATCATGGTTTAAATTTTAGTTTGTTGGCAAAATAAAATGCTAGAGACCTAAATGTTAGGTTATACATTTTACATCTTTACATATGTCTATGTGTCGGGAAAAGGGAGAAGAGAGAGTTCGGCAAAAGGCGGATTCGAACTCGCGACTAATGCATAAGCTGCAATCAAGCACTCCAGGCTCACACCCTACGAGCTACACCACTGTAGCTATTCTGTTACGGGCGTCTTTTTGCTATAACATTCACTTAGTGCAAATATGTGCTCCATTATAGAAAATGTAAAAAAAAAAATTTCTTCCCCTCGCTTGGGCCCCAGGTGCACATGGCGAACTTGCAATAAATAATTTTTTTCAGACCGGCCCTCGCGGCCTCGAAACACTACCAGCCCACTGGGAAAACTCTCGACTTTCCCGATTGCTACTCCGCTACTGGATGCAATTTAATAATATATTTGTTGTTTGGTTGTGTTCCTTAACTGCTCTGAAACACACAGTTTGAGGATCCAAATGCAGCATTTATTGCAGGGTAATCCAAAGACAGAATCCAATAAACAAGCAAGAGGGCATAAACTTAGGGTAAACAATCTTGCCTTGTCTCTCAGCAACCGTTATAGTTTGTTTGATTCAGTTGGTTGGGTGATTGATTGATTGATCGCAATTAAAATCCATTTCATGAAATGGGCACATTTGAATAGGTAAGCTTCACCTGTTTTCCTATAACTATACCTGTAGCTCCATGCATAATATAGAACCATTTTGTATAGTATTTTCTGTTTGGTTGAGTTGAGGTTAATCTTGGCAGCAACTGATGGTTATGTACAGTAGATTGGCATGTGCTCCATAATTGATTGTTTGAAGATGACCTCCTATTGTAGGTCACTTCTCAAGCCCGACCCAGATCTTCTAGCAGAGCTGCAGATGAAGGATGGCATTGTTCTTGGCAGCAGGCAGCCAGTGACGTTTCCCACCTGCCCCAATCCTAAGAGTCTTCTGGATGTGTTTGCAGAATAAACTGGGCTAATGGTGTGTGGCAGCTTTGAGGCCTACAGTGGACTGAAATGAGTCCTGGGGCAAGATACGGACATTATGGGTCACAGAAAGTGCCTGATGTGCTCCTATTGAGGCTCCTATCTGCAGTTAAAATGGCACTTTAGAAATAAGCCCAAGGTCATTTTGTGATAGTATATCATTAGTAACATCAGAGACATGCTCATCAATGGGAGAAATTGCAACATGGTTATAGTGTTTGAGTTAAAGTTATACTATGTAGCCTAACTTTTTTTTCTTCAAAATTAACTACATTTAAATGAGTTAATACATTTTTAATCCTGTTTCCAAAACATGTTGATTCACTATGGTGAGCCTATTTGAAGTTTGTTTGCGGGATTTGCATACATGCGTTACTCGCCTGTATGTGTCTTGTTATATCTGTAAATAGATCACTTTGACTTGTATTTGGTGTGGGAGTGGCAGAGGGTGCTGTACTGGAATTTATTTTCAAGTACCTTATCTATTACATTTACCTTTACATGTAATCATTTAGCTGACACTTTAGTCCAGAGCGACTTATAAATGAAAACAACAGAAGCAATCAAAACAACAAGAGGGCAACAGTATGTAAGTGCTTTGGCAACTTCTAGTTCGTCTAACAAAGTGCACGGTGACAAGTTTTCTTCCTTTTTCTCAGTGGGTTGTGTGCGAGTGAAATTTCACTGTGCCCTTTATTTGGCTTGCTCTAGGACTGGCTCAGTGTTTCACCTTGAACCAAAATAAATCATGATATTTGGTTTCATTGCTGTGCAAATGGTTGTTTCTTACAAATTATGCAACATGAAAGTGAGTGAATAATGACAGAATTTTTTATTTATTTTAATTGTATTTTTTTTTCCTGCCTGAATTTTTCCTGTCCAACCCAACAAGAAAAAATGTCCAATTTTTAGTTTATTGTTATATATATAGTTTATTGTGTTATATATATATATATATATATATATATATATATATATATATATATATATATATATATCCGCGGTTTTAGGGTACCCTTTAACGTAGCTTAGATGACGTTATCTGGATCCTAACTCTACCCCAGACCTAAACCTACCCCTAAACCTACCCCGTCACGTAACTGATGTTAAAGGTAAAGCGTCAGTTGTATGAAGTCCCCAGGATCGTCATATGACCGACGTTTAAGGGTACCCTAAAAAGGCGGCTATTGACGTATGGTCAAAAGACGTCCCAAGACGTCAGTTATATGACTTCTTGGGATGAGACTGTGTAATTACACGGCTATAAAGTAATTCAAGTTGCACTGTCAAGTTAATCTGACATGAATTGTCCCATAGGTGTATTTGTTTTTTTTGTTTTTTTTGGTCAGGCTAGACTAGCCAGTGTGCATATGCAGTCATAAGCTACCTGTCATAGCACTGTTTCTATGGCAACCAAAGCGTCTTATGTCAGCTTTAGTGAGGCGATGAATTTACCATCAGCGATTGGCTGTTTTGTTAAGAAAGGCAGGACTTATTCCGCCATGCTTGTTGCACATTCTCCCATTTATATTAGTATGAGTGCATATTACTCTTTTTATATATAAAGTATTTGTTGGTAATGCATGTCCTTATTGTTGAACCCATGTTACAGTGCACAGGGGACATTAAAAAGCATGTACATGGCTATCGTTCTCTCTCTCCGGAAAACCCAGAAAGCCTGCCTAAATGCTTTTGCTTAGTTTCTCTGCTTTCCTTGAAATGAGTGGAAATACAGTTCCATGAAAGAAAAAAACAGACTAAAGAAAATAATTTTAATTTGACTTGAAATCTATTTGTTTTGGTTTAAGGCATTAGAGTCGTTCAGTGACTCTTGTGGATTCTTTCTCTAAAAAAAAACAAAACATTATACTCTTTAACATTGCTAGCAAGATAGTTTGATATATATTCCCCCCCTCCAATCCTTTTTAGAGTTCCATGAGGATGGTAATGTTGACGGAAGGCTAATTATGCCACAACGAGGAAGCTCTGGGAAAGCATCCAATGTCCACAGACGTCCTTACACGACTGACTTCACAGTTGTTTGTAGCTGAAAGTCTTTGAACGGTGGAACTGAAGCCATAAGTACGTCAGTATGAAACTCATCCACTTCTGTGCCACTCATTCTCTTTGTATGACGGTATTTACAGTCTCGTTTAGAGACCTCCTGTTATTTGATGATTTAAATATGTTGGAGTGGCTGTCCATCTTACGCTTTTGTCCTTGAGTGCCTTTGTCTCCCACTCACATCAAGATTCACAAAGTCAAATTGCTTTATGTGCCGTCTTGTGTGTGCAAATGCTCATGTACACAGGCTGACATTTCTGGATGATGTCTCCTTATTAAATACTTGAGAAAATGTCTGTATGTGGAAACATGGCCAAACCCTCTTTTGATCAATATTGTCTACAAATGATTTTTGTTTGTTGGTTTATTTACACTCTAAAAATGCTGTGTTGTTTTAACCCAGTTTTGGGTCAAATATGGACAAACCTAATTGTTGGATTAAAAAATGCATTTTATAAATTTAACCCAACTGCTGGGTTTGTCCATATTTGACCCAATATTGGGTTAAAACAACCCAGCATTGTTTTAGTGTATTGTTCTTTTTTGTGTGTGTTCATTGTTGTTGTTTCATTTTAGATCAGTTTTATTTTGCATTTTGTTTGCATTCAAACATACAGTAGTCTCAATCTGTGATTGTAGCAGTTACTCCGCATACTTCGATTCTTTGAGTTAGATGCAAATTTGAAGTTTTGCTCTCTCTTTACTGTATGTACAGCATCAGTATTATAATGCCATCAATTTACAACTTTATTTTGAACTGTAGATGTGTTATAAGTGATTTTAATCCATTTTGCTAACTTCTTCCAGACTGATGTGTTAGACCACCCAAACCTGGCCACATCATCACTCCTTTTTGCACTTTCAAAAGCCTACATCTATCACAGAGACATATGTGATTGTCGAGGACGCCCATATCAGTGATATTTGACAGTTAAGTGGAACATGGTTGAGGCATGGTATTGCGCCTTATATCCTCTTGCTAAAATTATTATTTTTTTTTTTAAAAACTGAGTGAAAATGGCTGAGAGAAGCTGATCTGATAAAGAAGAGTCTTATCTTCACTGTAAAAAATATTTTGCAAGATTTGTTATCACAACACATTTTCTTTTGTCAAATCAACTTTATAATAATTTTAGTTGAGATAACTTATTATTTTGAGTTTCTGATGATTAAATTAACCTCCTTCATTGTTTTAACTCACTTTTTTTAAGTTCAATCAACTTAATTTTAAGGCAACCCAGGTTACTTACTTTAAGTTAAACCAACTATATATATATATATATATATATATATATATATATATATATATATATATATATATATATATATATATATATATATATATATATAATATATATATATATATATATATATATATATATATATATATATATATATATATATATATATATATATATATATATATATATATATATATATATTCTTTTTTTTTCTTTTTTTTGCACATACAGGACCCTTTGTTACTTTTCATGACCAATGCATGGGGGTACTCGTTTATTCATTATTTTATTTTAGGACATGGATATTAGAAGTCCTTCTTCCTGAGATTCATGTTTAATTTAGAGCTGCACTTATATTTAACATTGTGACATATAAGCCAATAATTATTTCAATGTTATGGCTGATAAATGATAAATGGCCGATATTAAAGGGAATTTGGGGAGGCTTATGTTTTGGCTTTTTTTGTTGTTTTTTTTGTTACAAGATGTTCACCCATTGGCAATGGAAACATGAAAATTCTTACTTATAGCCCCTCTAAATATCCAGTATCTAAAACTATTTCTAATATCATAGATAACCAATATGGTACAGACATAATGGGAATTTCCATCGTGACATGTTTGAAAAGATTGCCCTGTGGTTCTTGTTTGGGGAATTGATTAATATTTTGGAAATGTTTAGGACACTGTCAAAAGCCTGAATATCTTGTGTCTCAAACGTGCTAGAAATTCAACTAATATCTTGTTTGTTATTAATTTGATGGCAATGTTCTCTTTAATCATTTGCCTAAGCTTATAATTAAAGTAGTGCAAGCTTAGCAGTAAACACTCCGAGCACTCTTAAATTAATGACTGATTTAACAGCGGTGGTTCAATAAGGAATACTAATACAAACATGTGAATCCTTCTTTAGCAAGGCTTATGTTTACAGTTGGGTCTTTATGGATTTTTCCTCAGAACAAAGTTCTGATTCCTCAGAAGTCTGCAGAATTTTGCTGCTTCTTTAGCATCAGTTAGAAATTATGCCTAGTGGTTTGTGACTAAATGTTTCTGACAGTTAATTACCCTGAGCTTCTATACAGCTAATGACAAGAATGAGGCTCTTGCTGCTTAACTCTACGGTGCCCTACATCTTTTTTTTAAGGACAATAGCGTTTGTCATCGATCCCATTTTTTTTGTCCCATTTTGTTTAAAAGAATTCCATTTCCAATGGTATTGATTGGCGGTCATACCATAATTCATGGTAAATTAGCCTGAATTTAGGACGCAAATGTTGTTTTTCAAATTAACATACATAATGATGTTTTAAAGTGTCAGATTGTGAAATATACAGAGTCCTGGGAAGCTAATGCTTCAGCTCTGATTCTGCAAGACACATACCTTCATCTGCTTGCATTAATATTTTAGGCCAATTCTCAGCTGGCTTTGAACATTTGCTAAGTGACTGGAGCTAAAAGCTCTTCTGACAGTTTCTGTTCACCCACAGTTTTCTGCCGCCGCCTTTGCTGTGCACTCACTGGCGGCTTTTTCTTCTATTCTTGCTGCTTTTCTTCTCTTAGTTGTTTGTGTTCAGGGTCAGTGGTTAGTGAAGTAGGGTCTTTGGTGAGGTTGTGTTTGTTTTGAGTAATCAATGGTTGAGTGAAAAAAGAAGAAGAAAAAACCTGCTACTATTCAAAAAGTAGCTGAATTGTATCCATTCTGTGAGAAATGATGTGATTGTGCTCTCAGTAGAGAATATGTGCATGTTTTTGGGTGATAAAGTAGATGGTGACCTCACTTAAAATATGGTCAATAGCATTTGTTTGCCTGTCTCAGCATAGGATGCTACTGTGAGCTCCAGTAAGTCTGTCCCTATAGCAAATCTGCCAACTTGCAAAACTTGCTTAAAATGAACACTGACATGCAAAACTGCATATGGCCTTCTCTCTGCAGTCAAGAATGCATTGGCTACTCTTATCCATGCATTTGCAGGGAACAGATACAGGAGCTTTGAGGTTAAAAAAGAATCATAAATGTGGTTCAAAAAAATAAATTAAAAAAAAAAATTAAAAAGAAAGAAAGAAAGAAAGAAAGAAAAAGATGTCTTTTTATTCCAATCTTTTGAAGCAATCTTGAAATCTGTAGGGGAGTGCGGGGCACAACCCCACGTGGGGTTAAATGTAGCACGGACTGCATATATAGTTCGTCAGGATCAAGCAGGCTGTCTTTCCGCTATTTTCTCTTGCTGCCAGAAGACGGTCTCCTGCGAATTTGCGGAAAGTTTTGATTATATTTAGTGAAGACACTGGACAAAAAGTGTTTTGACACCATGAAAGTAATTTTTTCATCATAGGTTTTTTTTTTTCTGAGTTGGGTGTATACGTTTCCAAATCTAACTTTATATTGCCTTAATCACTGTCTTGTTGGCTCAAACATAACACCGTTTTGAATCATGTCAGCAATTCCTAGCGACTGTTAGCTTGGGTTAAAATATGTAATACACAGCGGGGTTGGTTGTAACACAGTGTTACAACTAAGCTGCCAAGTGTACAATGATAATCAAATGATAACGGAGCCACACTTTTACTCAAACTTTTCAGTTTTGAGTATACATTTAACTTTGTTAGACTTTCATAAACAATGTTGGAATTTAAAATGTTTAAAATTGTAGTGTACTATGAATGATAACTTGTTTATTTATTAAGAATATGGCCTGTTATTAATACAATAAACCCTTTACATTTTTATTTTAAGCTCTTTTGTATTATTATTATTATTATTATTATTATTATTATTATTATTATTATTATTATTATTATTATTATTATTATTATTATTATTATTATTATTATTATTATTATTTATTATTATTATTATTATTATTATTATTAATAATAATTGTACATGCAGCACACACAAATCTAATTTAATTGCAATTACAATATTTATAATTTTATTTATTATTATTTATTTCAAAACTATGCAGCCCTTTTTGGTCTCTATCCATGATATTGATCCATAATAGAAGGATGATTGGATGAGGGATGGATGTATGGATATCTGTCTATACAGATGCACAAACAATATCAAACTATAACAAATAAAATAGTACTGAATTATGTGTGTTACACACAAGTGTTACATCTAACCCCTCTGTCTGTTACAATTAACCCCGCATATGTGGTAAGTTGTAACATTTGCACTTATGTCACTTTCAGTGCAACTGTACGAAAATGGTTGGTCCTAGAAAAAAAATTTAAGTGGTCATTTATAGCAGAGATGTGTATGTTGCTTGTGTAAAAAAGTATTAATCTAACCTAATTATTTTTTAATTAATTGAGCCAAAACCAAAATGCGTTAGGTTGTGCCCCCGCTCTCCCCTATATAATAATGTATATATTATTTTTAAATAATTTATTTACAAATTAATTTGAAAATAATTAATTAATTCAGTTGTCGCCACAATAAATAATACAAATAAATAACCTTAATACTATATTTTTAACTCGGTGCGGTTGAAGCAGAGATGAGGCAGGATCCAAAAGCAGCACACTTCCCGCATGCCGCATCCTGTTGTAAAAGAATCCAAGGGAAGATGGAGAGAATGTGTTTGACTAAGAGAAAATGAGAAGAGACCAGTCTTATCCTACGGGGCAAAAGCAGTTTTGTTTCTCAAACATGCATGCTGTGGTCAATGCACACACAACATAATGTACCGTACATTAGGTCATGTGTGCATTTCTCTCCTCAGATTGTACATGTACAGCAGTGGTTTGGTCATTTCCTTGATGTTTTCTTCACATTCAGAAAGGTCCCTGATGCCCCCCACCCCATCCTGCAACATCAAAGAGACTGACCTGAGCCTGATTCTGCATTTCCATATCAGAGAGAGAGCGAGCATCTTTAAAAAGACATGTTTGTGAAATACAGTTTGAACCCTATATTCTGTGTTTTTTTGTAAGTTAATATGACAGAAACCTGCTGAGTTGCTTACAGAGGGTCATCATAGGCATATGTAAAAATTACTCCTATTATAAAGTAAATGTATAAAGTTCACCTAGGTGTATAAAGCAATACAATAGCAATCAATCAATACAGCAATCAATACATTTGTGGATATTTTTAATAAAAAGGAAAAATGATATAAAAGCAGATCCTCAATTATTCAGCGCTGTGTTTTGGTTGTGCTGTGTCACGTGACAAGCAATGACGCGTCACCATGGAAACGTTAAAGTGGCAAGTTCTAAATAACGGTCACCTTGAAAAACTCACGCTGGGGGTCAGTTAGAATATGTTAAACTTGCGTGTGAAAGGGTTAAATGTAGTCGCTCATTCGCCGCTATAGACGTTAACCCAACTATGACGACTTCCGCTTCTGAAAATTTGAAATGGGTCAATTGCCAAAATGTAATATTCCTGCTCAAGTGATTGGCTCAAAAATAACTGTCCGAGTTGCATTAGCAACGATTACAAATTGTATACAAGACTTCTAGACTTCCATACTGCGCATTCGCAATTGAGATAGCTTTCTGTATTATAGACCTCCTTGATTCTGGTCTAGTGTTGTTTTTGGTGGCCTGTTTTAATTTTGGTTTTAGTCTAGTCTTTGTGGCAATCTGACATCATTTTTAATTAGTTTTAGTCACGTTCATACTCTTTATAGTCTAGTCTAGTTTTAGTAGACAAAAAATTATTACATTTTAGTCTAGTTTTAGTCGACAAAAACCAATGATATTTTTGTCTAGTTTTAGTCGACAAAAAACGATGATATTTTAGTCTAGTTTTAGTCGACGAAAAACAATGATATTTTAGTCTAGTTTTAGTTGACGAAAGACAGTCAGTTTTAGTCAATGAAAATTCTATTTTATTCTCTTTTTAATAGGCAATTCTATTTAACCCAGTCAATATATAAGTAACCTACCAAGTAGTAGGCCAGCCTATAGACGAAACCAAAATTTTAGCCAAGCCCATTTCTTTTAGCCAAACCCATTTCAAACAATCTTATCTTCTTATTGTCTTGTTATATTATTGTTACCTTATAGACTCAAGAATACATCCATTCCAGACACGGAAGACGCTCTGAATTGAATTTACAACATTTTTATTTTACCAACCAAACATGTTAAGTTGCCTACACACTGATGAAATGAAAGTTTCTCCAAATGTCATTTCTTCTTTTTCTCCCAAAGACGAATCCCAACGCAACACAATGGATGTAGGCTAAAATACTGATTTGAAATAAAAAAAATAGAGAATAAATGTTGTGATTGTGGTACAGCCGTTAGCCGTAGATCAGTTGCGCGCAAACGCAGCACACGTGAAAGCAATAACGCGTGCTGCTCCTGCATACACACTGCAACACGCACCGCATACACGCTACACACGGAGTGTGTGTGAAACAGCTGTAACTCACGCAGCTGCTTCTTCTAAATAATGCAACCCGATCTCACGGGAATTCGTACAAATTTTACGAGGTGGCTAATTCGTAACAATTCATACGACCTCACTCGTACAAATTAGTACGATTTTGCTAAATCGTACATATTTTACGAATTGGCCAATTCGTATGAATTCGTACGAATGACCTACCCCTAACCCCGCCCCTAAACTTAACCGTCACGTGGGTTTAGACAAAATCGTACGAATTTGTACGAGTGAGGTCGTACGAATTAGTACGAATTAGCCACTTTTTAATCACTCGTACGAATTTGTTCGAATTGGTCGTGAGATAGGGTAGAATAATGCCGCGAGTGGGGCTTGAGGATATGAAGTCGCATGCGTTTGCACAGTGCGATCAGATGCAGCCGTGAAGTGACGCAGGAAACAGAAATGCTGCAAGTACGAGACGAAATAACGTTAAATAACATTTCGTCTCGTCTTGGTCAACGAAAATGAAGAGACATTTTAGCATTGGTTTTTTTTGTGAACCACATTTAGTTTTGTTTTTATTCTTCAACGATATTGCATTATACATTTAGTTATAGTCATCGTCACACGACCAGCATTTACGTTGCGTCGTTTTAGTCACGTGATAAAGGTTTGTTAAAGACAATATTTAGTCATAATTTTCATTGATGAAAGCAACACTAGTCTGGTCCACCAGAAAGACCAGCTTTGGGCCAGCACACTGGTGTTTTCAACAGGCTATAATGACAGAAAATAATAGTGTTCCAAATAGTCATTGTGCTCATACACAGAAGTACACTCAGAGCGCAGAAATGTCTTTGAAACATGTATTAGACCTGAAATAGCTGTTTAACATTTATATTGCACCATTCAGCCTGTTAGTAATGACTTTTTCAGCTCTGTGTGCAGTGGTACGCTAATGCTACATGATTCCATTTTCAGTCGTGACAGGTGCAAATGTAGGTGTTTTTGTCTCCGTAAATTCCGTATCAGTGTGGAATAACTGGATTGCATGTGCCACCCGTTTGCACGGCCAAACCCCGTCTGTTATGTGCTGTTGGCGGATGTGGCTGAATTGACAGTATGTTGGATAGGCTGAGCTGATTTCTTTCACACTCTCATTAGCCTCAGTAATGGACTACTGCCATTCTTCCCAGTCAACCGCAGGCAGGTTGCCACGTTCGACTTGGTCTGGCTCCGCTCCATTCGCCGCAGCTGCTCGTTCACTTTGCATTGTCTTCCCGCGCGTGTCTTATTTGTTTTTTTGTCTTGCGAGTGATGTCAAAGGTAGAGGTAAACAATCTGTCTTCCAGTGGATAACTTGTTGGAGCCATTTCGAGGAACATGTTTGCTTTCTCCGTCTCAAACAGTAGTCCCCTCTAACTCAGTAATTGTGTTTTGTTTCTCTACACCCTGTTTTCTCTTGCTGTCTAGCTCCGAAGAGCACGGCATATGAGATGGGGGTTTTGTGTTCTCATTAGCTGTGGATGTTTATCAGTCTTTCCCATCTCTGTATCACATATCAGGATTAGCTCTGCCGTACGGCAGCTTAGACTCTCTCACCCGGCTCGCCGTTTTGTCTTACCGCGAATCGCTGTTTTGTGCGGATTAGACCACCGTTGTCTTTGGATAAGCCCGCTTTTGTGCTACGGTTTGAGTAGGAGAATGGCAGCATCCCGGTTCCCGCGTGGAGCCTTGCAGAACGGCGATTTCTGTTGCGTGGCTTTTTCAAAATAAAACTTTGGAACTTATGGTCTGGTGTCGCACTTCTCAAATGAAATGCCAGAAATAGAGAAGGAACACGTTTGAGGTGTCCTGTTGAATTAAGTATTTAGACACAGTTGCGTCTGCATCATCTTTTTATAGAAAATGAATATGTTGGGAAGCTGAACAAATAACAAGAAGAGAAAAGGATGAGGCTGGTTTTAAGTAAACATCTTGTCTATCAAGGTTGTGTGATATAGGATGTGTTGTTAAGCCTCAGCCTTATTTATCCAGTTGAAAACGGCATCTACTAACCTTTTTGACATGCTTTATGTTGCGCATCCCAGCTATGTCAATACAAGAGTGTGATGTGATCATGCAAATTAAATTAATGGAATGTAAACAAGTCTAATTGCATTAGAAATATGCTAACTAATCAAATTAATAACCAGCAGAAATCAAAATCGGCCATACCTGTGGAGAGAAAATGCATCTATCCCATAGTGGCCCAGCATCCTGCTGTTAAACCATCAGTGGGGATCCTGACAGTCCTGACAGTCTTTCATCCATTTTTTTTGTACATGCTGTCAGTGTTCCAGGTAATCGCTAACTCTCAGAGCAGATAATGGTCACATGGACTTCATTGAGTGCTTTCACCATAGAGATTTTGGTGTGGGCCTGAGGTTATTTGACAAGATTTTAGTTTAAGTTGGTGTGAATGCAGTTACCAGCTATCTCAAAGCACACTTGTATACTACAGCCTTCCTTCAAATAATTGAGTTATATTCTCTTGTTAATTGATTGGTATTGCTATTAAATGCCATTAGGACTATAAAAAAGAAAATAGAAAATGAGAGATGGACATAAAAAATAGAGAAATAAAATATGACAAATAAATAAATAAAAAAGTCTAACAAAGCACATTGTAAACTGAAATAAAGTGAAGAAAATTACATGTACTGTGCACCTGAATTGTATTATGCATTTAGTTTTAGTTTAGTTTACATTTAGTTTAGTAATTTTTCATATATTGTTTTGCTGGCTTTTTAATTATATTTAATTATATATATATATATATATATATATATATATATATATATATATATATATATATATATATATATATATATATATATATATATATATATATATATATATATATATATGAAGAGTTCAGATGCAAAAGCCTCTAAGTGTCATTTGAATTTTCTTCTAAAATGATCATTTTTATCAAGCTTGTATATTTAAGTTGAGTAATTTCACTTAAATGGCAATGAAGATTACCTATTTATTGTCATTTAAGTGAAATTACTGAACTTAAATATACAAGCTTGATAAAAATTGTCATTTTAGAAGAAAATTTCAAATGGCATTTAGAGGCTTTTGCATCTGAACTCTTCATATATATATATTCATACTTTTTTTATGTATATTATTTTATGACATTTATTTGTTTCCTGTGAAGCACTATGTGAACAATGTTGTTGCTGTATAAATAAATCAAAACTAAATCACAATTGAAGACTTAGTTAGCATCGTTGCCCACTCCTGGTTACATTATTATATTAAAATCCATTTCTCACAGCTTCTTGTCTCTGAATAAATTGCCTTCAGAGAGAGTAGCTCACATTCTTAGCATGTCTGAGTAAATAGTTACTACGGTAGTACAATTGTATAGCAGTATAAAAAGGAATCAGTGGGATCGGGAGTTTTATTTATTTATTTTTTTTTGCCACGCAGTTCGAACCAAGAGCCTTTCCCATGTCCATTCTTTCCTGAAATAGAAGGCAATCTCGACCAGCTAATCATTTGTCGTTATCATTTTTATGGCTAGTGGGGATTTACACAGGAAGGTCACTGTTGTCACTACTGCTATGTGCATTATGTTGAACTGACGTTCGCAAGGTTAATTGATATAAATAGAGGTTTACCTTTAATGCTGATACCTTTGGAAAAATCTCTAGCATAATGCTATGGTGCAATTCATCAGCAGACTCAATCGATCTGCCCTCACTTTCGCTGTGCACAAGAGTTGGTTTTGTGGACAGGAAAGAGGATTGTTAATTAAGACTCTGTTTAGGTCAGAGAACAAACACAGGGTCAATGGATTGTCTTTTTGCATTTGAAATCACCCCAGTGGACAATTTTCATCAATGGAAGGCTTTCACAGATGCATTTGTGGATCACCTCCAAGTTACTCTGCACATTTTTGGCAGTTAAAAAGTGAAGATTAACTTGGATGTCCTTTAAATGAGAAGCATGACCAATAGAGTGCTGATGTATGGTCTCCTAGGTCAGCATTTGTCCTTATTCTAGAGTCTTTATTGATAATCAATTGCTTTCAACTTCACTGTATACCAGCACACAGACATGTTTCTACTATCCCTGAATACAAATACATGTAACGCTGTTGGCCCGTTGATTTAGGTAAGCCGCTTTAGGATTAGAGTGATTCATTATGGGTAAAGCCATCCAATTAAACATTCCTCATAGACACCCCACTGCATGAGTCATGCTGGCTCCATGCTTTTAGCTGATTTGAATCTGGTTGAGAAGGTCTTGATCTGAATTTGTTTGAATTCGGTTTAAAGGTCTCTGTTTTAAGGAGCAAGAGTTGTGGATGCTTGAAACCAGCTGTACCTTTTCGCTTAATTAGACGCATTCGTGAACTTTTATTATTCTAATAACCTCTTCATTGGCACCATGTGGTCTGCATTGTTAAATCTATAATACATTTATTTATGATAATAATATATAATGTTCTTTCTCCATGATTTTTTGTTAAGCATTTTCATTTGCAGTTTTTTATGTTCTCTTATCCTACCATGCAGAATAGTTGTTAGAGTTACTAGTTAAGATCACAAGAGTCATTCACACTTTAAACTATGCACTCTCTGAGCTGATCTGTCAAGTCAGCTGTTTAAGAAATTATTGCAAGCTCTATTTATCCGTTGGCTGTGCCTCCAGATGTTACTTGATTTAGCTCCAGATGTTTACCTGTAGCATGGGCCACATATCCAGCAGTGAATGGGGATTTGTCATGTGTCGTATTTTCAGTTTTGGGGAAACCATTCTGAAGCTTACTCATAATTTAATTAAATGGTCAATAGCAGAGAAAAAAGTCAATTATACTTTCCTGGATGGATGCATGGATAGATAAGCTTAGAATTAAATGTCATATTTGAAATCACCAATGAAATCTGACAACAACTGTATTTTCTACACGCATAAAATAGCATTTTGTTTAAGGCTGGACCAGCCAATGTGCAGTAGGGCTGGGAAAAAAAAAATAATAAAAAATAAAAAATCTTTTAGGTAATAATGTGATAAAAAAAAAACGAAATATTTATATCTATTTTAAACTAAAAATAACTTGGTCCTGTTTAATGGTCTGGTTTGTGGCTCTTAATGTTTTTGTATTAATTAACCACTGAGTCAACTCATGTCCATGTAACATACGCACAGTCACGTCCCATACCGTGTACCCTTCGCCGTAGCCTGACGCGCACCTCCTCAAAAATGTAACTACACGTCGCGACGACGCCGTATCGCAAGATCGGTGATTGGTCGGCTTGGTAGCATCGCATTTCCTCATACGCATTTCCGCACGTACCTTCTCACGCATTTCCACAAGTACCATCTCCTCCGACGTCTTCTCTCATTTCTGCCTTTCAGTTTTATTAATTTCAATAAAATTAACTGTTTTTCCACCTCAATAAGCTCCAAATCCAACATGATCCGCTCTCTTTCAGGCTTTCAGTAACCTAGCCGCAACTCGAGGAATCTAAACAGTGGAACATTAAAACCCTCCGTCGCCAACTAGAGTTTCGGAGCAAGTTTCTTTTTAGAATGCATTATTATATTATTTTAGTTAAAACTCATAAATAACTACAAATAACTAATGCTAGGGAAATTTGTTAAGGTTTTGTTGCGCGTTTCTGAAAAAAAAATATATATATATCGGCCGATATATCGGAATACCGGAATTTAAAACCAACAAATATTTGTATCGGTATCGTCGACCTTCAAAATCCTTTATCGGTCAGGCTCTAATCGATACCCAGCCCTAATGTGTAGTCATAAGAACACTGAGTGTTTATATAGCAGCCAGAGATACAATTGGCGATTAGCTCTTTTATTTTGAGGGTGGGACTTATTCCACCATACTGCACATTCAAGGCATTCTCACCCTCAAGGCGTCACCTAACTGACGCCTTGGGAAGCATTTGACCAAGCTTCAATATCTGACGCTTTGGGCCGCCCTCTAGCGTCAGTCCATGACGCCTGAGGATCGCGTGTAACCCTACCCTACCCCAGACCTAAACCTGAACCGCGTCATCCAACTGACGCTGAAAGGAAAGCGTCAGTTAGATGATGCTGTAGGATCGCGTCATGAACTGACGCCAAAGGGCGCCCCAAAGCGTCAGATATTGAAGCTTGGTCAAAGGTGACGAGTTGGGGTGAGAATGTGTTGGCACATTGCAATTTTTCCTATTGATTGTAATATGAGTGCACCGTCTTTCCATCTAAAGTCTTTGCCATTATACAGTTTAGTCTCATACAAAAATATTAGACATAGCAGTTGTGCAAGTGACTTATCCCAACTATTTCATAGTGGAATATTGTTTACTGTACAATATACCGGGTTTTGTTTAATTATTTCTTTAAAAAAAGAAGAAAAAAGTGTATTTTCCCCTGACATCCTTGTTTGATATTAATTATATGATGGGGAATCCTTTGAGATTCCCACCCTGAGGCTTAAAATAAAATCTAGTGGAGTTCCACCCTGGGAGGACAAAGACGGTTGTGGAGGTCACAGCGGGACATTGCACACAGCAGGCTATCCTTGTATACTTGTGCTCTTGTTTTCCCTATGGGGTGATACACTGAAAAGTTGGAGGAAAATACTGGAAATTGCCTGTTCATGTAAATGAGAAAATCCCAAAACTGTTCTGCCAGAAATTCAAAGCTGCATTTTAAGAATCATTACTCTAGTCTTCAGTGTAACATGATTCTCCTGAAATCATTTGAAATTGCTGAAACGCTGCTCAAGAAACATTTGTGCCGCTTAATACTTTTGTGGAATGGTAGTTTAAAAAATATGAATAATAATAATTTAGTGTTTCTATCAGTTTTACATATGTGTCAATGTTAAAGATTGCAGTTTGCGAGAAGTAGATGTGCAACAACGTGTTGTTGTGCACTCTAGACTGACATTTTCCAGCATCCCTCCTGGTTCTTACAGTACCTGCACTCATTCAGCCATCTCCTGCACTTGACACCAATCACTAGCCATCAAGAACACTATAAGAGCACACAGTTCATATTCAGTAATCAGATTACTGACCTTAATGACTACTGTTCCTTATGTCTTCTATTCCCCAACGACCCTCTTCTCTACCTGTAAACCCTAACGGTCAAACAAAAATATTGGTTTGAGTACGACAAACTTCAATTCAATGAATTAGTTCAGTCAAATGTAATTTTTATGAGTATTTAGCACTTTCCTTTTCTTTCAAGTTCACAGAACTGATATATTTTAAGTAAACTGAACTGTTTCATTGTTTTGAGTTTTATGAAATTATTTATTTTAATTTAGACTAACATAAGTTTAACTGAAACGGCTGGGATATCTATTTCCCAGCATGCTTTGCCGATGGCACTCGAAGAGAGTGTAAATGCTAAAATTAAGTGCAATGTAATGTTGTTGTTTTTTTTTTTGTGGTGTAAGATTAATGTTAAGTGTGAGATTTAGTAGTGATTAATGTTTTGTTATGCTAATTTAGAAAAACTTCGGTTAATGTTGGCTTTAGGATAGTTACCATCATGGTGACAAGTGGTGCATTCAGCTTGATTTGAGAGTAAATTAGACTTTTATATTATTATGCTTATACAGCAAGTGCTTCTGTGCTTGTAAGTGCTTATAACATACTGTTTCTAAAATGTTAGCATTTACTACATCAGTAGATTAGCTTTTAAAGCTAAACAAGTTTATACTATTAAAAGTGATTTGAGTTCTGCCAACTTTTTCAAGTTTACAGTGTACTTCATAGATTTAATTTATAGTAACTAATTAGTACTATTAACTTTATTTACCTAAATTATCTTAACAATAATGTATTGAGTTACTTGGAAACAAATCAAATATTTGTTTATGCTTAAATTGTTTGAGTTAATAAACTTAAATGATTTAAGGCAATCGGTTTCCTCAAACGGTTTGAGTTGAACTAACTCTCAGGTTTTACAGTGTAAGCCATTTACTAACCAGTTTGGACCATCCCTGGAAGTGTGTGCTCTCCACTTTCACCACGATCTCCAATGACACCTGCAACAGAGTAAAACTCTGGTTCTTGATCTGTTCTATTTTACCTTCTAGAAATAACTATTACTCACCTGCTCTTCCTTTTCCTGCAACACTGCAGTAAACCTGTATTGTCATCTCACCATATTGTTGTCTCCAAGCCTGGTATTTCCTGACACGGATAGCTTTTGGTTGAGTTGTGTGAAAGCCTTTACTGGCTTTTGCAACGTTACATTGAAGCTACACTTGGCAGCAGGGGAAGGATCGAGATAGATCAAGGGAGGGTAGAAAAACATGAGTGGTAAAGAAAAGGGATCTGAAAAGAGAAAAGTACAGATGTTATTTGTACTAGGTTTATATACCATTTTGGAAATGCTGAAATATAAAGACGATCTTGACCTCAAATCCACCAATTTTCACTATTGTTTTTCTGTTTTAATAGGTAGGTAATATTATATGTTTTCAGTCACGATTTTTTAGTTTTAATTTTAGGCAGACACTAATCTAATCTATGTGTAATGGTGTGTGACTCAATAGAATGCTATTAAAATGTTAATGGTTTTACTTTTTAATAGCAGCCGCAATGAAGTTATGTCAGTAAGCCCAAATGAAAGTGATTGCATCTTAAATGCTTTTCACATTTAATTGTTTTATACAGCCTTTTACTCTGACTGTGTAGCATTGTAGGTTCGGGCTGAGTACCCCTTATTTTTGCTCCTGCTTAAGTTAGTCTCCCCAGTCATGTGCCTCTGCTTCCTCATTTCTCAAATTTCTAATTATCTGTTCAATAAGGTTCCTTCGAAGCATGCTTTACTTCTCCTCTTACACATTCGGCTCAGGCAGGCCGGCAGCTTTGTGTAATTTAGGAGCTGCTTCAGAGTCTCTGATCTGCTTCCGTGATCCCTGTTAGGCATGGATTGGTTTCACAGGGATGCACATGGAAATCTCCCAAATGGCAGGGTGATTTCTGAGAGGACGCAAGCGCGCTCTCTCTTTCACACTCGGACAGGCTGTCAGCCTGACGTCACGTTCAGGGATTCCTGCTATTAAATAGCTTCCTGCCTGCAAATACGCTTTCCATTCAAATTTTTTAAAACTTTTTTATTTGTTTATTTTTTTCTAATATTTTGAATTAGCTTTTACTTTTACATTTTAATCCTCTTGTTCATTTTTATTTTAATTTTTAGTCATTTTGTTGTGTGCTTTTTTGTTGTAATATTGCCTTTTAGATTTAATTAAAGTTTTATTTCTAGTTATTAATGAAATGTACCTTGTTGGCCATGTCAACCTCCAAAAATTAGAAGACTGACAGATGGCATACCAAAATGTTTGTTTCATTAAATATATGTGTAACCAAAAATACAGTTGGGTTATGCATGTTCAGTGCAGTCTCATCCCAATTCGTCATAACTGACGTTTTGGGATGTCTTTTGACCATTCGTCAATATATGCCTTTTTAGGGCCCCCTTAAACGTCAGTAGATTACGTTATCGGATCCTAACTCTACCCCAGACCTAAACCTAACCCTAAACCCAACTCGTCACCTAACTGATGTTAAAGGTAAAGCGTCAGTTGTATGACGGCCTGGGGATCGTCATTTACTGACGTTTAAGGGGGCCCTAAAAAGGCATATATTGTCGAATGGTCAAAAGACATCCCAAGACGTCAGTTATATGACGAATTGGGATGAGACTGTGTTAGCATTTTATGCATAATGATTTAAATTGCAACCTGTTTATCATACAAAGCTAATGTAATAATATGGTACACACAACATATTGACTATTTTTGTTGTCTTTTATTTTGTCCTTATATCTTCATAGCAATTTGTCATTGTGGGAAATAACATCATATATATTCCTCAAATCTTCTTTTGCGTTTTTACTGAAAATACAACTGAGAAAATAGTCACAGAATCGTCATTTCTGCATCAGCTATTTAGCTATTAAAATTTAGTTCAATGTCTGCCTTTTGGTTTTTATCATGTGTTTGAATGCATTCCTTATGCAGTAAATACAGCATTATTACACACAGGGCTTTAATAGGGTACATCAGCCGGTTCTAAATAGCTTTGATGGCAGACAGGCTGGTTTATTCTTTCTGTGGCTGAGCAGTGCAGATCCGCTTGAGAGACTGCCAGTTCTTAGAAAGGGCAGTCTACTGGAGGTGTAAACTCTAATGTCGGAGCTACATTAGGAAACTCTAGACACAGGGGGCTGCTAATGTGTGAAACAGTACATACAAACATGAGCTTATGGGCACTCTTGTCCCTCTGCGTTTCACATCGACACTGGCCCACCGGACACAAGTGGACTTGTGCCTGTTGCCGTGGCAACATGATGAACAGAAGTGAAAATCTGACTCAGAGTATGTTGGAAAGCAAGCTCAATTTTTTTTGGTGCTGTCATCATACTATAAGCAAATTATTCGGTTCATTCTGAATTAGTAAAACATCCCAGATCTGTTTTTGTGTGCTGGAGGTAAATCTGGGTCACTACGTCCCGCTGTAGGATAAGGGTAAAGTGAGGACAATAAGTATTTGAACACTCTACTATTTTGCAACTTCTCCCACTTAAAAATTATGGAGGGGTCTGAAATTGTCATACGTAGTGCATGTCCACTGTGAGAAACATAATCTAAAAAAAAAAAAAATCCAGAAATCACAATATATGATTTTTTTTAAAACTATTTATTTGTATGATACAGCTGCAAATAAGTATTTGAACACCTGTCTATCAGCTAGTATTTCTGACCCTCAAAGACCTGTTAGTCTGCCTTTAAGGGTCTGTTTACACCTGGCCACTTCATGCGTTTTCTCAGATCGGATAGCTATCTGATTTATCAAAAACGATTCCATTTACACCTGGTCATATAAATGTGTTTTTGCAAAACGGATATAAATCCGATCTTCAATTCCCGCGCTATATGCGGATTTAATGAAGTGCACGTCACCGAAAGCAACAGATAAGCTGCATTTTATTGATCATCGGCTAATTTCAAAATCAGCAAAGACGGCGATAAGAGAGAGCGGCAACAGAACTGGTAAGATAATTTCGTTTCTTTACTTTTAATGAAGATGGTAGTGTTAATCGTCTGCGACTTACTTTCACTTTGATTTGCGATAGATTGCGCCGCGCTGGCTTGATAGGCGCTCAGCTGCTCATCTGAGGTGATGCGTGTCGCAGTAGCGTCGTCATATCTGACTAAAATAGCATGACAAATGGCCTATAACACGCTCTCACGCGTTTATTTTTTAGCATTTTTAGGAGTAGTAACATTTACATATGTGGTTTCAAGAACCAGATGCATTTACACATGTCCAGTTTCGTCTGGAATGCGGCCCAGACCACCTTCTGAAGTGGTTTGAGCGATCGGATTCAAATCCGTCTCGAATGCGTTTCGGGGGGCATTTACACCTGGTCAGATTTTAATAATACATCGGATAGCTATCCGATCACAGAAAACGCATGAAGTGGCCAGGTGTAAACGGCCCCTAAAATGTCCATCTCCACTCCATTTATTATCGTAAATTAGATGCACCTGTTTGAGGTCATTAGCTCCATAAAGACACCTGTCCACCCCATACAATCAGTAAGAATCCAACTACTAACATGGCCAAGACCAAAGAGCTGTTCAAAGACACTAGAGACAAAATTGTACACCTCCACAAGCCTGGAAAGGGCTATGGGGAAATTGCCAATCAGCTTGATGAAAAAAGGTCCACTGTTGGAGCAATCATTAGAAGCTAAATATGACTGTCAATCTCCCTCAGACTGGGGCTCCATGCAAGATCTCACCTCGTGGGGTCTCAATGATCCTAAGAAAGATAAGAAATCAGCCCAGAACTACACAGGAGGATGAACTGAACTAAAAAAAGATGGGACCATTGTTTCCAAGGTTACTGTTGGAATACACTTAAGACGCTCATGGTTTGAAATCATGCATGCCACGGAAGGTTCTCCTGCTTAAACCAGCACATGTCAAGGCCCGTCTTAAGTTTGCCAGTAACTATTTGGATGATCCAGATGAGTCATGGGAGAACGTCATGTGGTTAGATGAGACCAAAATTGAACTTTTTGGTCATAATTCCACTAACCGTGTTTGGAGGAAGAAGAATGATGCACCATTCCTACTGTGAAGAATGGGGTGGTAGCATCATGCTTTGGGGTGTTTTTCTGCACATGGGTCAGGGCGACTGCACTGTATTAAGGGAGGATGACCGGGCCATGTATGCGATTTTGGGAACAACCTCCTTCCTTCAGTTAGACATTGAAGATGGGTCGATCTTCCAACAGGACAATGACCCAAAGCACACAGCCAGGATAACCAAAGAGTGGCTCTGTAAGAAGCATATCAAGGTTCTGGCGTGGCCTAGCCAGTCTCCAGACCTAAACCCGATAGAGAATCTTTGGAGGTAGCTCAAACGGCGTGTTTCTCAGCGACAGCCCAGAAACCTGACTGATCTAGAAGATCTGTGTGGAGGAGTGAGTCCAAAATCCCTCCTGCAGTGTGTCTAAACCTGGTGAAAAACTACAGGAAACGTTTGACCTCTGTAATTGCAAACAAAGGCTGACTGTACCAAATGAAGAGTTCAGATGCAAAGCCTCTAAATGCCATTTGAAATTTTCTCTGAAATGATAATTTTATCAAGCTTGTATATTTAAGTTCAGTAATTTCACTTAAATGGCAATGAAGATTACCTATTAATTGTCATTTAAGTGAAATTACTGAACTTAAATATACAAGCTTGATAAAAATGATCATTTTAGAAGAAAATTTCAAATGGCATTTAGAGGCTTTTGCATCTGAACTCTTCAAATATTAACATGGATTTTATCAGGTGTTCAAATACTTATTTGCAGCTGTATCATTCAAATAAATGGCTAAAAAGTCACACATTGTGATATCTGATTTTTTTTTATTTATTTTTTTTTAAGATTTTGTCTCTCACAGTGGAGATGGACCTACAATGACAATTTTAGACCCCTCCATCATTTCTAAGTGAGAGAACTTGGTGTTCAAAGACTTATTTTCCTCAGTATATAAAAGTGTGGCTGTATAAAAGCCTTTTAAAAAAGCGCCAGCTGTTGCAGGGCCAAGTGGTTTGAAATTTTCTCAGCAGTCGAGCTCTTTAGATCTTAGAGTGACAAGACGCTTCTCCAGATTAAGCGTGTTGGCCCTCAGTGTGTTAAAGAAGCAGGTACAGAAGAAAGAAAGAGCAGCCTGCCCCAGCGAGGTGGCCTTGCAACCTTAGTCACAGAAAGATGTAAATAAGGGTCGATGCACTTTTAGAAAAGCCCCAGAGGGCCGATGGTAAAATGCATAGTAATGGTGTAGACAAGAACAGGTGATTATATGAGCTCTCTTCACATTTGTTGAAAGTTAATTTAACTATAGCTGTAAAATTCCACACTCAAGTTAATCTCATCTCTGTTTTTAGTGTTTATTTAAAATGAGGCAACCTTGGTGTCATTTTAGCAGCTTGCATAGTATTTTACTGCAGAGCTAGCCAGCTGTGCAGTGATGCACGTCACATAATTTCTGTTATTAATGTCTATATTTATTTACCTGTATCTGTTTGCTCTTATGTTCTCACAACACTTTACAATAAGGTTCATTTATTAAACATTAGTTAATGTATTAACTAACATGAACTAACCATGAGCAATACATTTGTTACTGTTTTTGTTCATCTTTGTTAACGTTAGTTGATGAAAATATGACAAGATTTTAATAAAGAATTAGTAAATGTGGAAATTAACAAATTAACAAATGCTGTATAAGTGCAGTTGTAACTAATGTTGCTAACTAATGAACCTTATTGTAAAGTATGTAGTATGCTTTGTGAGCATAATACTTTTTTATGTAATTATATACAATGGAATTGTTAACTAATCTGTGTTTTAGTGTATTTTTTTTAGATTCATTGTCATGTTGCAAAGTTTCCTAAATCACAAAATAACGTGCAACCAAATAAGCCACCATTACTGATACAGGTTTTAGTAGTTTATTTAAAAATAATCACTCTACACAGATTTGAACCTGTGACCCTGCGAACATAAAACAAGTAATGTCTAGCTACACCTCGTACTCGGTGAGGGACTGAAATTCTACACTGTTAACAATGTTCTTGTATTTTTACAGTACAGGCAGCAAGGTTGCCAGCAAGTTACTGTATTTTAATTTACACTAAAATGTCACTGTAAAATGTTCCCGCTCAAACAAAATTGCCCAGAATGCAATGCATAATTGGGCATTTTACTGAAAATAGAAATCCAGTATTGTACTGTAAGTTTTTACAGTACTGTGCTGCTAAATCTACAGTGAAAGTCAACAGTGTAGATTCGCTCCTGGAAGAGATGTTGTTCCTCATGGCCCTTGTTGTTTCTGTTTTCTTGTAACTTTCTGACTGCCACATTTTTGGGGTATTCTGTTCCACATGCTCTTAAGTACTCAATGTACACAATCTTGAAGTTTGAGGTCTATCTGAGTGCTTATTAATATT
Organism: Hybognathus amarus; assembly: GCA_030378365.1. Classification (NCBI taxonomy): domain Eukaryota; kingdom Metazoa; phylum Chordata; class Actinopteri; order Cypriniformes; family Leuciscidae; genus Hybognathus; species Hybognathus amarus. The sequence goes on from JAQIUQ010003576.1 coordinate 463,582, forward strand.
TTATGGCCTTTTGGTTTGTCCATTGCAGCGACAGGTTGTTACTAACAACATTGTATGTACTCTCTTAGGAAGGTGAAACTGATTCACTGCATTTTTATTTTCCTTGTTCTACAACAGTTATCCAATCACATTATACTGTGTGTCTGTGTGTGTGAATATTTCCGCAACAAAATGTGATTATGAGCTGGCCATACTACCAATTAATTGGCTCGGAAACCCTGCTGTCCGTGGCACATCTCGCCTTTGCTTGAAGAATATAAATAAATAAGTCAATAAATATATACATAAATACACAGAATGAAGAATCAAAGCAGGTTTCCTCGAGGCAGATGTTAAGACAATTATAAGCATGAAATGTTTGTGACCATTTAACGTGAGATAGAAACCTTCAACCCTGAATGGGCAAATTGTGCATTTATTAAGCTCATTTACAGCTACCCTCTGTGTCTGCTTTCCTGCTGACACAAGCTACTAAGAGATAAACTTAAATAGAGATAAACCACGTCTAGATGAAATGCAAAGAGACCAGAGCCCTTGTGGCTCAGGGTACTGAGAGAAGAAAATCTCATTGGTGATGGAATATTAATGAATTTCACAAACACCCCTTTGGATTAAGTAGAAATTCACAAGCCACTGACTCATTCTGATGTCAGCGAGCACTGTTGACTTTGCACTTTAAATATGCAATAAGCATAACCAAAAAAAAAAAAAAAAAAACACATTTCAACTATTTGAACATTATAGACCATATTTGATGCAGAAATGTGGACAATTTAAAAAAAAAAAAAAAACAACTTTGATTGAACTGGTACAACAAGGGTTTATTAAAAAAATAAGATGAGATAATAATAAAATAAGAACAATAAATAAATGTGTTTCAAATAGCGTAATTATGAAACTCATGTTTAGGCACAATCGTTTATTGTTCTTATTCATGTATAGTTATTTTCATTGAAGCCATTTTAATTTATTAGTATATAACTTTTCACATTATTTGAAATAAATAATTGAATTCTTTTTTTAATAATTATTTGGTAGTTCAACAGTACAGTAAATATCCTGTATTGCCTCTTTTATAACTGAGGCAGTTGTTACAGTTTGAAGTATTTTTAGATTAAGTATAGCTTGTAACTTCACAACCTGCTAATTTATGGGATTTATTTATTTGCTTGTTTTTGTTGTATGCCAAAAGAGCAAAATCCCAAAGGCTTTACCTCAAAAGAAGAATTGAACTGTGTTTAAAACTTTCACCATCAGGTTCCATTAATAGATTCGTCTGAAACCGTCAGGATTTTGCTGCTTAATTTTAAACAGCCTTTTCTCTGGGGCATAAACACAAATACACACACTCTTAGAAAAAGAAAAGGGTTCTATATATGTAGCATAGGGTTCTTTACTCAACTGCAAAGGACCTTTTATGCCAAAAAAATGATGATAATGAACTGAAAGAACAGAGGTTCTTTATAGGCTGTTATTCAGTCATATATTACATTATTCTGCAACATTTTGCAGTTGTAATTAAATTATTGTTTATTAAACTGTTGTAGTAACTTAATATCACATTTTAATCATGTCTGATTTTTGAAGGATAAAAACTGAAATGGCACTCTTCATGTGATATTGATTAATTACATTTTTAAACCCCCATATCTTGAATTTTGTGATCATTCATGCATTGCATTTTAGGGGTTCCAAATACGTAGCGCTTTAGAACCTTTTAAGGTTCTATATAGAACCTTTTCTTCTAAGAGTGCATTTATGTATTTGACAAAAAAAATAAAAATAAATAAAAACTCTTCATTTGAATGTATTTTAGTCTGAAAAACTGACTTCTGTGGAAAACAAAATAAGATATTTTGAAGAATGGTGGTGTCCAAACAACATATACCACGCTCACTTTTATTGTATGTAAACACTAAAATCCTTTTGTGTTTCACAGAATAAATCATACAGGTTTGGATCAACATGATGAAGAATGTTTTTTTTTTTTTAATTGCCCAATTTTAAACAATTTAGTAATAATTTAATTAGTTTTGTGGTGTAGATCTACGTATTTTATATTGTTAACTCTTCAAATAATAATAGACTACTAGTAAATTATTAAAGATGTGGTAGCATTGGGTCTGGACTTGAAGGATAACGGCAGGAGATGAAGGTATGTGTCGTGATTCTGTCTTCTCACACCGCGACAGGTTCGTGGATCTGAGTGTCGTGATCGTTACAGCCTTACATGTATTCTTCTTGCAGATAAATATACTAACACAGCTTAGGTTAAAAGCCTCCAGTGAGTTCAACGCTTTGAGTTCAACGTTTCAGCAGATACCTGGGAAATGCGCAGAGGTGAGGGGAGTTGAGAAGAGCAATGTTTTTTTTTTTTTTTTTTTTTTTTGCGAATAAGAATTTTTTTTTCTTTGACAACTTTAATTGTCATTTAAATACCTTTACTCAATTATTTGGACTACGAAACTTTGGGAGATTATTTTTAAATGTCTGTTATTTGAAATTAGCAAAAAAAAAAAAAAGAAAAAAAAGAAAAGATTCTGTTATTTCATTGTTTTTCCACATAATGGAAATAATAAATTATTACTAAATTGTTTAAAATTGGGCAATTTCAGCGTTATGGAGGAGATCCATAATTCCCAGATAATTAAATATTCTGCTTATATGCTTATGTGGGCTAATCCGTATGAAAAGTGAATTTCTATCTGGCACCTCTGTTCAATCTTTCTGATTTTAGAACATTTTTGTAAAAGTGCCTTTTTAATTATTTAATCCAAAAAACGTAAAATAATTTGAGCTTCAGCCTGGTTAAATCGCATTATATTAATGTATTTGGTCAAATTAAGCTATAAAATAAATCGTTTATCCCTTAAAATGCAATGGATTTTGAAAGAAATCAACAACAACAAAAAAAGGGCAAAACAACTTTAAAGGCGATTTTCTCAGGTTTTCAATGTGAAAAAAAAGGGCAGATGACCAGAATTCAAATGTGTATATCTTTACAACCATGCAAGGTACAGCGCAGTCTCATCCCAATTCGTCATATAACTGACGTTTTGGGACGTCTTTTGACCATTCGTCAATATATGCCTTTTTAGGGCCCCCTTAAACGTCGGTAGATGACGTTATTGGATCCTAACTCTACCCCAGACCTAAACCTAACCCTAAACCCAACTCGTCACCTAACTGACGTTAAAGGTAAAACGTCAGATGTATGACAACCCGGGATCGTCATCTACCGACATTTAAGGGGGCCCTAAAAAGTCATATATTGACGAATGGTCAAAAGACGTCCCAAAGCGTCAGTTATATGACGAATTGGGATGAGACTGTGTTACAAGGTACGACTTTGACTAAGATATCATTTGAAAGCTTATGGTGTCCTCTTTCTATTAATACCAAATCTCAATTTTTCAATTTGGGTCACTGTGACTCATTTTGCTGGATCAGGTCACATATGTACATTTACTGAATGAGCACTGTGTGTACTCTATTTTTTTTTCTTTTTATTCTAAACTGTTATTTGAATTCCTTCTATGTAAAGCACCATCATAGTGTATGAAATGTGCTATATACATAAACTTGCCTTGCCCTGGCATCAAGAGGCGTATTAGTAACTGGCACCAGAGACTGTGCTCTTTCAGCGTCCTTGATAGCGCACCCGCCTCCCCATGCCGGTTTGAGTCCCGGGTGAGTAGGACCTGGAGGGGTTACACAAGTAGTTATATTTCAGATGTAACTCTTACATGTGTGTTATTTCTCTATTATTGGAAGCCACTAATACTCTTGTCAATTTAGGAGTTGTGGGATTTGCAAAAGATTGCATGTCTTGCCCGTTGTGTGCAGGGGGTGATGAGTGTTCACTGCAGTTGCCTGGTAATTGTGCACGCACAGAGGCATTGATTGAATCGTTGCTCAACAAAGCAGAAACTGCTTATTGAGCTAATGTGCTAGTGTGTTGGGTTCAATTTCACAATGTCACTTTTAAAGTATAGACTATGGAGAGTGGTGGGCGTGTCAGAGCCGATTGTGCCAGCACTTTCATATTCATTTTTTATGTCCCTGAACATTGCTTTCATGGCCTAGCCTATATGGGCTAGTTACTGTATAGTCACAGACAGTCAGTGCTTTCTAACTATAAGTTTTCCTTTTTGTATGTGGTGTTGCTCTCTCACTATTGCAAATCGCTTATCATTTATGTCTGTTGCTGCTTCGGTTATTTTCTGCTGGTAAAACAAATCAATCCTCATCAGCATAAAATCAGTTCTCTAGAATCTGCTGTTGATATATTGTGTGGTTGGCAGTTTATGGGTGCTTTGATTATTGCGAACACATGCACCAATATTTATTCACCTTGCCATTTTTGTCCTGTCTCACAATCTTAGCCTCAGATGTATTGGGTTGCTGTGCTCAGTCATTTTGAGAAGAATATAAACATTGGATTTAGCAGAGTTTTGTTTGAGGCATTGATAACAAGTTTGATAGATAACGTAAATGAATATTTGAAGAGTTTGGTTCCAAAACGCTATAAATTGATTTTGATGAATTTGAGTAAACCTGTTTTCTTTAGCAAGAAAATGGGAAGATGAAAATTACTATTTTCTGTTTCAAATTTTCACATAGCATTTGTAGGTTATAATATCAATAAAAAATTTATTGATTTTTGATTTTCAAAGATTTATTATAAAAAAAAAACAGATTGTTTTTTTTTCCCAAAATGTAATAAATCCATTATTTTTTTTCAAAATGCAATTAATCAAAATAAAATTTTATACACATTGAATTTCTTGTGCATACTATAAATCCATTGCTTTAATTTAACAATATTTGGTAACACTTTAAGGGTACATGTGAATTATCATGAATTCATGGATAAATGAATCATGCATGAATTATGCATTCATAATACATTAATATCATCAGGAACTAACATTGTTTTTTTAACAGTTCAACGTTTTTCATTTATGACTTCATGGATGAACAACACCTTAATTAAAACATTAACTAAGATGAGCACATCATCATGAATTATGATTTATTAAGCATGATCTTACTTCTGCATATCGCTGTTGTCAACCTTGGGACGTCGCCTCTGAACTTTTTTTGACGGCGATCATCTGTAAAATGGCTTGTCCTGCTCGGTTTTCATTGACTTTGAATAAAACAACTGAAAGTTTTTCAAAAGATCCCCTGGGGTCAGTGTGTCAGCGTGACAGAAGTTTGATGCTGTCGTGTGAGAACAAGCAACAGCTGGCATTTCCTCCTCCCGAGTGCCTCATCTTCTTTATCTCACGTAAATTATTTGATTTCGATGTCACGTTTACCCATGCAGGATGCCTTACCATCCGCAGGTTCACCAATGCTGTCAAAAATATTCTTTTTTTTTGTTTGTTTGTTGATCGAAAGGACAAAATAGAGAAAACCTAGGAAGCCGGGTGTAGTTAAAGCGCTGCCGTTACTGTTTACATTGCGTGGAATGGTGCGTTGTGATTGGTTAAGCGGATATGTCGCATTTTGCAGAAAAGGGAGACTAGCGTTTGTCGCGGTTTGAAAAGAAAGGGAGAAAACATTACATAATAACACGGCGGATATCGCCTTTTACGTAAAATTAAACATTGTTTTGTATCTGGTCGGTATTGAAAAGTCAGATTTTTGCTGTAACTCATTTTTTTTAAATGGCGTTTAGCGCGTTTTGGAACCAAACTCTTCATTTCTAGTAATTATGCACAGTATATAATAGTATATTTAAAACTTTTGGATGGACACATTTATTCATTCATACACTCTAAACAATGCTGGGTTGTTTGTACCCAAATTTGTGTCTAATATGGACAAACCCAAATGTTGGGTTTATAACGTCATTTCAATTTTGACCCAACTTCAACTTTAATTTTCAACTGTAAATTTTTAATTGCATTTTTAACCCAACATTTGGATTTGACTTTATTTGGCCCAAATTTGACCCCCCAAAAAACCCAGCATTTTTTAGAGTGTACACTACCATTTAGAAGCTGTAATGGTTTTTTAAATGTTTTTGAAAGTATCTTATTCACACCAAGGATAAGACTTGATCAAAAATACAGTAAAAAAGCAATGTTGTGACATTATTACAGTTTAAAATTGTAAATATAAATACAAAAAAAAATACATATTTTGTATTTCTGTGATGGCAAAACAGAATCTTCAGTGTTGGATGATCCTTCAGAAATTGATTTTGTAATCAATGTTGAAAACAATCATACTGCATAATATTATTGTAGCGGAAACCATGATTTTTCTTTTTACGGTTCTTTAATAAATAGAAAGCTCAGTAGAACAGAATTTATTCAAATTTTTGTAGTGTTCTTTCATTGTCGGTCTAAGCAGCACATATCTGCAACTTGTTGCTTTACATGTCGGTCAGGTGGTTTCTCAGGCTAGAATTAGCTGTAAATTGGACCAGATTTTGTATATAAATTATATAATTTATGGGAGGGGAAAAAAGGTATTGGAAAAATTTGAATTGAATTTCAATCCTCACCAAGTTACATGAACAGCATTTGCTGCAATATTCCACTCTCTTTTTGTATCTCTATCTGTCTTTATCTCTGGTTCAGAGGAAATGTAGACAAAGAGAAGAGAAATGGAGTGAGGGTCATAGATGCAGACGTAACATGAGAACCATCTCTTGCTGTTTCAGCACTCGGGCAGGATATAGCGACCCTTAAAATGGTTAAAGCATGTCAAACTGCAAGGGTGGCACAGTCAGTCCTGTGAGTTATAGACTGAAGATGACAAATGCAGTGGGACCATGGGGAGAACAGTGTATGAGGGATCATCCAGGATCTGTGCAGAATACTTGAAGAAGTCCCTATTGGCATTGCAGAACTTTAAGAAAGAGAACTGTTATGAATTTATGATTTATGTATATTTAAAATCCAAATGAGTCAGTGGAGCTTTTTTTTTCTTTCTCTTTTTTTTCATTTTAAACAGTTCTGATAGACCAGCGACGGGTGAATCTAGTTAGCATTCTAGCTCATATCCATGCCACTCGTTCAGGCAAGTTAATTAATGTTTAAGGGGGCACTCTAGTCAGTCCTGGTTAATATCACACAATCTCAAGTGGATATTTCTCTCACCTGTTTTAATGTTCATTAATATGTATGCTGATAAATATGTGTATGTGTGCGCAACAAATGTCTTGCTCTCACATGCTCTGGCATGTGCAGTGATGAAACTACTCTCCTAATCAGAGCTGATGTAATCAGAAGTCAGCCCACCTATCTCACTCACTGCCTCTGTTTCCCTAGACTACTGAGACAGATTTCCCCACTGCAGTGCACTCTCCCTGCTAACAGGTCATTGCCATTCAGGACAGATTATCTTCCAGTATGGGCGCTCCAGTGCCCAACACTTTGTGTATACGCTTGTATACCCACAAACTAAATTGCATTAGCATAGCTGTCTTGGTCAAAACAGATCATTTACAGTGAATAGACTTAAAGGGATAGTTCACCCAAAAATGAAAATTCTGTCATCATTTCATTGTCGTTAGACCTTTTTATCCCTCCATTGACAGCTACACAACTACAATGTTGTCGCTTCAAAAAATTCATAAGGAGATTGTTAAAACTAATCCATATCAATTGAGATTGGATTTGGGTTAGGCAGTCTGGTGGTATAATAGATTTTAGATTATAGGTTTTGTATGAAAGATTTTGGTTTTCCTCAAAATGGCCTCCTAGAGAACTGACTTGCCTGATGTCATTATGTTTGTATTGATGTAATATAAATATTTTGTGAGGTTTTGTCGAAATGGTCAATTACAATGGTTTGTGATGGGTTGTATTAATGTAAATGGGTTGAATATTAGTTTGAGCAATCCAGTAATGCTTTGCATACACCATAATTTTTCATAATTTTAAGTGTTATAGATATATAACTTCATGCTGATACTGCAAATTGAAACCCTAATTCTGTATTATTTAAACTTTTTGGAAGTTTTTTAGAATATATATATATATATATATATATATATATATATATATATATATATATATATATATATATATATATATATATATATATATACATACAGCTATGGAAAAAATTAAGAGACCACTGCCAAATCAGCAGTTGCTCTGGATTTATTATATATAATATAAATAATAAATCCAGAGCAACTGCTGATTTGGCAGTGGTCTCTTAATTTTTTCCATAACTGTATATATATGTATATATGTATATATATATATATATATATATATATATATATATATATATATATATATATATATATATATATATATATATATATATATATATATATATATATATATATATATATATATATATATATATATATATATATATATATATATATATATATATATATATATATATATATATGTATATATATATATATATGTATATATATATATATATATATATATATATATATATATATATATATATATATATATATATATATATATATATATATATATATATATATATATATATATATATATATATATATATTATGAATTTAGGATGTGTATACATATACATTACATTTTAAAACTATTTTTAAGTTATTTTAATGATTGTTTTAATGTTTCTGAAAGAAGCTAAATACAGTATCAAAATACAGTAAAAACAGTAATATTGTGAAATGATTTACACATAATTTATTAAATTACTACATATTTAGAATGACTGCTTAGTATTGTAAAACATTTTAAAATGCAATTTATTTCTTTATTAAAGCTGAATTTGTTTTGAATTTTTTTCTTTATATATTAGTATACACTGCAAAATCCCCAGTGTTAAATTAACACTTAGAAGTGTGAATTATATAAACTCTGAGCAGAGTGTTAAATCAACTGAGATAATTAAGTCAATAATTGAGTGATGATTGAGCATTATTGAAGACAACTGATGTTAACAAGCAGAATCACTGAAGGAGAAAACCGGAATTTGTAAGTCACCATTATGGTGATCAGTGTTTGCTTTAGTTGGGCTCTTGACCCTTAATTCATTAACCTTAATTCTAAGAAAATGTGTTCTGAGGGTGATGGTTGTGTTTTAATATAATCAATATTTCAATCATGCATTGCTGTATCAATAAATAATGAGCTTATGTTCGGAGGTAATCTGTTTGTCACCATTGCTGAGATTTATATGATCATTCTTGATGTCTGTGTGTGCCTACATAAAATATTTTGGGGATTTATTTTTTTATTTGCTCGTTTGGATTTCATTCAGGGATTTTGCTGTGTATAATATGACTGTTTAAAACATTTCCTTTGTTTCATTCTCCCACTCCAGCCCTTCCAAGCTACACCTGTGGAAATCCAGGCCAGCTGCTCAACGGCATGCAGCAGGGCTCTACTTTCAACATCGGGGACAAGATCCGCTACAGCTGCAACCTGGGTTACGTGCTGGAGGGCCACACTGTGCTCTCATGCCTGGCCACCTCGTCCCGGCACCGCTGCCTGGGACTTCCCCCTGCCGTACTGCCGAGGTGAGTCCGGGGTGGGACTGAACCTCCTCCAGAGAGTCTCAAGAAAAGGCTACCAAGTGTCTTTTTCAGGGCTGACAGATATCCCAGCATTTAGTGGCAGGTTGGCTGCACAGTTCTATTTTTCCTGGATGAGACACAGTAGACACCCCCGAGGTGATACCTGCCGACGTGTGAAAGCCACACAGGCATGTTGTGTAAGACAGCGGGGTCACGTGATGGCGCGTTAGCCGTTGCCTGAGGGGCAGGGATATCCAAATGCTCTCCGTCATGATACTCTCAAAACATGCTGACAGTTTCGAGGCCAAATATTAACATGATGCGAGCCCCCATTGACATCTTAAGTTCAGTCAGTTTAATGCAAAGCACAGGCTCATACATATGCATAAGTGAACTCTGTATATGCATGCGTTTATTTTATGAGAGGCATATTCACATATTCATGACAGTCTCATAAAAACATACACAGGTCTTGCAGTTAATAAAACAATGACAAAGTACTCCACAGATAATAGCATGTATAATGTATTAGTGCAAATGCGAGGGCAATGAACAGTATCTGCGGTCTCCAGATAGAGTGTGAGTGTGTTCTCGCAGGCCAGTATGAACCAGGGCCATCTGTGCCCGGGCTGGGGGACAGGAAGCCCACGTAAAGACACACATGCTCAGGCACGCAATGCCAGAATGAGACCCCTTCTTGCCAATGCTTCCTCTGAATTTTAACAATCAAATATTTATGCAAATTTTCCAGTTAATATTCTTTATTTACATGCAGAATTGTACAGCTTTTATTTATTTATTTATTTATTTATTATTTTTTTTAAGAAAAGTACAATGTGGTAATGCATTTTATTTTACTGTATTATTTTATTTTATTCTGTGTGTTACCATTGTATCTATTTATTACTGTTGATTATGTTTTTTTATTTTTTTATTCTTTTTTTCTTGAGGGTTGTTATGCTGCTTTAAGGTTTTTTTTTATTATTATATTCACAACAGTATCATACTGCCACATTAAATATTAAGAAAAAGTAATCTCTACAATATTTAACTTTAGATGACAAAGTAACCACAAACTTTAATCTTTTAATTCTACAACATTATTCTCATGATTTTTCCTTTATTATTAAAATATTGCAAATTGATACTTATGTACATACTTAATAGATACTTAAAATTCTTACTCATCATTTTAATGTGGCCCTACATTCAATGGAACAGATTTACTATCTGCTTGCGCCAGCACAAAACCTCTTTTGCCGGTAAACTACTGTCAGGATTTACTACGCAGTGAAAAATTAGCGCTGAAAAGGCATGGACGGAGTTTTTTTTTTTTGCGGCTGACCTTATTGCATATGCATTTGTAGGAGTTTCCCTTTCAGAAGCAAAATTAATTGGAAAAGAATATTTAAATTAATCATGCAATGTGATTTACTAAGGTTTGCGATTTTTACTGGTATCTGCGCCATTACCACCCAAAAAAAGCATGTCTTAAACCAGATGCTAATTTGTGCTGCTCTTGGTAGATTGCGTTGGTATACACTGTAAAAAATATTGTTGTTTTAACTTTAAGTAACCTGGTTGTCTTAATTTTAAGTTGATTGAACTGGAAAAAGTGAGTTAATACAATGAAGGAGATTAATTTAATCATCAGAAACTCAAAATAATAAGTTATCTCAACTAAATATATTATTTAAGTTGATTTGACAAAAGAAACAATGTTGTGATAAATCTTGAAAAAAAAAAAATATATATATTTTTTTACAGTTTAGAAATGATTCGGCTGCGTCTGTGATCTTTAATTTGTGCGTTGTCAGTAGATCTGTATTTTTTTTTTTTTTTTTGGAATTGTGCTAATTTGCCCTGTTTAGTAAATCTGGCACTAAATGTTCAGTCGGCTTGGAAATCATATCTGCTTTGTATCCTCTATCATCTTTTAGCTTTTATCTCTCTCCCATTTGAATAGTTTTAGATTAATTAACCATGCAACTGCTGCCAAACAGATTTCTGCTCTGTACTATCTAGAAAAAAAAAAACAGCAAACCAACGGCCTTTATAGCCGGCAGCAGACAGCCTCTTCTCAGGCTGATTATGGGTGGCCAGAAGGTGGCTGGATGTTGGGTCATTTTCCTTAAAGGAGTCACACAGTGCCAGAAAGGCTTCTTTGTCCCCATTAGTGCTCATCTTCCAGGCCTCTTCTTATAAACACAACACTCAGACTCCATTCTGCCTTATTTGCCATTTTCAATAGAGCATATTATAAATATTTGATCTAATAAGCTTAGATGACTACATTTATATGCATTAATAAATACCCTCCCAAATGAATACCCACATTCAGATCTCTGGCCTCTAAGCCTCTCAGCATGGTCTGTATCCTCACATCCTTCTCAACCCCCTCTCACTCGCACTGCACGAACACATTCAGTATTTTGCATTCGAAACGTCAAAATGGCGGTCTGCTGGCATGCCACCCTCCTTTATGGCACACTGAACAGGATGATTGTTCCAGAAGGAAGATAAGAGAAAAGCGAAAAAGTTGAAGTCGGAGGGTCTGGTTGGATCTGTTCTTCCTCCAAAATCCTTTTCTTTTGCCTATTGTTGTTTTGTATCAGCGCTGGCTCTCGGGTCTCAGGGTGCCGCTCCACACCACTCGCTGGTGTGTTACCATGGCAGCTGCAGAGCCCGAGGAAGGCAGTATGAAGAGATGAAACACAAGCAGGCCATGTTTTGTTGGGGCTTAGATCTTTATGCATCACACATCATCTGTTTATCCAAGCCAATTTAACAAGTCATATTGACATTAAAGAGACTTCCTTGGGCAGTTCAAAGGTCTGTTTGAGCTGATTAATAAAAGCGGTAGTTTTAAACTGAAATTCTGTTACTTATAGTAGCTGTCATGAAATGGGGGTGCTTTGATTGATACCATGATGTTTTTTTTTTTAATACCATGACAATGAAGGCTTGCCCTATACTCTAGATTATTGTACTTTGTACTTACCATTGCATTATATTGGTTTTGCTATGATTATAGACCTTATGCACCAGAGAAACGTGGGCGCCATCATCTTTAGAATATTGTCTTTGAACTTCCGGTTTCCCGGTCGCTCTGTATATTTCTATGGCATCGCTGTCGAGGAATAATTAGCTGGTGAAGTGGATTTACTTATTGTAGAGTTAACAAAAGTTATCATGAGGATTGTAATGTTTATCATGAGCATTGTAAAGCAGATGTCTTAACAAATGTCGACCGGGAAATTTTTTACGAGCAGTTCATTCATACCTATGCAAGATCGCTGTCAAAATACAGACCGGAAGGCAAAAGACAACGAGTGCAGCACTGAAAAGGGGTGGGGCTACATAAGGTCTATACCAATAGGTTGTTTTGCTTCATCATAGGTGCGTATACTTCTACAGGGATGAACGACAGATTGACAGCAAATATGATTTTTATGAATCCAATTGCTAACACAGAAAAAGTAAAAAAAAAATACATTTAAAAAAATACATAATAATAATAAACAATGATGACATTCCCATGACTTTTCAAAAGCAGTAATAAAAATAATGATTACGACAGGCAGAAGAGAGAAAAAAAAATGCCAATTTACTGTTACTCCCTCAGCTGTTGTATTAGAAACTCTCTTGCAGATGTTAACATTTTCTCTTTTTTATTTAATGGAAAAGGACTATATGCTTAATTTTGAGGTCGGTCAAAGTTTTTAAAGTTATTTTTAAAAGAAGTCTCGTATTTTCAAGGCAGTAAAACAGTCTCATTGTAAATATGATTACCGTTTTAAATAACTGTTTTACATTTCAATATATTTTATGTAATGTATTCCTGTGATGCAAAGCTGAATTTTCAGCGTATTACTCCAGTCATTAATGTAACACAATCCTTCAGAAATCATTTTATATACTAGTTTGGTGTTCAAGAAACATTTATTATTATTATCATCAATTTTAAAAACAGTTGTGCTACTTAATATTTTTTGTGGAAACCATGATGCATTTTGTTGAGGATTCTTTGATATATACAAAAAAAAAATAATAATATTTTGTAACATTATGAATACTTTTATTTAGCAAGGACATATAATTGATAAAAAATGACTGGATAGGAATCAATTTCTTAAAAAAAAAAAAAAAAAAATAATGTCCGCAAACTTTTGAAAAGTGTATATGTAGGGATTTATGATTTGTTCTCTGTCTTACCATTTGCATAATGTATTGTGATTGGTCTTGTATTCCTTGCATATCGTCGCTGTCCGATGAAAACCGCGTATGTCCATTTTGCCGATTTTGAGATTTTTTCACGCATAGAATGTCCAGGTTCATTTCCGTATACAGCATGCTTCACATTATCTAAATGACCAATGAAAAGTTGTGAAATCATGTCATCTGATTTCCACATATTTCCATTTGCTGTCAATCACGCAGCGTATCTCCCACAGACAGTATGGTATATCCCCGCCCTGTGGAGGCATCTTGCCGTTCTCGTGAAGTTTCTCGCCGGTCTCGTCTCTGAGACCCCTACGCCTGGTATTATAATGTGATCTGTATCCAGATAAGTTATCCGGATAATAATAAAAGGCATGTTAATGCAAGGTATAAATTGCGATCGGATTGTGATCAGGATCTGCCTGAAGGTAACGTTAGTCTGGCTCGCATTGTGTTCGGATCTTTACTAGGTGTAAATGCAATCTGGTTGTTGACACCACATATGTATATTTTACTCCTCCCAAAAATGCTAAAAAAAAAATAAACGAGTGAGAGCGCGTTATATAGGCTATGACACGTTATAGTCCGATATGACGGCGCTACTGCAACACGCATCACAGCAGATGAGCAGCTGTGTCAAAAGTGAAAGTAAGTCACAGACACAATCATCTTCAAGAAAATAAATGAAGTGATCTTACAGGGCAGGCTGTTGCCACACTCTCTTATTGATGTATGTCTTTGATTTTGAAATTAGCTGATGATAAAATGCAGCTCATATCTGTAATAAAATGCAGCTCATTTCCGACAAAATTACGGTAGGATTGTGTAAATAAAGTATCACTCTAGCATCGCCATGCCAGTGTATTGATTTATTGTCTCTTCATAGTTTGCAAGAGACATTTAATATACTGAGCGTATTTGATAAACTGAGCGTAGCCTATTCATCTGTCAATATGAAACGCGATTTGGTCATTCTAATTAATGATCGGAAGAACGTGTATCGACCACCGTTACTATACAATATGCACGTATGTCCATTTAAACTCGATTTTGGGTCAAATATGGATTATATCATGACACTGTCAAGAATATGGTTACATTTAAAGATGTTGTGCCAAGCATGACAACGCTACGTTCAGCTGCTTTTGAAATTACATGTTTTTTTCACTTCCTGAAAAGTAACCGTTTTGGACATACGTGAGTTTCATCGGGCAGCGACGATATATTTAATAATTTATTGCACTGTAACATTATTTATTTACCTTTTGAAAACCTTTTTTTTTTGAAAGCACACAAAGCAAAAATCAGATTTTTAGTGATTTTTGCAAATCCTAAATCATTTTTACAAAGCATTTTATAAACATTAGCAGTTTAGACATGAAGTCACAAAGTCTCAACAAGATCAAACGACCAGACTGAGAGGCAGAGCTGAGGCCAGTGATCGGCGTGTTCTACTGAAGTGTGAAGGAAACTCTCTGCTGGAATACCAATAGCCGGTCCTCCCTTCGAACCCTCCCTCCCTGCATCCATTGCACTTTTTTTCCCTCTCCATCCCTCTGTTCCAGAACTCTCAGAGGCTTCTCCTCACATATGCTCTATGTCTCTCTGGGGAAATGTAAGAGTGACGGATCCGACAGAAGACTGACAGGGCCCGGGTCCTCCGCCGTTTTCCACTCACAGAAAAGAAATCATGCGATTAGCCAGTCACCACTAATGAATCCCATGCTGGCCTGTCAGAGAAGAACTCATCACCCATCAGTGACAAGCAGGCTCCTTCACCTGTGTGAGACACACACACACACTGCACTGGCTCTGACATAGAGTTTGTTTATTTGGTTGGTGAGAGACAATTTTGCTTGCTAGCTAGGTGTGATGACTCACTTTTTCTCTCACATTGTCTTCCCTTCCACAAACTCACACACAAACGCCAACTCATACGCCTCCTAAACAAATCTCCAATCACTCTCTTTCCCCCTCAACCCTTCTTTTACCCCAGAGAGGCTTCTAGTTATCATTATGAGTCACTCACTCACACAGAGTCTCTTTGCTCCTTTACTTGCCTGGAAGGCAACATATCCACTTGGCATGCACCCATAATTCAGAATTCTTCTGTAGCTATCAAACTGGAAGCTTTACAAAGTCTTTGCATGCCACATTTTTACCGTACGTGTGATCAGTGGCCTGCTTTTTTCTAACTGGAGTACAAAAGAAACCTTATTTAAAAATATATACGGAAGTTTAAGTATAAAATAGTAATGTTTGATTGAACAAGATATTCTTAAATGCTGAACAAGACATTAATTGGACAAGACTCTGAAACCTATTATTATTTTTTACTTTACACTCAACTTGTTATGGTGATATCAAATGTAATGCTAATAATAAAGTATTAAGGGGGGGGGGGGGGGGGTTGACTGTTTTTTTTTCTTTGCCTAATTGTGTTTATGGGGTGCAATATAACATGTATTCATGTTTTTTCTTTTTTTAAAAGTCTTATTTTTCATAAACTTCACCTTTATTGTCAGCCGCGCTCTCCTCTGTCCCCTGAACGAGTGGTTCACTTCCTGATTCTATGAAAACACTCCCTCAGAAACGGGCGGTGGGCTCAGATTGGTTAGTTTGGGCCGGTGTGTTGTGATTGGCTAAACTGTCGCTCACGTTGTCCGGAAGGTTAACGCCCATTACCTTTACGGGCGAAACGGATATGTCATGAGCTCCGGTCCAGATGTAAATATGTGTCGAACTGCAGTATCAGTTTCAGGCAGAATCAGACCGAGAAAGCCGCGATGAAGAGAGTCAAACAGAACCTCACCACACACGGCTCTTACTAAACGTTTCTGAA
The DNA here is from genome assembly GCA_030378365.1 of Hybognathus amarus. Classification (NCBI taxonomy): domain Eukaryota; kingdom Metazoa; phylum Chordata; class Actinopteri; order Cypriniformes; family Leuciscidae; genus Hybognathus; species Hybognathus amarus. The sequence goes on from JAQIUQ010003576.1 coordinate 480,147, forward strand.
TGATAATTTACTAAAATTTTTTAACTTTATACACGTTTGTTTTACACAATAGCATCTGACTGGCAACAATAGCAACTGACTGGCTACTAATGTGATACTCAAACAGTGTTGGCAAGTTTATGTTCTTGATCAAATCGAAAATAACGTCATAAAACATATATACATGAAAAATACATTTACAACATTAGTCCTTATACAAAATTCATGTTTGTATGCGTTCGTAGACACAAAATAGCATAACCACTAGCCTATAGTGGCAATAAAGCCAGTCTTCGTCTGGAATTATACATGAAAATACATTTAAAATGATGAAGTCTTAGCCTACTTACAGGTTGTGGCCCAACAACTGCTGCCTCTGGTTTTAAAGTTGGATCTGCTTCATGTTTTAGTAACAGTTTCTTGTTGAATCCGGCATTGAACTCGTGGATATTCTGGAAGCTGTCTTCCGTAAAATGCGCAGCACAGAGAGCTAAATTACGATAGTCACTTTCAGGAACATAATCAAACATAAATTGTATCCATTGTTGAAGTACAGCGTCCGTGGGAAGTCCGAGCACAGAAGACCTGACAGCTGTGTGAACACAACACAAACTGCACTAACACAACACAAACATGCACTATTTAAAGATCCTACAGTAGATGCATTTGTCAAAACTCACAACTTTCAAAGATGTGTCTAAAGAAAGGTATTTGGGGTGATGTTTCAGCCAACACACTGTACTTCTATTCCTTACAGCCTTGTCTTCATTCATGTCCAATGTATTTATGTCAAACAATGGCACTACCCTGACTAAGGTCTATGGAGATGACCAAACCTTGACACTGCAGCTAAACCATCTCAGATTATATAAGATTTCTACCAAAACTCACCCTGGATATCTTTTAGTCCCTGATTACATGAAGATACAGCAGTTTGTTTAAATTTTTTCTGCATTTTGCGATAGAGACAATGCCTCTTTAGATGGTGTTGAGATTACACTCTTTGAAAAGGATGTCAGGTATCCAGACTCAACTTTTCTCCATGTCAAGAAGTTTTGATTTCTTACTTTTCTCAGGGGAGATATGCATTACAAAAAAAAAAAAAAAAAAAACAGTGGGTCTGTTGCTTTGCCTTCACCCTCAGTTGGCTCGGCTCTTTTTACCTCACCTCACGGACTCGCTGTCAGGAAGAAAGACTGAGCATCAAGAGAGCAAAAAATAGAGAGATTGCATTTGATTCACTAAGGAAGGTTAGGAGAGCCATGGGGCTCAATTACCACAGCAGCCTTTAAGTGCCTATTTATTATATAATCGTCTCCTTAACACACTTTTAAGGAGTAGAATTGGTTCTGACTAGAAATAATTAACAAAATTTTACATAGGTCTCAGTTAATTACCCCCATGTTACACTGAGTTGCATCACTGGCCTGCGAGTGTTGCCCGAAACCTCAAGACCCCCATTGTGTGTCGCGGCATCGAATCGCTTTATATTTCCAGCCATTTTTCTCTACCAGAAGATCAAGGAAATTGAAGTTAAACTTGTCTGAATTTGTGTCATCTCTTTACAGCGGACGATGGCTGTGGTGGCACACTGCGGGGTCAAAGCGGTATCATCACTAGTCCAAATTACCCCAGGATTACAACAACAACGCAGACTGCACCTGGACAGTGCTAGCCGAACCAGGTGACACCATTGCCCTGGTCTTCTCCGATTTTCAATTGGAAGAAGACTACGATGTTCTGGAGATAACCGGCACGGAAGGATCCTCTCAGTGGTGAGTGCCCTAACATTTTTTTTATTTTTTTTTTAATTCATCTCTGAGAACCAAAGTATGCCGATTATTGTATGCTCCGCTAAGCAGCGCGAACGCTTGTTGTGGTGCTGTTGGCAGTGGGGTAGGTGTTTTACGAAAAAGGAAGCTAGGAGAACCACAGTCGTGAAACATCTCAGCACTTGTTCAATGGAACATAACCAAATCACAGCTTGATTCAATTATTCAGCACATAATGCGCACAGAGCTAGGACCAAATAGAGGGGATAAAAACGTTGCAGTCCATCGCAAACCTTGTCTGGGGAGCACCGGAGTACTGTTCATTTATGAAAATGGTTTTATGGGCTCTTAGCCTCCGCTTTCACACAATTTTCTTTTCACACCCATTAAGTACTGTAACAGGTTCTCAGAAATTCTTATTGGATCGGGACGGGATGTTTTTATTCTATCAGGATGTAGACCTAAATGTGACATTCTTCTAATGACAGAAGGTTAGGTTTGAATTTAAAGGATAGTAGTGTGTATTTTTATTATTATTATTTTTTTTTAGAATATGCTAGAATACTTAATATGTAGAGACGGATGCTGTTGTTAGGTTCACTCTACAGAAATTATAGAAATTATACACTGACTCGACCTTTGATCTGTTGATGATTGCGTATGATACATTCTAATCCATGTTATTGTATGTGTTTGTCCTAATCAGTGGTTGTGGTTGGGCTTTGCTGACTTAAAAATATGTATTGAATTAATATATGAATTGCATTTGCACTTGGTTTAATAGTTCCATTTGTCCAAACATAGCTGAAGCAAACTTTTTGTTTTCACACAAGAAGAAAACCAATTAAAAAATGCTGTTAACACTTTATAATAAGGTTTTATTCATTTTATCTATGCATGTGTATCGTGAACAAACTTTTTCAGCTATTGTTACTCTGTTAATTTAAAACTAAAATATGATTCATTGTTATTTCCTGTTGTTTTTTCATAATAGATAAGATACCTAATGTGAACTCTGGCACAAAATGAACCTTTGGTCTAAAAAAACATGTACCTAGTCAACCGTTTTCTGAGATTTGTTTTCATGATAATTGAATGTAAATAGTTTTATCTCTAAAAACTGTTTCAGCGTATAATGCTAGTACTGGCGGCATTTACTAAGTAAAAAGAAATCGCTAGTTTATACCACTAACAATGCTTAAAATAGCCCCACACTAACACAGTAACATAATCAGGGTCCATACATGCAAAACAAAGCATTTATATTTATATTTGCTGCAACATATTAGCTTCTTTCTCTAGGTTGCAAATTGAACTTTATGATAAGGTGTTGCCATAATGTCACTAATTTTTGTTGTTGTTGTTTTGTAGACTGGTTTACACACAGCTTTGAAAGTATTGAGAGTGATAACATAAAGACTCATTGGACTACCATGGGGATAATGAGACTATAGACTGTGAACAATGAGCCTCTTAAGTGGCATGTAAATGAACATCCTCCCAGCTTCTGGGGTCCAGACCTATGCATGCCTAGGTCTTATTGAGCTGTGACACCCTGTACTGAAGTCATGAGGCATAGATGTGTGTTTGCCTCTTTGACACGCTCTCTGAGGGTCAATGGAGAGTGCTGAAAGAAGGTTGTTTCTGGCCAGAGGAGGCAATCGATAGACCCCACTTCTCTCTGTCCCCTTGCTGCCACCATGCATGGGGTCACTGCTAAGCCCTTAATTAAACAGGCAATTATCAGAGGGTGAGGAGTGAGCAGACGGAGAGAGGCGAGATGGTGTCGTTTCGACCTTGGCATGTTCTAGAAGCCTCAGGGAGAGTAAAATAAAGAGGGAACGAATGACCAGAACTTCATGGGCAATTAACCAATGGAAATGGCCAAAAATGAACAAAATAAGAATCAAACACAGTCAGAGCGGCCAATTGCAACACAGCAACAGGCGGAAAACCAGATTGGTCTATGCGGGTTTGTATGAGTTGTTCTGCTTATCTAAGGGTGGATTACTGTTTTTATTGTTTAACTGCTGGAGAAGTAGAGCTCTGTAATTTTCCTGATCCGGAAATTGTGGAATCTAGTCATAAAAATGTAATCTATGATGAGGAATGTCATACAGTAAAAGTAGGGCTATTTCAGCCTATGGTCTTCATTGGCTGCCCGCAGACCCACTCTCAAACACTGTAGCTGAGGCCTGAAAGAGTTTGGTTCATGTTTTTGACACGTTGAGAAGGTGTGGTTTTCAGCACTGCAAATCCACTTTCCACGCACTTCCAAACAGTAAGGATAAGGCTGGAATTAAGAGTAAAAATATGACACCATCACTACTGTTCATGTCACTGTGTATTAAGTGGCGAGGAAACCTCAAGAGCTGAAATTCAGATATGGCAATACATTAGGTGTTTTTCATATCCCTGATATGTACTGTAAGCTGTAGACCAATCACAACAGACTGGGCCATTTGACCAATCAGAGCAGAGAAGGCTCCTGAAAGGAGGGGTTTACAGAGAAAGAATCTCTGAATGCACAGTGAGAAATAAGGTGATGTGCAATGTATATTGTGAGAAAATTCAAGTGTGTTATTATTATTAGTATTATTTATTATTATTTTTTTATCCTTTACTGCATATAAATCCATTGTAGTAGACCTCAAAAATAAAATTAGGGATTAAAACAAAACTTCTGAAAAAAAAAAATAAATAAAACATAAGACATTACAATATATATATATATATATATATATATATATATATATATATATATATATATATATATATATATATATATATATATATATAATATATTCATGATTAGTAATCACATTTTTTCTTCTGTGAAATCAACTTTTATTTTTTTATAATTTATATAGTAATATGTTATTATAATAATATTTTTTATGATATAATAATAATTATTATTATATAATAATTTATTTAGTTCAGATAACATATAATTTTGAGTTTCTGATGATTAAATCATTCTCACTTTTTCCATTTCAATGAACTTCAAATTTGAAGGCAACCAGGTTACTTACTTTTTTAAGTTAAACCAACAATATTTTTTTACAGTGATTGTTTTAAATATTTTAATAAATTGTTAATTAATTTATATATCCTTTCTATTTATTAAAATTTTGTAAATCATTAAAATGTAATCTAATTTGGAGAAAAAACAAAAGTGATTTCATAGGGCCCTAGAGAATTCATTGGCATTTATTTGCTAACATTTGCTTGCATGTTTCTCAGATATGTAGTTGGCAGTCTGGCTAGGTTTGAGTACGATGATTTACAAATGTGGGTGTGTAGAGGTAAATGACACATTCCTCAGATAAACAGGTGTCTCGTAAATGAAGCGGTCACCATTGTAGACACGCCACCGGAAGAAGGAAAGTCAAAGGCTGCATGCACAAATCAATATGCAAGTGATCAGGAAGAAAAACAGTGCTGTTCTGTGTCAGGACCTGTTTCTATCACCCTGAGCATTTGATTGGCACGAGGACGTGTCGGTGTGCTGTGCAGGGCCCAGCAAACAACACTGGACACTCAGTCATCTGCCTGCCTATATTGAGTAGGGCAGCAGGGTTACCCATGAATCACTCCAAAGAGCCCCTCATTCCCTAGCGTTCTCTTTTAGCACAGATCCACTGAGCGGCAGAACACTGCTATATCAACATGGGATTTTCACTCAGTAAAACAAGTTATCAACAACACTGGAAGCATATTCTTACGAATATGCACGATATGAGCTAGCGCCTTGGGAAAAGGAGAATGCAGCACACCCAGCGTTTTCTACATGTTTTTAGGCGCTATATGTGAATTCGGCCTTAAAGTGGCCTTTTATCGTGGCCAGCCTAAGGCACACCTGTGCTATAATCATGATGTCTAATCAGCATTTTGATTTATCACATCTGTGAGGTTACTGGATTATCTCGGCAAAGGAGAAGTGCTCACTAACACAAATTTATACAGATTTGTGAACAATATTTGAGATAAATAAGACTTTTCTGTACATAGACAAAGTCTTAGAACTTTGAGTTCAGCTCATAAAAAATGGGGGCAAAAACAAAAGTGTTGTGTTAATAATTTTGTTCAGTGTATATATAAAAATACTGAATATAGCAGACTTGAATTTGCTTCGACAGTCCAGTTCATCCTAAATGTGTTCTGGGATTTGTTCTAGTCGTTTAAGTTCTTATAAACGCAACTCAGAAATCATTTCAGTAGGGACCTTGTTTTGTACACGGGTGCATTGGAATGCTTGAATAGATTGCCCTGAACTGTTGCCACATAAGTAAATTCATGCAGTTCTTTTAAAATGTCACTGTATTCTGTAGCATTAAGAATTGTCTGTGGTGGAATTTAGCTGCATTACCAGTTAATTTAAGAGGATGTCCACATACTTTTGGCCATGCAGTGTAGATTAATGGACTGTTTGGAAAGGCTTTGTGTTTATCAAAGATTTACTTTTGAGCACAATGTGGTTTTCTAATCCACAAATTTTTCTCTCTCCCGATAATTCAATACATCAGAGATCCTTAAGTAGTTGTTTGTTTTTTGCAGATCTGAGGCATTCAGTTCTCTCTGGATAACCTCTCCCTGATCTCTTGTTACTCTGCAGGGTAGAGAGCAAAGAACAGGCTGGTGTACTTTACCTTAGAGCTGCCATAAGGGTTGTTTGTTATCAATGCATCTAAACAATGCTTTCTTCCTCTCTCTTTCTCTAACTAACCAGAGTCTCTATCTCTACATCTCCCTGGAGACTGACTGATGTTCAATAACTACGTGCGATATTGATTACCTGTTTCTTCTGAACTGTGAGAGAGAATGGTATTTATAGAAAGCACTGGATTTTTGGGATGGATCCATGGCTCGAAAGGTTATTCTGCAACCTGCATTTTTGAGATACTTTTTGAGAACATAGTGTTATAAATGCACTTGTTAAATCATTCGATGCCTTTCAATATCAGGGAGCAATTACATTTTGTCCAGCATATAACGAATTTGAATTGTATTAAATCTACTTAAAACACACATTAGACCAAGAATATTCCCTTAAATATTTCCTGACTTTATTTAAGCTACTGTTTTTGCTTTTGTCAATTTTGCTAACATGAAGTCATCCTTGATGTCAGAGTTGATATTGTGGCTTAATATATGGTCAAACTCTTGCATGTGTCATCATATTATGAAAATTTAACCAAATTTTTACTCAAATGGAGTTACAAGGTTTTTGATCAGTGAATGGCAGACATGTTTTGTCTGTCGTTAAAATAGCATCGGAGCCAGTAAGTTAATCACATTATAGTTTCATCAACTAACGTATATTAGTTTTAACCAAGCGGCAACAATCTATGGCCGGTCCCAAAACGGACCAAATATCCATAGATGTCATGTTAAAATATCCTTTTTTACAGCATAAATTTATATGTTTACAGTTTGGTCCCATGGACTTTTACTGTATTTTTCGATAGGTTCCGAGGTTTTTCTAACTTGTTAGTTTAGATCATATTTAGATATAAAATGTATGACAAAAGGGCGGTTAACTTTGATTGACAGCTTATAATGGGCTGCGCGGAGTGAATTTGACGTCTCGGCCATGATCTGACGCATCATACCACCTCTGTATCCTTTCTGAACATTTGTATTTTGTATTTCTCAAGATTTTCCAGTATGGCGCCGCCCATACCCCCCATAAGCAGCCTCAAACCCGTTCTTCAGAGAGTCTATGGGTGACGTGACAGATGCTTTGTCCATATTTTTTACAGTCTATGGTTTTAACGTATAAAAAGTTTATTGTACCTCTAGCTATGTAGGTGCTTAGTTAGGTGTGGGACGTAGATGACAAATCCTCTGTCAGTCACATGAATGCAGAATGTAATCTATAGAGAGCTACGGGAAAGGAAGTTGGCAATTACTTGAACCTTGCTGGCCAAACAAAAGCGCAAAACCTCTAACTCTGTCCACACTTAAATGAACAGTGTGCTATTGCTGGAAGTGCACAGGGTTTTGTGAGTGTCAGCCAGCAGAATGACAAAATCTCCTTTAGAAGCTTATGACTAAACCTCACAACTCCATTGGACTGTCAGTCAAACCTCATAACTCCACATTGCCTCAATCTTGAATGACGTATGCATACATTTTGGACTGTCTCCACTTGTTTGCAATGCAAGAGGTTAATAAATTACTGGTTTGAATATGTACAGTATTGTCTTTACTGGAGATTTATAGCCACCGTAGACAGTCTTAAATAGCCTGTGCATTGCATTTTATCTCTTTTAACATGAGATTTTGGCCAAATGACAGAGTTTTGCCTGGTTTTAAGGGATGATATATTAAAATAAATACTGAACAAGAAAGCATTGTAAGTCACTTTTGATATTTTGTTGTTTATCCTGGAAAACACTTATGCCTCAGCGCATTGGTGGAGGAATGAAGCTTGGCTTCATTTATTATTATTTTTTTCAGTGTGTGTTTGTTAAACTTGACGGCTAATCGGCACTCAAGTCACGCAGATCCCCGCCGAGACAATTCCCTTCCTGTCAGTCTTTACTCTGCAACCTCCTCCTCATTATTATTGAGTTTCCACGTCAGGATGCAGGAAGGCTTTTCTAATTGTCAGATGAAAGTGTGCCATTCTGAAGACGTTCATAGTGCCATTTCTTATTTTATTTTTCTCCTCTGCCCTCTGGTTACCATTTATAAAATGGTGCGAATCTCGGCCAGTACAAACACTGGGGAGGGAAGGTGTTGCGCTTCGCATGGAAATCTGAAGGAGTGTTGCAAATGTTCAGTTCTCCATGGTTTAGACACATGCCACGGATAATTACATCAGACTGTAAAAGCAGGTCAGCGTCTTACTGTGGAGGGAGATATCAATACCATTTCTCTACTGGATGCCTTTCTCATTCCGCATCCCCCTCTCTCTCTCTCTCTCTCTCTCTCTCTCTCTGTTTCCATCTCCCCCATCCTTTTGATTTTTTTTCTTTCTGATTCAAGAGAGCTAGAGTTCAAACTAAAAGGAATTGTCTTTGGAAGGGGGATTCAGATACATGCACAATTTGTTCACCCAGATTAGAATCAAATTTATCTTTGTCACTGAATGTATTATTTCGTCGCTGTCCAATGAAAACCGCGTAGGTCCATTTTGCCGATTTTGAGATTTTTTGACGGATAGAATGTCCAGGTTCATTTCTGTATACAGCATGCTTCACATTATCTAAATGACCAATGAAAAGTTGTGAAATCATGTCATCTGATTTCCACAAATTTCCATTTGCTGTCAAAACTGTCAATCACGCAGCGTATCTCCCACAGACAGTATGGTATCTCCCCGCCCTGTGGAGGCATCTCGCCGGTCTCGTCTCTGAGACCCCTACACCTGGTATTAAAATGCGATCTGTATCCAGATAAATTATCCGGATAATACAAAAGTCATGTTAATGCAAGGTATAAATACGTTGTGATCTGATCTGCCTGACCATCTCGAGGTAGTCTGGCTCGCATTGTGTTTGGATCTTTACAAGGTAAACGCAATCTGGTTGTTGAAACCTCGCATGTAACATTAGAGCCCGTTCTCATCCTTTAGCATCACATAAAGCGCTTTATGACAAAACGGCGCTATACTACGCACATGGTACACTTTATCGTTTATATAACACGCGAACTCAAGGCGTCATAAATCCTTTAGCATAATATGAGACTACCCTACCCTACCCCACACCTACTGTAAACCTAACCATCACAGCGCGTGTTATATAAACGATAAAGGGTACCATGCGCGTAGTATAACGCCGTTTTGTCATATAACGTTCTATATGACGCTAAAGGATGAGAACGCGTTGAACATTATATTTTACTCCTCCCAAAAATGCTAAAAAATAAACGAGTGAGAGCGTGTTATATAGGCTATATGACATGTTATAGTCAGATATGACGGCGCTACTGCGACACGCATCACCGCAGATGACCGTATATTCATATATTTATCAAGCCAACGTGCAAACATCGCAAATAACAGTGAAAGTAAGTCACAGACACTTAATCATCTTCACAATCATCTTCAAGTAAAGAAACGAAATGATCTTACCTTGTTGCCACTCTCTCTTATTGATGTATGTCTTTGATTTTGAAATTAGCTGATGATCAATAAAATGCAGCTCATCTGTAATAAAATGCAGCTCATATCCGACGGTAGGATTGTGTAAATAAAGTATCAGTCTAGCATCGCCATGTCAGTGTATTGATTCATTGTCTCTTCATAGTTTGCAAGAGACATTTAATAAACTGAGCGTATTTAATAAACTGAGCGTAGCCTATTCATCTGTCAATATGAAACGCGATTTGGTCATTCTAATAAATGATCGGAAGAACGCGTATCGACCACCGTTACTGTACAATATGCACGTATGTCCATTTAAACTCGATTTTGGGTCAAATGTGGATTATATCATAACACTGGCAAGAATATGGTTACATTTAAAGATACGCTACGTTCAGCTGCTTTTGAAATTACGTTTTTTTTCACTTCCTGAAAAGTAACCGTTTTGGACATACGTGAGTTTCATCAGGCAGCGACAATTTACTAAAAAAGACAACAACAAAATCTGCATCATAACTAATGCACTGCTTTTTGTGGGTTGGTGTGTTCACCCAACAAATCATCAGGTTACGACTCTAACCCTGGTTCCCTGAAGAGGGAAAGAGACGCTGCGTCGGGACGCTGTGGGAACGCCCCCTGTGTAATTGCGTCATGAAGCACGAATGAAATCCATCCAATGGCGTAACTTCATGTTACGTGATCAACCAGGAAACTATAAAGCATACCTGGAACAAACAGTCACTAGCTTCTGATAGGCTGAAGCAAGTCACTCACAGGCATGCAGGGAGTATGATGTCACATGACGTTCCGTCACACCATTGGACTGATTTGATTTCATATTGGCACAGCTCGAGTTCCCTTGAAAGGGGATAATTGTTATTGAAATCTGTATGCTAATATCCAAACTGATTTAGTACATTATCAAATACACGCACCTTTGGTTTGCACAAGACACGTCTTTCTATAAAAACAAATATAACAATGATAGTTAGCAGTAAATCCAGTGAACTCAAAAATGGAATCAGTCCAAATCCTATACAAAAGACATCCGTTTTTGAGTTTATTGGTGATCTGGCTGCAGCTGTTCATGACAGATGTGTTAATGTGATAATTGTTTTCTTGGTATGAAAGGTCATCTAAATGTAAATACAGTAGATATTAGCATCTACAATTAAGCATACAATTTAACGTGACATACTCACGTTAAATGACAAAATAAATAGATAAAAAAATAGCAGTGGTTCTATCATCAACATGACTCAAGATGCCTGAAGCATTACATCTAAAAATTATGTATAAATGTGGACGTCTTCTTCCAGAGGAAATGACAAAGAAGGGGCTGTCAGGATGATGGGAGCTAAGTGCATTACCATTATAGTTTCTGGTTGTATGGTAATCCTTTTCTCTAAACTATACAACAACATCGCACTGGGCTTTGTGACATTGTCATTTCAATTATACCTTAAGTTGGGCTATTCTGCATGCATGTAAAATATGTCCTTCCCATCCTTGCAATGAATACCCTCCATGAATAATACACAAGACCATATGTTCTGGAGGAGTATGTGCTAAGCATGCAGGCAGAGATCACATGCAAACATACCTAGTGTTATGTCTCTTTTCTAGCCGGTGATCACCTGGGAGATGAGACTCTGCTGTGTTTTTGACTGCAGTGTTATTTAATAAGTAAATCCACACTACATCTAAGATGTCCGGACAGATTTCTGCTTGTGTGAATGCCTCGGAGGGGTAGATCTCCATCTCACCCTGTTCATGTTTCCACCATGTCTTTGCTGAAGCAGCAGAATTAAACTGAAACTATTTTTTTGGCTTCCCATCAAGGACAGTGTAAAATCAATAGCTGTCTCAATAGTCCGCCTGATGCACTTATCAAAATCTCTTCTTTTTTTTTTTCACGAGTCATGTTTTATTTAGGCATGTGTTGGTCTAATGTCTCCATTCGAATTTAGCCATCCATCAAAATTGCACAGCTGACAGACGCTTAGATGGTTTTTCGCAATATCAGATTGCTTACACGCATCCTCTCGGTTTGTAAAATTATCACAGTCTTCTGCCAGCAGACACCCATCTGAAATCAAAATAGACAGGAAAACGGTCCGTAAACTCACGTTTAGTTGCTTCCTATCAGTGTCATGATCTAAATCAGCATTTTTTTGCTTTCTGAATATCACAAGAGCTTTTAAAAGGAGGGCAAAATGACACAGCGGTACATATGATTGAGATTTGGAAGCCTATAAATATATTTTAGAGCAGTCTATGGGACGGGTGGGTGTGAACCCATTGGTTTTGGCCTGGTGCACTGTAAATTGACCTCTTCTAGGTCCCTGCTTTGCATTTGGCCCACATTGAAGAACTGCAAGAAGACTGCAAGAAGATTAGGACCAATAGTATAAGTGTAATCGTATGCAAGTTTAATGTTGTAGCGCCTTTGTTCATTGTAATGATAGACGTGGACCGGACAATGAGAGATTAAAGGTAATGGATTGGATCAGCCCCTATTCCTCACTGCTGATTACCCAGCTCTCCTCTCATTTTTATACATGCCGCTCGACTGGGAATGCCTCCAATCTGCTCGCTGGGTTTCACGAGCATCGGTTAAGCGCACACACTGTGTGACAGCACACTGAACAGCTGCAGTACTTCGTATTACCTAAATACAAAAGTGTGTAGAAGTGTCGGGAAGTATCTGTCTAAACGCTTATTCTTTCTGACTAAAGATTATTAAAAGTGAGGGTACCATGGGGTTGGATGAAATTGACAAACTTATCAACCTGAAACTTTTCACTTGATTTTACAGTGGTACGTAATGTATTATCAGTTAGTCAGGTGTCCAACTATTGCCATAATACAAACTGGTTTGTGTTTGCTGCACTGTGTTGGGAACCGAAATCCAATTCTTACTTAAAATAAAATAAAAATATATAGACATACAAATAGGAAATAATTCAATTTAAATTGAATTAAATAAAAAAGAAAAAAAAATCAATAACATTGTATACTTATGAATAAATTAATATACAAATAAAGTCATATAGGTTAATGAAAAGCCATTAAAACATTTTTTGTACACATGTTTTGCAGAAATTATTTCATGTGTTTAATATTGAAATTATTATTTTATTTTTAATCCTAAACTTCTTAACTGCACAACATAAATAAATAAATAAATAAATAAATAAATAAATAAATAAATAAATAAATAAATAAATAAATAAATAAATAAATAAATACATAAATAAATACATAAATAAATACATAAATAAATAAATAAATAAATAAATAAAATACAAAAATAAAAAAATAAAAAAAATTCGATGGTGATGGATGGATGGATGGATAGATAAATAAATAAATCTGGAGTGGTTTCGCTGGAAATTATATAGCCCTTAGTCAAGAACCGGCTCTGATACCTGCACATTTTGGTGGAAAGTGGTAATTGTAGCTTATTTTGGACAAGAGCCACCTACTCAAACTCAATGGTGGCCATCTGACCGACATGTAAAACAACCAACTACCAAAAGCGTACAATGTATTGTGCCAATGAGGCCAGTGCTCCGGGGCCTGTGACTGCCAGGGCCTCCAGCTGAGATGTGGCTATGGCTAGAGAGAAATCACTGCAGATGTAAAATTGACATAGTGATTGAATGTGTGCCAGTGACTACTGGCACATAAATGCACATGTTCCTGGCTCCTCATCAGCTTTGATGTTTTCTGCCAGTCACAGTACATTCTTGTCTCTTTTGCAGTGTATTATTGGTATTTGTGTACATTCTTGTAATTGAAATTTCATTTCCTTTTCGATTATGGCACATTTTTCTCATGTTTGTGTGTTTAAGTTCTTATTTCGACATCTCACAATTGCGACTACAGGGGACCTCAAATCTTCGCTGCCAACTATTTTTTTTATGTTTTAAGGATAGATAATGATACTGAAATCAATAATACAATAACAGACCCACTTCAAAGTAGTAGTTAATGTGATGTACAGAGGATTAGTAGAAAACGTTGTGTGGTATTTAGAATGTTTTAAATACATAATGCAGTTCTGTTCAATGACATCTAAGTTACTAGCATACTAACTGCTTCACTGCTTCACCATGATCACGTCCTCGTAAGAAAATATGATTATCTCAGTATAAAAACATTATGCCTATGGTGTGTTTCTGTGGTTTTTATTGTGTTTATTTATTTCATTTATATGTATAAGTTTTAAATAATATAATTTTATGAACTTTTTTAAGCCAATAAATATGTTTGGAATGACATGAATCAATTTTAATTTTCTATTCCTTTAAAGACATACATTTAAGGATTTACATGTTGCATGTATAGCTTTGGAAGCAAATTTGACAGTATGTTTGCTCATTCTAGTGTATCAGATTGTATTTACAGTTGTGAAATTTACAATAACAGACTTTATTGTGTAGAAGATTAGTAAAAAAATACTTAGATACTTAGAATTAGAAAAACATAGTGCTGCAAAATGTTTTATAGTTCTAGTCAAGGATCTTATTTACTAGCATTTACTCACTGCCAACTGCTTCATACAAGTTATGTCAAATATTCAGTACCATTGCAAAACCTCCGTTCAGAGAGCTCACTGTAACAACATTGTTTCTTATAAACACGTCTTTATTTCCTTATGGATTGATTAAATCTTGTACATTTTGACTCTTAGATGTTGCATTGCAGCTAATCAGATTGAATCAGATGATTTAATATTATTCAAAGCTGAATTTTTATTACTGCACTTAAACAGTTTTTTATATTTATAAATTAATAGCTGTCTGCTGTAATTTCCACATGCTTTAGTGAACATCTACATATATTATATATACCTTGTCACTTTCATTTCATCAAACTTTTATTTTAAAATTTCCATTTTGGTTCAATTATATTAATTGGGCTACTCTATGTAGAAGTTTGTGCCACCAAGTGACCATATTTTTAAATGAAATAATTATCCAAGCGTTGTTCAGTAACTACAATAAGATCAATAAGATGTATTTTAATGGGATATAATGATTGTCTCATTTGGGAAGTCTGGACAGCAGATCTGCATTAGATGTGTTTTCATGTGGCATATAGACAGTGAAAGACAACAGATGAAAAAGAGCTTGTCTAATCAGTCACATTGTTTTGAAAGTCTGGCGGTTTGTTTTAGCATTGTGTATTTTCTTTTATTTGTTGAGTTTATTTTGTGAAAAATTGATGGGGGCAGAGACGGCAGGCTGCAATTTTACAGCCTGCTTTAATGAAAGTGCTCTGCATTTCTTCAGCGTTTTTATTCGATGAAGCACAATTATTCTTCACACACCGTATCCCGCCACTAATCTTCACAACGCACACGCACAGACGCATTAACATGATTAATTCATTTTCAGCCAAATAAGGCTATTTGCATAACACTCAAAGACTTCATGTGATGTGAAGGTCTTTTATTTAACAGTTCTTCACACACTGTATATTTGAAGAGCACATTTAAAGGAATAGTTCACCTGAAAATGAACGTCTGTAATTATTTACTCGCCCTATGGCATAAAAACCATTAATGTACGTCTTTGGAGAGTCCCCACAAAGTGTGTGAGAGAGAGTGGCTGTGAAAAGGGAAAAACATCCAGTATGCGGCAGTCCTGTGTGCGAAAACGACTTGTTGATGCTGATAGAAGAGCAACTTTGACTGAAATAACCACTCATTACAACCAAGGTATGCAGCAAAGCATTTGTGAAGCCACAACATGCACAACCTTTAGGTGGATGGGCTACAACAGCAGAAGACCCCACCAGGTACCACTCATGTCCACAACAAATATGAAAAAGAGGCTACAATTTGCAAGAGCTCACCAAAATTGGACAGTTGAAGACCGTAAAAACAGTTGAAGACCATAAAAATGTTGCCTGGTCTGATGAGTCTCAATTTCTGTTGAGACATTCAGATGGTAGAGTCAGAATTTGGCATAAACAGAATGAGAACATGGATCCATCATGCCTTGTTACCACTGTGCAGGCTGGTGGTGGTGGTGTAATGGTGTAGGTGATGTTTTCTTGGCACACTTTAGGCCCCTTAGTGCCAATTGGGCATCGTTTAAATGCCACGGCCTACCTGAGCATTGTGTCTGACCATGTCCATCCCTTTATGGCCACCATGTACCCATCCTCTGATGACTACTTCCAGAAGGATAATGCACCGTGTCAAAATGCTCGAATTATTTCAAATTGGTTTCTTGAACATGACAATGAGTTCACTGTACTAAATCCATCCATCCATCCACACACACACACACACACACACACACACACACACACACACACACACACACACACACACACACACACACACACACACACACACACACACTAGTGGGAGTGACATGGAGTACTGTGACATAGAGTGCCCTGAAAAGATATGTGACGGAGTACTCTTGAGTCATTTAACAAGCCACTGTGCTGTGTTTGATTTTGTTTTTCCGATAGACTTTGTGTTGTTCTCTCTGGCATGCATCAATACCTGTGTATATCAGCATGGCCCTGCATGTCTTTGTGTCATTGAGTTCCATCGGTCACGCCTCGACATCCTCATTCAGAGAGCAATGTTCCCTCGAAGTCAGCAAGCCACGATGTTCTGGCTGCTCTCAAAATGGCTGACTCACTCAGTCTAAACAACACTAAAACACTATTCTATCTGGGAAGCTCTTCTTATCAATGCTTGGATTGGGGAAGTCTCTATCAAAGGCTAACACTCTAATCCAAGGAAGACGAAGATGATAAAGATATGACACAGGTTTTATTTACATGACAAAGAGTGAGATAGCCAACATGCAAAACAGCATGTACACAAACAATACTGGACATGTGATGACAAAATATGCATTTGTGGGTCAACTATTCCTTTAATAATTATTTGAAAAACTGTACGGTTATACACAGTATGAAACATGGTTAACTATGCAGATATTGGCAATACAAGCATCCATGCTACCGGCTTTAGCATGAGGGTTAAACTTGATGAACTAATAATTATACAGATTGCGAAACACTAGTGACAGTGCCAGAACATAGTCAAGATATTAATCGATAACTTTATCTTGCTCTTAGTGATGCTGCATGTTAGTGGAAACGCCACAAAACTCTTGACAGTTTCATTTGCATAACAAATAGTGTTAGAACCGCATCTATTTGGATTTTTTTCTTTATACGCAAGACATTAGCAGAGATACATTACAGATGGTAATACTAATAGCATGATGAGTCACAACTTCTTCTGTATAAAATATACAACTACATGATCAATGCATTGGACCGGACACAGACTTTACTTTATAATCTGTGACATTTATGTGCTGAAGAAGTCTTAATGAACTGTGCCATAAATGACTAGATGAGCCAAGTATAAGCTCAGATGAAAAGATTTACTGTGTGGAATATAAAAAAAAGATCAATGTTTTAAGAAAGCAGTGGCGTAGAGAGAGCTTTTTTATGTTTTTTATGTGTAGGTGTGTTGATAGGCGAGAGAGAAGCAGGGGCTGTACGAGACTCAGAAGGATCAAAGGCAGGTGTCCAAACTTTTTTTTAAAGGGGGCCAGATTTGATGATGTGGACACGCCTGGGAGTCGAATACTTGTTTTGTCTTTTGGAAATGCACTTTTGACAGAAGCTTGAGTTGACAGTAGCAGTAGCTTGAGTTGGTACACAGATGTGAATTTATTTTTACGGCTACACACACACTGTAAAAAATCAACCGTAAATTTTACGGTAAAAAAAAACGGCAGCTATGGTTGCCAGAACTTTACCGTTAAAAATATGGTAGGAACGTAATGGTTTTACAGACTTAACTTAAAATTTACAATAAGAAACCGTATTTTATTTTCTGATAAAATGTTGATTTACCAACTTAGTGATGTATTGATATCTGTTTCCGCAATTGTAATACACTGACAACCAACAAACATCACATGAGGAGAGTTACATGAGCATCAAAGCTCATCACAATTGAATACTTATATAAAGCATTACTTATTTAAAGAAGCTTCAACAGTGTCATTCACACAAACATTAAGCACCATCATGGTAACACACATGAAATAAAAAAAATGCAATAAACATTAATTTAACAAAATTAAATGTAACATAAAACCCTAATGTACAAAACAAATAAAAATAAAACTATGAGGAACCATAGTTATTTCAACAAAAATACATAAAATGTGAAGTGTCACACAGGGAATTATACAGTGATTTGTTCTTTTTCACTTTCAAAAACTGAACATTTAACGGTATTTTACTGTAAAATTATATCACAGTTATTTACCGTGTATAGTACGGAAACTTTCTGTTTTCCAATTAACAGTTTTGCACTGTAGCATTTTTACAGTATTTTACCGTTAAAATCACGGTTATTTTTTAAAATCGGTAAAATTGTAACAACTTAATTTTAAAATTGTAATATTCTTACTGAGTTAGAACTGTATTCATATAAAAATTAACCACCAATGTCTGTATTTTGCCCTATATTTCATTTCTCCTTTCATATTTAATCCATCATGTACAGTTACAGTTACTACAGTAGCGTTACTACAGTAAATGCATGGTAAATGTTGGGAACTTAGTGCTGGTTTCAGTTGGGTCGGAGACCTCCTACCACCTGGGTTCGGAGAAGTGTTAGCCAAACTCTAACACTTCTCACTGGATCTCACTGCTCTGTATAGCGGTGGCGTGATTGAGACCGGTCAACGAGTAAACAAATTTGTTTTTTTTGAGCAGAGCTAATGGTCTGTGTTTGGCGCGGATCAAACTACTCAACGAGTAGCGCTGTTTTGTTCCAATTTAGGCGCGATTAATGTTTCTCATAAGTAACTGAAATGGCAGCGCTTATTAGTCATCACATTTTGTTTCACTCATCTAGTGCTGTAAGATGACAGGGAAACTGCATGATTTGTAAATTGTATTTTATTAGACCAGCTGCGGGCCGTTTGACATACATCCCCAGGCCGGACATTGGACTCAAATGAGAAGTTTTGCTTGGGCTTTCTTCTACACTCTAGCAATGTGTCAGCTGGGTATTGATCGATGTGCTGGACGATCCATCTCAATCAAATACCCGTGGATAAGAGGGGCACCTTGTGTGCTCCCTTATATGACGGGTCCGAAAAAGTGAACATGTGTGTTGTATGTATGTGTGTGTGTGTGTAAGTATGAGCATTTTATTGAAAAGGGACTGTGAGATCATTTTGAAAGTCTCTTATGTTTACCAAACGCAAAATTTTTGAATATCCAAAAATATGTATTTTGCAGTATTAACACAGTAATGATATTGTAAAATAGTATTACAATTGAAGATGTTCTGAATATATTTTCAAATGCAATTTATTCCTGTGGTAGCAAAGCTGAATTTTCAGCAACATTAACCCAATTTTCAGTGTCACATGATCATTCAGAGATCATTCCGATGCTGATTTGATGCTCAACATTTTTTATATTATTCTATCCACCTTATTTCTGTCAAAACCTTATTAAACTGTCAAACAATGTGATGACATTAATTGACTCACCATTTTAACTATCGAATATTATAATAAAATTTGAAAGTGTAAAAGAATCAACAAGGTACTTTCAACAGACCAAAATAGCTAAAAGCGCAAGTCATTGGTTAAATATCACTGTAGTAGGCAAATATATATATATATATATATATATATATATATATATATATATATATATATATATATATATATATATATATATATATATATATATATACAAGAACAAGCCTTAATCAAAAATGTTTATCAGCATTACATGACACTATCAAAGTGATTTCATCATTTTGACTGATTATAAATTGCATTTACCCATGAAAACAAACCTGGAAATGGATTTTAGGAGAATAACGAGAGATTCTTTGTACATTCCAATGGAATATTCGTAACTAAATTAAATTCGGAGAACATACTTTTCTCCATACTTTTACAGCGGATTGCAAATGAAAAAAATATAAATCATCATGAGGAAAAGAAAGCAGTGACTGACGAGCTCTTGCTATAGATATTATTGTTATAACACTTTAAGTCACATTATAATACCAAGATATAACGTTATTCTCATGATGGAAAATGGACAGCTCATCCAGTCAAACTGACAGATCAGCTTTATGTATAGGGCAACCTTATAATTTGAAATGATTTGCCTCAGTTTTTTTGAAATGCAAGTTCCCCAAACCGGAAGTGCCACCCATAATTCAAAACGCAGTAAGGTCGTCAGGAATAAAGTGTTGAAAACAGATTAGGATTTAAGGATTATTTGATGAAGTTCAAAAGAACATAATTTATTGGAAATAGAAATCCCCCATAACTGCTTGTTTCGGGTGTCTTCCCTTCCTCTCCTGTTGATAGGTTGGACGCCTCATGCGTTTTTAATTAGATGAGGTGATTAGGAAATTGGGGGAGAGGAAAATTAAAAATGGGATTAACACGGACTTAGACTCTGGGAGACAAAATGGAATGAGAGAAACTTCCTATCTTCTGCACATCAGTCGCTTGATTTGGCCATTATTAGCTTCCTGGTCACAGTGAGCAGAACAGGATTACAACACAATGCTTGGCCACTGAGCTGGAGGTAAATATCGAGGCAACATGGAGAGAGTCCAGCTCTGATATTGGCGTCTTATGTAGATTAAATCAGCTTTGTCAAGTGTATCTGTATCAGGTTGTCTAATCCATATTATAGACATGGGAGTATAGACATATGAGCGTACATCCTCTGGCTGCTTGCTGTTGAACCACATGAAAATACTTTAGTCACACTGGCAATAAAGATGCAGACATGTTGTTCACTTGTTGTGTTATAAGGTCATGTGCTGAAAACAACATAAAAAGAGGTCCCTGACTCGTATAATGTCATGTGTACATGACGGTTACCATACATCAATGTGTCACATCAATGCATGTCAAGTCTTCCTGAAGCATGGGGAACAATCGCATGTGGCAGCACCAGTCGGTCGTTTTATTTCCTTGTCATGAACAAGGCGATATTCAAACATGTGGTCGGCTTCCTTTGTGTTTTTCCCTTAGATAATTACATTGATAATCTCCCTATTGATATTCAGAGGTATTCATTCAGCTCACTGGCCTTTATGTTTCAGTTATTAATACCTTTTCTTTTCATTTTGGTTGGTTTCACAGACACGTTTGAAGATGACATTAAATGTTTTCTGAAACTTGCTTTCATGGGGAACGGAAAACAAGGGGAAATTGTTTGAATAGTGTTGGAAACACTGTATCTGTTGAAAAATGTAATCTATTCCTGTGATGCAAAGCTGAATTTTCACCATAATTATTCTAGACTTCAGTGTAAAATGATCCTTAGAAATAGACTTTTCAAAAGGACACCAACTTTTGTTTGTCTACTTTTTTTTTCTACAACTTTGATCGACTCAAAAAAATGTTGGGTTGTTTTAACCCAATTTTGGGTCAAATATGGACAAACCCAATTCTTGGATTAAAAAATGCAATATGCCAAATATAGACAAACCCAGTCAAATATGGACAAACCCAATTCTTGGATTAAAAAATGCAATTTACAATTTTAATCCAACTGCTGGGTTCGGCCATATTTGACCCAAAATTGGGTTAAAACAACCCAACATTTATTAAAATCGATCAAAGTTGTAGAAAAAAAACTGTACTGACTGCTGAGTAAAAGTATGAATATGCATATCTAAATTAATTTTATTGAATGTCTTTCTTGTTTTCATGGAGAACAGAAAACATGGGGGAAAGGTTTTAATACTGGCCACTATGTCCCAAAAACAATACTAAAGCAACATTTAAATGCATTCTGAAAAATGCTGGGTTGTTTCAACCCAAATTTGGGTCAAATATGGACAAACCCAAATGTTGGGTTAAAAATCTAATTTAAAGTTTTAACCCAACCTCAACTGTAAAATTTTAATTACATTTTTAACCTGACATTTGGGTTTGTCCATATTTGACCCAAATTTGGGTTGAAACAACCCATCATTTTTTAGAGTGTGATATCTGTTCATTTCTATATGCTTATTTTCGTAAATTGTTGGCTTATCTTTTGTATTTTAAGAGGGAAAAAAAACCTAGAAAAAAATATTCACAATTAAAGCACTATTATTATGTGGATCTTTGATACAAAATGATTTGGGTTTTTGTCACCAGTGCGTGTGCTGAGTTTGCCTTATACTTTTTTTTTTTTTTTTTTGGTGTAAATTTGCATTATCTCTGTTAGACCAGAATTTATTTTAGTTACATATTTTATTGGAGGTAATAAAAGTTGGGTTTTTCAGAGGCACACTATAAATAGCAAGTCTATAAATGCAGATGATAAATTGCTGCTGGTGCCGGAGTATTATTCTGGCTCTTTTTCAGACTGATCGGATAGCCAGGCACGAGGCCAGGAAAGATGTTGGGACCAGTGCCAAAGAGTCTTAAAGTATTCACCTCTCAGCCTTCAATATCTCTTCTACTTTTTATGCGCATGCTTACTTGCCACTTCTGCCCTACCAAAAATGTTTTGCTTTCGCCTCTTTGTCTTTGAACTCCACATTGAAATACCGCATTGATCGTTTTAAACTTTAGAGTTGTCTGCTTTCCCTCTCTCTACCCAGGTTATATGTATGAGAAATGTGGTACTCTTTCCCACTGGTATAGATAACGGAGGACTCCACGGTGTCAAGCTGAAGCTTGTAAATGCTGAACTCTGTAATGGCAGCTCTTTTGCTCAAAAATTGGCCTTTTAAGTGGACTTGTCCTCACCTATCATCCAAATCCTACCAACCCAACCCCTCTGCCCCTGCTGACTGCAGTGACCCATAAAGCCGATTAGACTGGCCCTTTACAGTGGGCTCCTACTTCAAAGGAATGAGAGAGTGGGAAAGTGGGAGATATGGCTAAGAACAGGAATATAGTTACAGAAATAGGTCTGCATGCTTCCTCACTGTTAAACATAGCTTTTGATCAAAAGTGACAGTAAAGACATTTATAATGTTAAAAAAAGCAACAATGAGCAGCAAATCAGTATATTAGAATGATCTCATTAAAGGAGGTAAACATTTGGGTTTTACCATTTTTGAATCCATTTTCTTATATTTAGAAGAATATCAGTAACCAGACAGTTTCTGGTCTCATTGACTTCCATAGTAGGAAAAAATATATACTATGGTAGTCAATGAGACCAGAAATTGTCTGGTTACTGATATTCTTCTAAATATCATAAAATTGGCTGAATGGATTTGAAAACGGTAGAACTCAACAGTTTACAGTAACTCTGGGGGAGTTGTAAAATGAGCCTATTTCCAAAAAAAAAAAAAAAAAAGTGGAGGATCCCTTTAAGTGACATTACCAACTGGAGTAATGGATGCTGAAAATGCAACTTTGACATCATAATAATTACATTTTAAATGATATTCAAATAGAAAAACTATTTTTAATTGTTAATATTCTCACTTTTTTACAGCACATTTGAGCAAATAATTGGAGCCTTGTTGAGCCTGTATATTTATTGTGATTTAAAATTTTTGGAAATCATTTTTAAGTGGGGCAAACAGGAATGAAACGGCTCTAAATCATGTTGCCATTTTTACATGGCTGGTGTAAATAGTCACATGAAATCAAAACCGCCTGCACCTTGTACTTTTAGACCCTTTGAAAATGACATTTTGGTAACAAATTTTATCCTGTGGATTTAAATGGTTTATAGGTCAACCATATCAATTTGTTAGCTTTTTAAGGAAACTAAAGCCGCTTTTCCATTGTGGTGCCAAACCGTTCTCATTGATTAACCGTTCCACACAGATATGGTTTAATTTTCCACTGTGAGGCTGATAACAGAGTTCTTTGGATGTAATACAAATGCATCAGTCCTAGCGTTACCGTACCGTTTACAGACGGTATGAAGATGTAAGCGACCACGTTATCAGATATTTCTTTTAATTTTATTTGTAAAATGACGTTAATCAAATAGCTTGGTCAGCTAGAGAAACTGGCAGCCAAGCAAGTGACCATTCGTGAGTGATGTTACTACTTGCAGTCTACCAGCACGGTTCAGAATTTCAGAGAACAGTTTGTAAAATATGGGCCGAAACAAGCTCATGTGAAAAAATAACTGTTATTGTTCTTTACCATTATTTGAGCCATTTATATATTATATATATTGGTGTAAAAGCCAAAGGGTTGCACCCTATTTTTGTAACTTGTCAAAAGTGCACATTGAAAAAAGACAGTTTGGAAGTGATATTTTAACCCCAACCACCCATTTTTGTCCTGCAACTTTCAGTGTCCTGCATGAGAGAGTGGGGATCTAGTACCATTTTGCGTCTCCTTTCTGAGAACCTTTGATCTCTAATCCACTCTTATCTAGGTTCTGAAATAAATGTGGTGGAGGGGAGGAGGGCACTTATACAGGTCCAGTGTATTGCCCATTACCTTTTTAAAGCTTTATTTAAACTTTATCCTCTCTTTTTCTTCTTTGAAGTAGTAGGAATGGTAGAAAATTGAGGTTTCAGAACTGGTCCACCCTGGCAGGAGAACAAATGAAAATCTCCATGTGCTGGAGCAACTGCTCTCCCCTCATCTTTCATGGGTTTTAGTTGCTCCCTTGAATAAAACAAACATGTTTGTTCAAGACTTCCATCGGCTGTGGCAAAAGTCAAATGCACCTACGGTAGCTGGCGCTTGGGGATGGAGCGTCACTCGTCATCTTGGCCTGAAGTGACAGCTGACTAAATTTTTGTGTCACATGCTTATGTAATCACTTCTATAGGCCTGCTAACATAACTGATTAATATGCCGCTGACCCACTAGAACAGTGGTCTTAGACGCGCAACAGTGATATTTTGTGGCCCCTGACTCGACATTAAAGTTTAATGTTAGGGTGCCCTATCGTTCCGTGTGCTGCATTTTGTTTATTTAGATAGTCTCGTGACAGCTTACGGTGGGTTTGTTGTCAATTGAGTCATAGTAGATTACTTTATACATTAGTAGAAAGAATTCAATAAGACAGGCACGACATCACTGCAAATATTTGTATTTTAAAAGCAATAATTGTTTTTCTAAGTATAATGTGCCTTCCAAAAAAAAAAAAAAAAATCAATATCACATTAATGTGTTGTATGATTATTATTATTATTATTATTATTATTATTATTATTTAATTTTATTTGTATGTAAATGATTTTCAACTGTCAGAAGGACAGTTCATGAAGAACCAATCAAGTAAAGAATGTTCAAGTTCAGAGGAACAGTTCAGAAGAAAATTTAATAATAAAGATTGAGATAATTGGATCAGTTGTACTCCTTTTTGGAATACTTGAATACTATTTTTTTTTTTGTGAAATACTTGATGCGGCCCAGCCTGACCCAGACTTTACCTCCAGTGGCCCCCAGTTAAGTTGAGTTTGAGACCCCTGAACTAGAGAAAACCCATGGTGTACTGATTTAAGGTCATGGTGTACTGAGGCAATCTGGAATGACACGATAACCTGGAGCTTGAAAAAAAAAATATATGGATTCACATTTGTACATTACAGCCGTTAATTGTTTTGTAGGGTCATAGACGATATCTTGCCCTGATTGTAACTTAAAAACATTAGTAAATATAAATTTGACTTCTAATCATACTGTACTTAAGTCGTTCATTTTCATATGATGCAAGTCATACAATATATTTTGTTTTGAAGCAAAACCTGTTGGGAACTGCTGCACAATTTCTGTTTTTTCTTTTCTGTTTAGGATTGAATCTTTGTTATTTCAACTTCATTGTAATATGGCAAATTTTCAAAAACTATAACTGACCCGTCAAACTGGGTTTCAGTGCTTGCTTGAGTGCAATGGTAATGGCTTATTACGGGCATCGAAAGCAAAAACCTTGCTCACAACAGCCCTGCATGGCAAAAAAAAAAAAAAGTTTAAGTGAAAATGAATGCATCTTCTTTTAAACTGATTTGACTTGTCTAAATGATTAATAGCATTGCCCCAGTTATTCTTTTTTTCAACAGTTGTTTGTGAGTGTGAAAGGTCTGCAAAGTTTTAAAGATCAAAGTGCACGCTACATAAAGTTATTATCAAATCATTTCTGAATAAACAGTGTTTGAGGGCGGTCAAAGTAGGCGTTGTTTGCAGACAGTCAAATAAAGACCATAAGCTGGCATTATGTAAATATATATATATATATATATATATATATATATATATATATATATATATATATATATATATATATATATATAAACTCATGTTTGAGTTTGTTTTGTAGACTGTATTTTTAGCACTGTGAATCCACTATGCATGCACTTTAACAGGATGAGGACTCAGGCTGGAATTAAAACTGTAAAACGGATGGCATTGTTACTGTTCATATCTCTGTGTATGAAAGTGCTAAAGAAGGATCCGGAGCTGAAATTCAGATATGGTAATAATAGATGTTTCACCTACGACATGCGTTGTAAGTCGCCAAATCACAACAGACCTGGCCATCTTACCAATCAGAACAGAGTAGGCCACCATAAAGGATGAATTTAGAGAGACTTGATCCTTTATTGAACCGTTTAGATACTGTGAGAAAAAGGTGATGTACAATGGATATTATGAGAATATGTGGTTTTTGACTTTAAATGCATGTAAACCTATTGTTGGAGAACTCCCAAACATTTATTAATTAGCCATTATTTTTTGCAGTGAGTCAGTCTGTACACCATTCCACACCAAACATTTTCAGAATTGAACCTATGGCCATGATAGTGAAAGCACCAAATCCCAACCACTAGACCAACAGGGGAAGCCAAGTGGAAGTCATAATTACTCACTTTTTTCCAGACATAAAGCTTCAAGGCCTTGAATTTTGTGTTTAAATAAAGAGCTTAATAGTACTGTATATCTTTATCTGAGATCTTTTTCCCGACCTATTAATTCTTGCCCAGTGCCAAGCAATGTCAAATTCCAGGAAAAAGCCATTCTTAATCCATTTAGGGACCCTCGCACTGACTGCAAAGCAACCGTCTGGCTGGTTTGACCCAGACTGATCCATATTCATATGTTGCTCGCTAGTTTCACCTCTTCTGATTCCTTTTGGTATTTGCAGTGTGACATCAAACCAGCTGCTTCTGTCTCCCTGTACCACATTGAGAGTGGGGCTCGTTATATTGGTACCACTATAAGCATGAAGTCTGGAGGGGCTGGAGATATCCATCATTAACTGTGATGGGAGGATGTGGGAAGTACAAACACTGAGCTGATGAGCTCCAGAGGGATGGCTCTCTCTTAACCATTAGTCATGCATGGAGAACTCCATTGCTATTAGAAAAGCTTTTTATTTTTTTTATTTTTTTCTAGCTGGTGTCTGATTAAAGACATGCGCTGTAGATCAGTGCACATTTATGTGGAAGCACCCTCAATTTTTTTTCATACACATGCAGGCCTTTTTGGAGATGTAATTATGCATTGCCAAAAGGATCTGTGCCAGCCAGCCTTTTCTTTTTTTGGGTAGAGCCCAGCTGTGCAATCCATGTCCTTTGTTAATGCTGACAGCATGACTTGCAGTTGAAAAGTAGATCACAACAGGTTAAAACTTCAACTAAAATACCAATTTTGGGGGCTGTTGGTCTGCTTCCACCTCCTTTGCATAGTAGTCTGCAGTTTTTCCAGAGGCTGTGGAATTAATGAGGGAACGTGAAAAACACTGGCGCTGTTTTCTTAATCTTGGCCTAATTAACTGACATTCTTTTGTCAGATTGCAGCAGTTTCCACTGGAAACTATACAGAGCTGAAGATTCAGCCTGTAAACCAACAAATAGGTCAAATGAGTGGGTGATTATTTGCTACTGTTTGCAGTGTGATACAGCTTAGACTGCGTCAGTACTACTTTTGTACACTGAGGATCTAGGCTTTGAGATTTTTAACTCGCAAAAGAAGCATCGTGAGTGTTGTTTGAGCCCGTTTCACCAATGTTTGATCAATTTATTTCAATAGATCCCAATGGAGCTATTCACACTGGGCACAATCAACCGTACACTCTTAGAAGAAAAGGTTCTATATAGAACCATAAAAGGTTCTAAAGCGCTACGTATTTGGAACCCATAAAATGCAGTGCATGAATGATCACAAAATTCAAGATATGGGGGTTTCAAAATATAATTAATCAATATCACACAAGTGCCATTTCAGTTTTTATCCTTCAAAAATCAACATGATTAAAATGGGATATTAAGTTTCTACAACAGTTTAATAAACAATAATTTAATTACAACTGCAAAATGTTGCAGAATAATGTAATATATGAATGAATAATAGCCTATAAAGAACCTTTGTGCCAAAGGGGTTCTTTCTTGTCATTATCATCATTTTTTTGCATAAAAGGTCCTTTGCAGTTGAGTAAAGAACCCTATGCTACATATACAGAACCCTTTTTTCTAAGAGTGTAGTGTGACAAAATAAAAAAAATTAAAAAAAATCTTTGAAAAGTGTGACGACATTTTTTTCGAACCCACGATGAAACAATCCATCCAATTATATTTAAGCATACCCCAGCTGCTGCTGTTGCACAAAAGTGAAAACTTGTGTAAACACAGAAGACAAGTATTCCACAAGAGAGAAAGATAATGTTGAGTTCTTGTTATCATTTATCACTATCATTTCTATTCATTTTCCACTGATTTATGCGATCTGAAGAGCTTGTGTTCTTCCATGGGTGTCTGTTATGAGTAGGAGAGCTCATTCATTCTAGAGCTGTCAATCATATTATGTGATCATAACTTCTGCCGCACAGTTCGCTTATAAACAACTGAGAAAAATGTTTCTACAGATGAAACATGAGTATATGATTATAATATGTTCTGTAGGTGTTTTTCATGCGGCTCTGGTTATTTGTATATCAATAAAGAATAATAAATGCTTACATGAGTAATGCTAAGCAGGTGTAGCATTCAGTTTATTATAATACACATCAAATAATGTACATCTTATTAAATCAAAGTCCACTTTAGATCGCACTCATGTTCAGTGTGAAAGTGCCTTTAGCCTGCCGTGCATTTAGACTAGCGATTTGACATTAACAGATGCAGAACAAGTATTGTTGTATGCTTAAATATATACATATACAGTGTTATCCATTACATAAATCTCCACTTTAACCCTCTGGGGACAAGGTGTATTTGGAGTCCTTGAGATGTTCTGACATGCCCTGACATTTGTACTTTTTTCAGTTGCTTAAAAAAATGATAAATGGCACAGGTGAAATTACACTATATTTAGTACAAACAGGGCTACCATAATATGTGAGCAACATGTATGTACATGTTTGCATTTTTGAGAGAATATTGTTTATGTGTGGTTATTGAAAAAAAAAACCTAAAAATTATTAAAAATTAATTATTAAAAAAAAACTAAAAATGAAAGTTTCTAAAATAAGGCCACAAAACACAAACAAAATGTGCGTCCACAAGACTTTTGACTAATGGATGTTGTTGCCTAGGGTTTTTTCTTCACGATGATCAGCGATAAGCAAAACAATTTATTTTTATTGTGAGTATACAGAAACAAACTAAACAGGATAGATTGATGTATAACTGTAAAATGTATAAATGAAAAATTTAAATTAACAGAGCATTTGAAGTTTATTTTGTATTGCAAAAAAAAGCAAAACGCGGGGCGTGTTTTTTTTCCCAGAGGGTTAAGATTCCGGTCAGTGTAGGTATTGCGCTATTTTTGCTAAACTGACCCTTTTTTATATGAAATAATCTTGGAATCCTAAATACAAGTGTGTGTTTTGTGAAGCTATAAATTGTGTTTTAGTAATTCAGAGAGTCTAGTGAAGGTAGCTGATTGAAAGATAATAGCTGTGTTCAGAACTTGCTGCCTTTGCATAAAGTAAATGGAAGAAGGAAAGCATCAAGGTCCATAACATCCTTGATGCCTTCAACTGGTTTATTTTGGGCAGCACAGATGTGTATTGGTAGAAAGAATTGAAAAAAAAATTGTCTAATAGAGTAATATTTTAAAGCCTTATATTATAGTAAAAATAAAAAAAAAACATCCGGCCAATAACTGATAAGCTACCGATTTGTCATCTGTACCTGCCCCAATTTCAATGATTAAGATTAAGGGCTTATTCAGTATGTGAATGACAGATGTTTTAATGAATATTAAAACCCTTTAAGTGGGTTACATATAAAGTTTTAAAAAGTTTTTTACATTATTAAAGGAAGCCAGTGAAGTTCAGTCAAACATTTCAAGAGCTTTACATAACTCTGCACTGTATGGGGTGGTATAAAAGAAGATCAAAAACGAGCCGTGTAAAAGCATGCCTGGAGTTTGCCAAAAGCATAATAGTGACCCAATTTGCAGTTTAGTTAGATGATTTTGTCAGAGATGTAGGTAACTTCAGTAAATGTTTGTGGTGGTACTTTGTATCTTTGGTACTTACAAGAGTAGTTCACTTAAATTCAATAAATAAATAAATAAATAAATAAATTGCTGATAATTTACTCACCCCCATGTCATCCAAGATGTATGTCTTTCTTTCTTCAGTCGAAAATGTATTTTTTAAATGACCGATTCGCTTCGCTGAGATACGACCCTTATTCATCGTCAGGAATCATTTAAAGCCCTTTGAAGCTGCACTGAAACTCTCATTTGGACCTTGAACCGTTTGGTTCCCATTGAAGTCCATTATATGGATAAAATCCTGGAATGTTTTCATCAAAAACCTTAATTTCTTTTCGACTGAAGAAAGAAAGACAAGGACATCTTGGATTTTCTTTTTTTTTTAACTACTCCTTTAAAGGCCATATTTTATTTGATTATATTTTATTTATTTTTCATTTTATTTTACTTTGTTTTGTTTCTTTTTTTTTCAGTAAGTGTGATAATGTGAAATGTTGTATTTTATTCTAGTTTATCTTAAAGTTTTAACTAAAATCATTAGTTCACCTCTGTTATCCGCCTTTTTCCATTTTCTTCTTCCTGTTTGTGTGCTATTGTGTGCACCTGCAGTGTGTCACAGCTGGATGTAGATTGTATTTGATTTGTTAGAAGGGTCTTCAGTTTTAAATGGCACTTGTCCTGCTTTAAGCCTGCTCATTTTACGTCTGCTGATGCTTTCACTGGCGAACAGATCACTCACTCAGCTGACATAACTCAAGGGTCTTGAGTTTTCTTTCTTTCGACTCCGTGCGCTCTTTCTAGACTGCAATCTTTCATTTGTCTCATACGCAGACTCACACACAGCAGATCCATACGGTCTGGGTGATTGATCACTTTAATATGTATCACAGTTGATTCACTTCAGCTCGTTCTGATTTTCCTCAGAGTACGAGATGTAACATAAAAGTATAAATCAATGAAGCCGAACGAAGACAGAAAACACTGAGGAAGAGAAAGAAGCCAATGATATATCATGCATGCACACCAAAGAATAAGCTGTGGACAAAATCCAATCAAGAAGAACTTTCAGAAGAGAGATTATGATCTCTTGTGTCTCTCCACACTAATACCCACCGGGTATACCAGTCTATCTTCTATCCCCACAACTCAAGCATTCATTCTTCTGATGAAAGAGTAAAATAGATGATAGCACAAGCCCAAAGCACTTTTGGATTCAGCAATATTACCTTACAAATTCCTTCAAACATTTTCTCCAAGTAATACACTACAGGATACAAAGTCTTTTATTTCTATTTTTTCTTTATCCTATGTCAGTTTAACAACATTTTCACATCTGAGAATTGTGTAATTGAAAGACTCAATTTCTATGTCTGTTATCACAAGATTATTTTTTTTTCTATACAGTCAGCACCATTTTCTTTTAAAATATCTTTTAAGAAAGTAAAAGATGAGCGCAGTAGTAAATAAAGTAAAAGTAAGTCATGCGGGTTTGCACATTCTGAGTTTGTCAGTAGTGTTTTTGGAAAAAATAAAAAATAATAATAATAATAAATTAAAGCTACACTGTGTAACTCTTTTAGTTTATTCTTAGCTAAAACACTTAGTTCTTTCAAAAATATATGTGCTCATTAATGTATATTTACTTCGTTCAAGTAA
Organism: Hybognathus amarus; assembly: GCA_030378365.1. Taxonomy (NCBI): domain Eukaryota; kingdom Metazoa; phylum Chordata; class Actinopteri; order Cypriniformes; family Leuciscidae; genus Hybognathus; species Hybognathus amarus. Next base: position 512,072 of record JAQIUQ010003576.1, read on the forward strand.
TAAAGTATTCTCGTGAGTGTATAATATGCCATTGAAAATACATACGGGTAATGGGTTCTAATGTCGGTCGCCATGTTGCCCCTCCATCTTGAAAGTACATTAACCAAAGAGGGACATACCCGTTAATTTAAGCTTCGCCTTTCGCGTTTACTCTTCAAAAAATACATACAGTTTTGGCACTCTTTAATATGTTGTGAATCACTGTAGCATCTTTGCTAACTTACCAACTCTTCCACTTTACTACTATTTACAGCATAAAATAAACATGAATTAACATCAGAAGATATGTTAAAAGATACATACCTTTTGTGAATCGAAATTTAATTCAATCTTGAAATGTGGCAATGTTAAGTATTTAATGTGTAATAATATGTAGTTAAAGGAGTAGTTCACAAAAAAGAAGAAAAGTTCTTTCCATGTCTTTCTTCGTCAGTCGAAAAGAAATAAAAGTTTTTGATTAAAACATTCCAGGATTTTTCTCAATATAATGGACTTTACTCTTAACTAAACGGTTCAAGGTTCAAAAGACAGTTTGAGTGCAAACTGAAAACTGTTCAAAGGGCTTTAAACGATTCCAGATGATGGATAAGGGTCTTATCAAGCGAAACGATCGCTCATTTAAAAAAAAAAAATTTCAATTTTTATAAGCTCAAACGGTTGCCTTTGCTCTGTTTTGTGATGTGCGTTCGTGACTTCAAATCAAGCCCTTTGGAACTGCACTGAAACTCTCATTTATACCTTGAACCGTTTGGTTCCCATTTAAGTCCATTATATGGAGACAAATCCTGGAATTTTTTCATCAAAAACCTTAATTTCTAAAATTATAAATTATTATCAATTTTTTTAAATATTTTTTTTTAAATAAGTCCAGTTATTGAATAATCCCATCTCAAAAAGTATTTTTTAATGAATATTTATTTGAATTTTTCATTGCTTGCAATTTTTTCTAAATATGTATGATATTAAATTAAAGAACTGTTCAGAGGTTGACTGTTAAATATATTTGGAACCAAGTCCAGAATAAAAAAAATCAAATCTAACCACATGCATTTAAATGTGCACATACTCAGAAATTCAGACAGGTGACAACTTTTTCAGAAAACTATGTTGTGTGTCGTAGGATGTGCTTACCATACAGTACTTACCAAACCCAGATCTACCAGAATGACCACAAAGTGCTATGCCTTTTCTTGCTAACTAGCACAAATTGTCCTGAAAATTCATGTCAGGTATACATTTTAATTCCGTTCCGTGGCACTAATGCTGCATAAATTACACACTTCACCTTTAATCTCATGTAATGTAATGTGTTGTCATTTGGATGTTAAGGTTCTAGCATGATTTATGTACGAGCATGCTAGCAGACCTCTGACTTGCTGAAAGCAATGAGGGCAGATGGTAATCAGTTCATATTTCTGTGCTGGATATATGCTAATATCCTAGATTCTCTCTAGAGGCGTGATGGGTATGTAGATGGATGATAGAAGATCTAATAATCTGTTGTGATACTGATCATAACCACTGGGCTGGCACAGAGAAACTATCTTTACTACAATAATGAAACAGTAATTCCGAGGGGACGTGTTTCCAAATCCCTCGGTTGTGCACCTTTGCCCTTTTTTCCGTCGTTTGCTTTCCTGGCGGCGTCAAGCCGTTAGCTTGACATGTTGGGGATGTTGATGTATTGCTGCATGGTGCATTAGCATTGTCTGGACAAGCCCTTCTTCCTGTAAACATCAGGTTAATGTCTCTCTGCCCTCCTCTTTTATTTGGCTAAGTCTTGACAACTCCGTCTTGGGTTTACTGTTGACATTTGCGTGGCGGCTTCCTCGTTTATCATCGGGGGCCTGTATGCTGAAAGCTTCAAGAAGGAGGGGGTAAGCTCTCATAAAGCCGGTGCGTTCAGCTGCTCCTCAGCAGATAGCTCTATCAAACCTACCCCCCAATCCATCCGTTTGAATCCATCTTCATAAAGCCGCGACATCACAGAGAAGCGACAGAGCGGAATCGCTAACTCTAATACGTAACGTGCTAAACATTGAAATTATGACTCATACACACCATAAATGTCAATCTTCAGGTGGGCAGAAGACATTCTATAATGTTTTCCCAAGCACTGTGGAAGCGTCTTTTGCTTTGGCGTGCAAACTTGTGTAAACAAACAAGTACTCGCGCTCTGTTTGAGGCCGGACCCGGAGGGATGCTGACACATACAGATGTTGTCTGTGTGTTTTCATGGTTTGCTGTTTTCATGTTGTGCCATTTCTCTCATATCCCTCATAATATAAAACAAGAGGCTGTAGGAGAGAGGCCCCTGCTGCATAGGTCTGAAAAGCTCTGAAAAGAGTAAATATCAAAAAACAATATCTGTAGTGGAGGATGTGCACTGCACTGTCAGTGGCCCCTTTATTATACACAAACTCGGTAGCAATAGGTAAATGGATGTCACTGTGTTTCAGAGAGGACTCAGCTAGTGTTTTCCACCCCACTGCTATCGCTGCCTTCATCTCTGAGACTATTTTTGGCATTGTTGCTATTAAATATGCTGGTGCTTACTATTGCATCTACAGTCATTGTGCAGTTTATTGCACCCTCAAGTTACTTAGCGAAAGTAGATTGTTATCTTTTTTTTATTTTACTTTTTTTGTAAAAATAAATGCTGACTTAAATATTTATCTCACTAGGGATGCACCAAATTTCTGCCGCCCGAAAATTATCGACGGAAATTGGCATTTTCTGTTCTTTGGCGGAAAGAGAAATAAGGTGAGCCAAAAATATATGCCACCCCTTAGTGTTTAGCGGTCAGGTTTCAGCTCTCGCACACGGCTTGTTCTGCTCCATGTTTCCCTCTGTGTGTGCGGAAGTGGACACTTCACTCATGTACTGATCACTATCGCCGGAAAAATCTGCTCAATTAATATACTGGCATGAAATTTTTCTGTAGTAGAAATTTCTATGTTTGCAATAGCCATACTGTGATAAAACATGGTGTCGTATAGCCGTGCTGTAACACTGGTAAAATGACGCTATTATCTGTTCACTGATCTGCTTCCCACTCACGTGCTCTGATATGGGCTATATGCATGCATAAGTTCCGCATTTGATGCAGGGATGCTCGTCAATTTCCGGTTGTGGAGATTTAAGTTGAGGAAAACCGGGGAAAACGGGATTATGGCAGAGTCTTCAAAATGTACTGTCCTCCTGTCTTTGAAACGAAACGTACATACTTTTAAATGTAATTTTATATATAGTTATGTTTGTTTAATATAATTTTAAAAAGAAGCATAAACACAACGAGGGGTGTCTGTTAATCTGTTTTTGTGACTAACGTTTCTTTAACGGTTAACGGTGGAAGTTATCGAGCATCCTTGCACCTTCACCGGAAATACCACTGTGCATAGAGCCCATTAATAGATTTGTGGGACTATAGCCTACTTTTTTATTTTTTTTATTTTTTTTTATAATTGGTCAAAAAAAAATATGTTAAAGCTACACTGTGTGATTTTTTTTACCCCCATCTAGTGGTGAAAAGGTATATGACCCTCCAGTAAATATTAGTTTCTGTTCCTCTCATTTTCGATTTTGTTTTAACTCCTATGGTGGCCGATGTTGTCCAAGATTAACATGGCTTCCAGTTCTAACCTCGTCCATGAGTGTTAACTCAAATGTAAACGCGAAAGCTTGAATTAATGGGTATGTCCCCTTTTTGGCTAATGTACATTCAAGATGGAGGGGCAACATGGCGACAGACATTAGAACCCCTTACCCGTATGTATTTTCAATGGCATATTATATACTCACGAAAATACTTTATTACTTGAACGAAGTAAATATGCATTAATGAGCACATATATTTTTGAAAGAACTAAGTGTTTTTAGCTAAAAGAATTACATAGTGTAGCTTTAAATCTGATTCTGTTGCATAGAACTGAATGCAACATAATATATTGGTATTTAATAGTATTTTAATATATTTTCTGTCCAATGTTGGTGCATTAATTTAAATACAAGTGGATATTTTAATTTATTGGCTTTTATTTTTTTTTTGTTAAAATAAAAAAAAAAACTTTTTTTACTCAATTTAAAATAGTTGATTGTTTAAAGTTAATTGTAATATGAATACAAGTATTAAAAAATGTTTTAAAAAAAGGAAATAATATGTATTTTAAAAAAAGTCATTTTCGGTTTTAGTTTCCGACCAAGTGCATGCACAATATTTGGTTACAGAATTTCCATTACGATGCATCCTAAATCTAACCCATGTTCACGAGTGTTATCCTACTGGAATTAAGTAGCTATCAGAAGATGGGTGCAGCAACAATATTTCGGTAGGCTGTGGCGTTTAGACGATGCTCACTTGGTCCTAGGGGCCCAAAGTGTCCTAAGAAATGATGTGCTACACCCTTACACCACCAGCAGCAGCCTGAACCATTGATTCAAGACAGGATGGATCCATGTTTTCATATTGTTTATGCCAAATTTTGACCCTACCATCTGTTTGTTGCAGAATAAAGAAAGACTCATCAGACCAGGCAACATTTCTCCAACTTCTATTGTCCAATTTTGTTGAGCCTGTGTGAATTGTAGCCTCAGTTGGCTGTTGTTAGCTGAACGGAGTGTCTTGGTGTGTCTTCTGCTGCTGTTGTCCATTTGCTTCAAGGTTTGATGTATTGTGCATTCAAAGATGCTCTTCTGCAGAGCCTTGGTTAACGAGTGGTTAAGTTACTGTTGCCTTTCTATCAGCTAGAACCAGTCTGGCCATTCTTCTCTGACCTCTGGCATCAACAAGGCATTTTTACCCACATAATTGACGCTCACTGGATATTTTCTGTTTTTTGGACCTTTTTTCTGTAAACCCTGGACCTGGAGATGGTTGTGTGTGAAATTCTCAGTAGATCAGCAGTTTCTAATATACTCAGACCAGCCGTGCTGGCACCAACAACCACGCTCAGTTTAAACTTCAGCAAATCATCTTCTACATGCATTTAGTTGCTGCCATGTGATTGGCTAATTAGATATGTGTTTACAAACAGTTACCTAATAAAGTGGCCTGTGATTGTAAAGATGGAATATTTCAGGGGAAAAGTATAATTGTTTCATGAAATATTGTACTGTGAACTACATAATCAATAAAATGGCTTCTCTTCTTGAAGTGGTGATGCTACCACCTTGCTACTGAGATATGTCCAGAAATGGGGAAGAAAATAGGCTAATCACTCTTTTTTTGTGGTAGGGAGGAACCACAGATGGGTTTGCAGTCCTGTCTATAGTGATAAGCCAGAGTAAATGTGTGTTTCTTTCTGTTTGTGTGGGTGTGTATGTGAGAATGTGTTCAAGGATGTTTGCTGCCCTGGTTGATTGGATTTTACCATTAACTTGTGCATGAAATATAAACAGCACTGTTACGTAACAACATACAATTAATTTTCTCAGCTTGCTATTTCATATTTAGCCTTGAGTGACTGAGCTATTGACGGGAAGCTGTGTGCTGACATTGTCAAATGCGTGGCCATTGGCTTTACAGGTTCAATCTGTTAAACATGGAGAATGTGCATCAGTGGTGTGGCCATTGAACAATGTTGTGGCCTTGAAAGAAAGGCTAATACACATCAGCCAAGCTAATATAGCAGCTAGAGTCTTCCTTTGTTCAGATAATTCTCTATTCATCAGATGTCTTTATATGGGGCTTCAGTAAATCCACACAAGATTCTTGTTTTGAACTTTACAGTTGTGGGTTTGATGTGGCATTTGTAGAATTGTGGTGTGATTATTGCTGTGAATGTAGTAAAAGGGTTAGTTCACCCAAAATGAAAATTAAGTCATTAATTCCTTACCTCATGCTGTACCAACCCCGTAAGACCTTTGTTCATCTTCAGAACACAAATGAAGATATTTTTGATTAAATCTGAGAGCTGGATCACTCCTACATAGGCTGCCTAAGGGACTGGCCCTTGACGGCCCATAAAGTCATTAAAGAAAATGTTTAAATATTCCATGTGCCTACAGCGGCTCAATTATAAGTTTATCAAGCGACGAGACTACTTTTTGTGCAAAAAAAACAAAACAAAACATAAATAACGACTTTATTCGACTATTCCATTACTTCCTTATCGGCCTTGAGACGAGAGTAGAAGAGATCAGAACGCATGCGAGAACTGAGATGGGAACCTTCTTCTTCGACGACTTCTTGTTACCGGCTGCTCACCGCTTAGGAGTATTACGCCACCTACCATATAAGATGATGTGCTGATATAGCTGGAAGCGCAAAACTTTCTGTTTACAAGTAGAGGAAGATGTGCGCTGTACATACACTTTTCAATTACCGTATTTTCCGCACTATAAGGCGCACTTAAAAGCCTTTAATCTTCTCAAAAAACGACAGTGCGCCTTATAATACGGAGAACCTTATATATGGATCATCATCTATATACGGTAGGTGGCGGTAATACTAACACAGTCTCATCCCAATTCGTCATTTAACTGACGTCTTGGGACGTCTTTTGACCATTCGTCAATATATGCCTTTTTAGGGCCCCCTTAAACGTCAGTAGATGACGATCCCGGGTCGTCATACAACTGACGCTTTACCTTTAACGTCAGTTAGGTGACGAGTTGGGTTTAGGGTTAGGTTTAGGTCTGGGGTAGAGTTGGGATCCAATAACATCATCTACCGACGTTTAAGGGGGCCCTGAAAAGGCGTATATTGACGAATGGTCAAAAGACGTCCCAAGACGTCAGTTATATGACAAATTGGGATGAGTCTGCGCTGGTAATACCCCTACTCAGTGAGCAGTCTTACAGGGTTGGTACAGCATGGGGGTGAGTAATTAATTACTTAATTTTCATTTTTGGGTGAACGAACCCTTTAAGGCCCATTCAAACAACGCGTTCTCATCCTTTAGCGTCATAAAGAACGTTATATGACAAAACGGCGTTATAATACGCGCATGGTACCCTTTATCGTTTATATAACACGCGCTGTGATGGTTAGGTTTAGGTGTGGGGTAGGGTAGGGTAGTCTCATATTATGCTAAAGGATTTATGACGCCTTGAGTTCGCGTGTTATATAAACGATAAAGGGTACCATGTGCGTAGTATAGCGCCGTTTTGTCATAAAGCGCTTTATGTGACGTTAAAGGATGAGAACGGGCTCATTCAAACTAAGGATGATAACTGTAATATTGTTGTAATCACTTTCAAGCATTATTTCCCGACTAACACGAATCCAAGAAGAGCTTTAGCATTTAAAGCAGTATACTGCAGTGTACGCGTATAATAAACTAACGATGTACCGAATATTCGGCCACCGAACATTTTGGGGTGAAAATGACCCAAAAGTGCATTTTCGGTTTTCGGCCGAAAGACTTTTATCAGTAGACGTGAATTTGCCACATTGAGCGCCTGGCGCATTACGCACAAATGATTTTATTTGGTGCATTCATGTGTTTGACGCAAATTCTCATCTGACACCCAAGTTGAAAAAATACATTTAATTAATAAAGCAGAGAAGCTACTCTTCATCAAGAAAAACCTGCCACTTCACCTCAAAAAGTAGAATGGGCTTGTCTAGTCTTTAATTATTTATTATCCACTTTGCACATCTGCAGATAACATAAGGGCTATGACAGTCTTTGTTTTGATACACTTTTATGTTGAAGGACTAGAGAGAAATATTGTTGCATCTTAAGCAGTTGCACTTGTTTTGAATGCACTTTATTGTAGTAGTCCTACAGAGAAAAAAAAATAATGCACTTTATTTTTATGAGAGAACATTTAATTTTACAACCTTTCGTCAGGTCAGCAGGCCTGTACATTATTATTTAATGTACACATGAGTGGAGTCAAGTTAAACCTTTTTGGTAGAATTTAATTTTTAAACTGTGCATTGTTGCAATGTGGTAAATAGATATCTGCATATTTTGTAATTGATTTATTCTTTGCAATTGCACAGCCATAGCCATTGATGCAATGGTACTAATAATTGGCATAATTTCTTTCGGTGTTTTCGGTTTTCGGCCTTGGTTTCATCTTTTTCGGTTTCGGACAATAATTTTCATTTTGATGCATCCCTGTAATAAACAGAAAGTTATCGTGCATTGGTGTGGACTCTAATATATCATTATATACCATTATAATAAATCATTATATATCATTTAATTCCATTTGCAATGAGTAACACTTAAAAATGCTGTCTCAAATGCATCTTGGAAGATATTTATGCTTGATGATTTCATGATCTGAGAACAACTGAATCTGTAAAACGCATAAAGTGGCTAAATGTAAATTCTCTCTTTGTTTCCCATCTTTACATAACACAACCATTCAGAGCTAGTGTTAAGAATATGTGTAATTTTTGCGAGATTTTAGAATTTAGAGAGATTTGGCTTTAGGAATATGATGAGTCTTAAGGACACGTAACATAAGCAATGTTTACTGGACTTAAGCATAATCAAATCAAGTCAAAAGTCAAATTAATTTGTTGTCATACAAAGTACAACGAAATTCTTGACTAATTCTCCAGTACAGTAAGTTTAATCTCTTCAGGGTGAAGTACTGTCAAAGTTGTTTATATTTGCCTGCTTGTTAGCCTCCATATCTTGAGTCATTGCAGGCTCTTTCCTATGAGGTCATTTGGTAATAAAGCGGTTCCTGAAGGCCTCAGTTGAGTCCTATATGAAACTTGTATTTTCTACTTATCCAGCAGCACAGAAGGATGCATAGTGGCCCTGAATGTGAATGCTGTAATGCTGTGATCTGTTTAGCATTAAAAACAGTTGATGCCTGTGATCCGTTCTGTCACTGCAAATAGAAAAAGGCTCAGTGGGAGAATTAGTTTCAGTCAAAAATAAACACGCAGCACATTCATTTCAAGATTATGAATGGCACAAGTGTCCACAGGCAAAACTCTTGACTGTGAATAGATTGAATCGAGAGCACATGAGCAGGCAAAATGAAGAAAAAAAAAAGACAAAAAATGTAAATAATAATAAAAAACAGTGAATTGTGGGCATGTAAGATTTGAATCACATGTCATCTGTCAGGTGTTTTTTGGGGTTTTTTTTTAGAGCTGCATGACTCTGGATACATTAAGAATCACAATTTAATAAACAATAATAATAAAGTAGAGATCACAAAATAGCATACTTACATGGAGGTTCTGACAATGTTAAATGCAGTTTATTAAAAAAAAATAATAATTTTAGCGGTTTGAAATAATGATTTAATGACTCGTTCATAAAGACTTCAGCTGTTTCATTACTTGAAGAATCTGTGTTTTTTAACAAATCTCTCAAAATCGATTCAATAACAAAAAATAAAAAATAAAAATAAAAACGTTAGGTCGCCACCTACTGGTGTAACAATGTAATTATTGCATTATCGATTTGACATGTGTCAAGTTACTTAGTGATTTACTCTATTTTGACATGCATCCTAGTACTTCTGTGATAACTTGATCTATTGTAACATGGAAATAATGAAGCTGTGTGGTTGAAGAGAGTTGTTTCATATCGAGACATGACAGTTGTTCTTTCTGGGTTAGATTTGACTGCTCACTGTGATTGTCAAAGGTTTAAAGGAGCTGTATGCAAGTTAATTTCAATTAATCATACATGTTCCCTGATATGTCACAAGACATTAAGAAATCATGTTCATTTTAAATACTTATGCCACTCACAACAGTAGCCCAGCCAGGATATTGTCATTTAAAAAGTGAAGATGCAGCCCATGTTGTCATGTTGTGTGTTTGGTCAGATGCTCCACCTTCATCCAATCTACCAATCACAGAGTCAGTAGTGTTGCGTAATTCGGTTGCCAGATCTTCTCTAGTTGATTTATTTCAAACTCCTTTAGCTTCTTTACTTAATTCTTCAAATGATACACTGGAGAAAAACAGTACAATCACTCCCTAATAGGTTTAATGATATCTTTACATCTAGTGAAGATTAGCACATTAATTTAAGAACAAAATCAGACTTAAAGTATATCTAAAATAGGAGTAGGGATGTGTTGTATATTGATGTCATGATTATGTATTGTACATGTAAGCTGTGTCAATTTTTGAGCTATTTTTATATTTGTCCATGGCTGAATGAGTGAGTTAATGAGTGAATGTGAGGCAAAATGTAAAGCCCTTTGGTAGCCATTGGGTCTGTGAAAGCCTTATATATATATGCAGTCAATTTACCTTTTCTTACCATATATGTTTGTATAAAACAGATTAAAATACCCTCACACACCCACTTACCTACACACAACTGTCCGAACACACTGCCCTATCCAGCCCACACCAACGTGATTTTGTTATCTCTGGTAATAGCAATGAATCCTCTTTATGGCCCTGTTTTATGGATCCTCTGGGAAACTCAATTACACAGCTGCATCCACGAGTGACCTTGGAAGCTAATTTGTTTTCTCCAGTTAACTACAAATCCAGGTGAATGGGCAGATAACACTGAGGTAGATAAAGCCATACCTGTTATTATTTATTGTTTCTGTAATCTTTAATTATTATTATTATTTTAACTTGGCTTTGCAAAGGCAAATGCAGAAAGGGAAGGTCATCTTAGCTATTACAATTGTGGAGGAAAAGGCTTATTTTAATAGTGATCTCAGCGAGGTTTAGCGACTCAATATGTCTGCCTTTTTCATGTTCATTTCATTTTCTGCTGATGTCAGGTTTATTTGTGTTAATTTTAGAAATACTGTGTTCCGTGGTTGTTTTTTCTTGCTGCATGCAGTTTATTTTTTCTTTTTTTTCTTTTTTTTTTTTTTGAATGAGAGGAAATATGATTACATTTTGTTAAGTAGTGCAATCCTTGCTTTAATCACTCAGTCATGGCTTCTCTTTAACTTTCATATGTTATTTAGTTTGCCCAGGCTTTGATGCTAACAAAAGCAGTGACTGAAGGAATAGCAGAAGTGCATTTCCAATTATCCTTCAAATATCTCTTAAAGCAGATTGGCTAGATTATGTTTGTTACATGCTTGCTCTTTTAGAGCTTATTATTATATTGAGGGGATAGAGAAGATAGTCATAAAGATGTAACAGGTGTGTTTTGAAGTCAAACTGACTCTATCCTGTTTCAATCTTAAAGGGACAGTTCACAAAAAGTGTAAAGTTCTTTTTCAAACACATAAATGCATTTTTTATTCACTATTTTTCCATTAAGTTACAGTGAACTAGAGCTGAATATTTCAAGCTTCAAGATGCTAAGGCATCATAAGTGCTCCTTACAACTTATGCATATGTTTTATTTCTTTTGTAGCAAAATTGTTTAAATGGTTTAATTTAAGGTTATTTTACAGGTTTATGTGCTCAAGTGTTCTTTTGAGTGAGATCTTTTTGAAGGAATCTTGATTCTTTTCAGCCCGTTCTTCATCCCAAGGCGTCATCTAACTGACACTTTCGACCATGCCGTCAACATCGACGCACATGGCACCCTTTAGCGTTAATATGAGACGCGCCTCCTAGTGGTCTAACCCTAACTGTACCCCAGACCTAAACCTACCCACGTCATCTGACTCAACGCTAAAGGTTGCCATGTGTGTTGGATTTAGACGCATGGTCAAAAGCATCAGTCAGATGATTCCTAAATGAGAAATGAAGAAGCTGTGAGATCCAGACATTTTAAATGCATGACATTGTCATTTTCACAAAACCAAAAATCCACATTATCTGTTCACAAGGCAGTTGGTAGATGTTGGAACTGATAGAAAGAGCTAACATTTCTGTCAATCAGTCAAACAGACACTATTTTCAGCCAGAAGTCTCAAAATGGCCAAATATTAGCAAATTAATCAACTTGGCCAACATGTAATTTCATCACTTCTTATGGTGTCACATGTCTGTATGTTTATACATGTATGCACCATGTTTTAGAAAGAGAACAGGGACAGACAATAACCATAGGATGGAGAAATGATTGAGGAAAAAAAGTACAAAGATTGAGGCCAGGCCTGCACCATCCAGAGGGCAATTTCTTTCAATCAGGGTCTATATTGTATTTTCTGTAAAAAGAAAGAAAGTGAGGGGAAAAAAAGAAAGAAAATCCTCCTCAAGATTTAACAAGACTGTGCCGTGGAGCCAAAGGGCATCTCATGAATAATGGATGACGGCGCAATGGAAATCAGTTCCTCTCCAAACCTCTCAGACTCCTCCCCCTGCTGCTTTGGGGCCCTGGCCATGTTTCCTCCACCACACATGCTATTTCTTTTTTTTTTATTTTTTTTATGTGTGTTGCCATGACAATGTTTGCACAACTATGTACATATACACATTATCTTACATCATTCACCATATCATTGCTTGGCCTTGAGCTTTCTTTTCTACATAATTTTTTTTTCTTATAATTTTTATTTATGGCTTTTTCATGCCTGTATAGACTACAATATGACAGTGCAGATAGACGAAGAGTAGTGGAAAAGAAAGGGGGATTGTGAATGTGAAAGGATGCAGGGGGCATGACAAGCTTGAGTAGATGGCATACACCACCCAGCCTAGAATGCATTTTCTATACATTTTTGTTGTCGATTGCCTCTGTGCTCGCTCATTCATCTCTCCATTTATTTGTTTGTTCATTTATTTACTTATTTTACTAGTGATGTCAATTAGTCTTGTCAATCGATATTTCTATAGGCATCAGATACTGAAATATCTGTAATGATTCCAATACTCATTTTCTGCAGTATCAATACACTAATACCAGCTGTGTGTTCTTGCTCTCTCTTCTCTGATGGCAAATTGACACACTCCCGCCTCCTCTCATTCACTCGTTTCATGAATTTCGGCACATTGCGCATCATTTGTGTCATTCCTGTAGGTTTCACACTCACACCAAAAGCGCATGCACCACTGATCTATATTAGTGGTGCGCATATTTAGCTAACTCTCTGACAGCTCGTGAGTACCAAATTGAGTTATCTTTAGTGGCTTATTACACTTTAACTGTCAAATACACACAAAATGATGAGTATTCATGAAGAGTTAAACACTCAGTTTTGGAACATAAATATTTGAGAAAAGGAAACTCATGTTTTTATGTAACAGTATACTGGATCCGATTGCTAAGTTCTTAAAGTGACAGCAGCATAATAAACCTGCTGCTGTCTTTTCATGTTAATCAGTGAACAAAAGACAAAGAGAAAATCACTTGCTGCTCAACTTATGTAACTTTAATTGGAAGCATTCATCTGTGTTATGTTTTAATAATGAAGACTATCCAGTGTTATGCATTAGATTTCTTTTTTTTTTTAATTCTGTTTTATTTCTTACCCAAACTCTAGTGTTAGACCCACTTGAAAAAATAAAGCTATGATTATTTCAATTGTTTCTTTCTTTCTTTCTTTTTTTATTTTTTTTTGCAGACAAGTTAAGCAGACAAATTAAAATAATGTGCTATTGTTTGCAGTTTTTATTATTATTATTATTATTATTATTATTTTAATTGATGACTAACAACACTAATGCTAACTGTGCATTCACACTGCGCCGTTGAGAGCGTCAAAGTGTCGGAAGTCATTCATTTTCAATGAGAGCCGGCGTCTTGGAGACGCGCCTTGCGTGAGAGCGGCGAGGAGAGTTGAAATCAGTTGAACTTTATGGTAATAAGCAATGACGCGGTTCAGCGGCAACCAATCGGAATGTAGAAGTGCTACCGTTTGAGATAATCCCAGAGAATGCAGTCCTGTAAACTTTGGTTCCGGCCACATTAGTTCCCAAGCAAAATAGAGGAGGTTGATTATTTAAATTTGATAAGAGGGCGCGCAACACTATTTATAGGCAAGATTTTCGTGCTAGAACACTTTTTCAGCGGGAATACAAATTATAATAGCACTTAACCATGAACATAAAAGCCACACCACACACATATGGCTTTTAATTTGTTTATTTCATTATCAAACATGTCACTATAATTTTAAAGTTATTTCCATTGATCAATTTTCTGCAAAAATAATGATCGACATGCTTGTTTCCTTTGCGGCCCTCTTTAAAAACGCATTCGATTACGACGTCAAGTAGCATCAGAACGTCCACAAATCTTTCCACGCCGTCATTGGCAGGACGGCGAGAACGAATTTTGCCACTCTCGTCGGCGGCGGTGTGAACGTACGGTAATAATATTTATGTCTATTTGCAGCCATCCAGTCTGTAATACATTTTGTATACAAACTGAGTAAGAACTTGTTTGATTGTGCTATTTGTTTGTTTGTTTAACTTATTTAATACTACTACTACTATTGCTACTATACAACTAATAACAATAATAATTGAAAATTTGCACAAACCGACACTAAACCATTAGCTATTATTTGAGTTTTTTAAATTTTATTATATTATTGATTTGAGATAAATCTGGCCCTAAATAACCCATTAACAAACAAATTAAATTGGTTTGTTTTGATGTCATTTAAACATTCTCTTCCTGTTTCTGTAGGTAATTTTTGCCCTCCGAAATCCTTGAAATCCCTCATAGATAACTTAAAAACACTTTCCTTCAGCTTTCAGATTTGTTTCAGATTTGTTTTGTCACTTCAGAGGGAGATCACACTCTTTCCACACCCACCCCCTCTCTCTCTCGCTCTCTTATGATTCACAGTCATTAAAATACTGGAACTTTGGAGCTTTAAAGTCACCCTGACCCATGCTCAGCCACCGGGCCTGAGCAGAATATAAAGCAGTGGAGTGATTGATCTGCTTAAGTATCTGCAATTAAGCCTCCACTGTGTGTGAGACAGGCGCTGTGCAACACCACAGATCCCAAATCAACCTCTACCACTGAAGTCTACAATCAAACATGAATGGAGAGCGTAGAGATCGAACATAAAAGAAGTTAATCACGTCGCACACCACATTTGTAACCCCTCTGTTTGACCAGCTAGAAGGGAATCACTGTTATTTGGGCATTTAGCTTGTCAAAATCAACAGTTTTTCTTTGGACTTGACTTAGTTTTCCTGACCTCTGACTTTAAGGAAGGCAAGCTCCTATTGTTTAGTTTTTTTCGCTATCATGTAATGGCATAGAGACTTGGACCAATTAACCTTTGTGGTGATATTTATGTGGATAGTGATAAACTGAGTGCCGAATCCATATCCTTGAGAAGCCCTTGCACTTGACTTCCCCACTCCAATGTTATAGAAATTTTCGATTAATCTAGGAAGTTCATTGGATGGGGATCAAGAACTCATTTATAGCTGCACTCTTGTGGCACTTTCCAGATCAAAATATAATACTAAGACAAGGGTGAAAGGGGGTATTGAACTTGCAGTGATGCCCTTAAAGAATCTTAAATCAATCCGTGTTTGACTTTCAGACCTCTTTGCCAGGTGCAAATTGTTTCTCTTAAAAAGAAAGGAAATAAAAGAGTGGGACGGGGTGATGCAGGGGTTGCCAGACTCTTTTCAGCTTGCTCTAATAGCATATTTATGAGTGCTCTAATCTATAATGACATTTTCGATACCACCCCTGTTCTGTTACTTACACGATCCCGATCTCATTCCCTCGGATAATCACTATACGTTAATGGGGCTGACTTGAGCCTGAATTGCTTTTTAACTCAAATGGACATCTCAATTTGCTGCATTGTAGGATAGACATAAGAAAGGGAATGAGGGTGATTCTTTACATAGAGTATGGGTGTGGGAAAACAATGGCGGAAGTGCTTTAAATGTTTGACTGGCTATATTGTCTTCTTTTCTACTTATGTACCCATGTTCTGTTTGTTGCTTCACTTCTGATTAACCCTCAAAGACCCATATATATATATATATATATATATATATATATATATATATATATATATATATATATATATATATATATATATATATATATACAGGTATATATATAAAAATGTTTCCACCTTTTACATGTTGCTGTAGGAGGCCTCTAATAACGAAATAAATGGGTTTTTATTTTATTTTACATTCTAGTAATGTTGTAATGAAATGTTTGGCCTGTCAGATTGCAGAATCTCAGTGATGTCACTCATCCGTTGTCTGAACAAATATAGATAACATCTAATGGTGTGTTCACACCAAACACAAATAGAGGCGTCAAATACGCAACTATCGCGTCTAGTTAGATGCTTGAACATTTTGGAACCATTCGTGTCATGCGCGAATAAAACAAAAAAAAAACACATTTTTTTTCTGGCATACGTTTCTGTCATGTCTGAAATAGAAGATATTGATGCTCTTTACTTGTTGTGGAAGTCCCAAATACAGAGGAAAGACAAACGCCGACGTATCTAGGTTCACAGCACCAGAGGATGGACACCAGCTACAGGCTTTCCGTCTCATCTGTGGAGCGCCTTTCCATCTGTCTCAGGTCAGGGACCGTTTCATAAAATAACGTCAACGCCAATAAATATACAGCATATATCGTTTTTGCTGTGATTTAATTACAATAAATATATGAAAAACCAAAAGTATCATATATTTCAGAGACGGCAACAATCAGAATCATTTTCGACAACAGTGATAGACCGGACGTATCGATTTGCTCTTTGTTGATTAGCTGCCGCAACAAAGCGTCATGCGAATCTTCCGCTCGAGTTAAAAAATTTTTAACTTGCGCGGAAGACGTTCGCGGCAAAGCGCGTCGCCCAAGTCATTCGCAACGCCCAGCACAAATGATGCGTCTGATTCGCGTCTTTGCATTGACTTTGCATGTAATCTACTTGCACAAACGATTAAATTCGCGTTCGGTATGAACACACCATAAGGGTTCATTTGCAGGGTGTGTGCTGCTTATGTAGACCAATGACTGTAGCATTTTATCATCACACAATATTAATAATTGGAGTCATATTTGTTTAAAAAAATATGTTCAGATTGTATTTACAAAACCTGATGAACTAAATTAAAATCCTGGCAGTTACATGATTTAGCTGTTCATATCCAATTATGATAGACCCTTAGGCAGTTCTTGTCCTCCGAGAAACAGAGGCGGACATTTCACTTGCTGCAAATTGTGTTGGTGCACAGTGTCTGCAGCGTCCTCTATTTTGTTCATATCTTCTGACACAAATTTTCTGAAATAATCCAGGGGTGTATGAAGGGAGACGACATCATTGGTGATATCATGACCTGAAAAATCAGTGTTGATAATCATCAGATGGGCGGTCACTGGATCGTTTATTTTTTTTCTTTTCCAGTTCACTGGCATATTTTGGATGGCACTGTTCATATTTTGGATGACATAAATGACATCATACACGTTGGTGGCATTCTTAAAAAAAAAAAAAAAAAAAATCCCAATTATACTATACATATTTGAAAGAATTCACACATTCCACAGAATTCACACAATACTTTATGGTTTTTTTACTGTAAAAAACTATTGTTGTTTTAACTTAAAAAATGAAGTAACCTGGTTGCCTTAAAACTGTAGGTTCATTGAAAAAAAAAAATAGTTAATGCAATGAAGGAGATTGATTTAATAATCAGAAACTCAAAATATTATGTTATCTAAACCACATAAGTTATCTAAGTTGATTTGACAGAAGAAAAAAAAAACGTTGTGATAACAAATCATGAACTTTTTTTTTACAGTGCTAATAACATGTATACCCCCCAGATACCAGAACATTATCACCTGTCCCTCATGCAGCAAACAGATATTTGGGAAAACAGGCAAAGCCCAGAAAAGAAAACAGGACCAGTTAAATATACGGTATGTGATAAATGATAAGATACATGTATTAATACTTTCAAATAGCATTGCAAGGCTGAACAATATGACCTATTAGTTGTGTTATGTGGTCTTAGAGAAACAAAGAAAAAAAAATCTGCAGGTTTATTTTAGTAGCTAGAAATGATGCTGTAATATTCCAACAGTGGGCCTTACTGGGTTAAGTATGTCTGCTAAACGCTATTATACACATAATCTCATTGTGCATGTCTGGCTTTAAACTCATGTACTGTACATGAGTGCACTTTCAAGTTACTGCTATAGTATTTCCTGTCTGGTAACTATAGTTCATCCATCATTTTGATCTGGAAGATTTCCAGGTTTTCAGCTCTAGTCAGGAACTTGCAAGATCATTAAATCGGTGTGAATGTGAATTGGGAATGGGATAAAGGTCACCATGTGCCTCATTTTTAAGACATGTTCACTGTCAATCAAAATCTTTAATGATTTATTGATGGGGAATGCTTACATGTTAATAAAGTGATCTTATGACATTAAAAAAAAAGAAGAAGAAAAAAAAGAAAAGTCATTTAACGAGAATGAAAGACTTCATACCGTCTGCATACATTTTTTTTTAATAATTCTTAGATGTAATACTCTGAAACAAAAAAAGATTAAATCACTGTGTTCTACCGACTCCGTAAAAGATCCGTAAAAGCTTGAGATATTTTCTCAAAGGAGCAGAATGATCTGCACCTCTTTTCTGTATGTATGTATATATCTTCAGATTCTTTAATTGGATTCTCATTTTAAAATAAATTAGTGTAGGAGATTTAAATGATTCCCCAGAAGGCAAAGAAGGCAAATCCAATTTAATCTTATATATATATATATATATATATATATATATATATATATATATATATATATATATATATATATATATATATATATATATATATATATATATATATACATTTTGCAGATATAATGCATTGTTATTGCTTTTTAAAACAATAATAGTATTTTAAGTTCAACCCATACTGAACTGCAAATAAATATGTATGTAATTACGTCACATTTGCCCTATTATTATTTCATTATTTCCAATGGTGTGGTGGAGTTATTTGTCAGCACTTGGCACGTTGCTGCAATATTTCATAATAAGAATTGTTTTTCACAGCATACTTGCAATATTTTTCTCAACATCTGCGGTAGAGCTTTACTTTGTGAGAATTGTGTTTGTTTTAGTATAATCTAGCAAGATTTAAAGATTTTGACATGTTTTTTCCTCTGCTTTGGTTTAATTGGACAATGGACATAATAATTAAAAAGAGACTTTTCCACTGGAAGAGAAAACCCTTTGCTAAGGATCAGTCGACAGACTCATTTTAAGAGATGTTAATGAAGTGTATTCAATATTTGAACAAAGCTGTCTTACAGCTAAAGCGACAAAGAACTCTAAACAACTATTTTTGTTGTGTTTAATATCTTAAGATCTTGCTCTCAGAAAGTGAAGAGAGGAAATGAGAAAAGTAATGAATTCTAGATAAATAATAGAAAGATGTGAATTCATCCCAATGTGTGAAAACAAAAGCTTGATGTGACCCATGTCTTTCCACCTGTTTCATTGCGAGAGCTAAAGCTGGCAATCGAGCAATAAAAGATGCAATCTGCACCAAGACTTACTTAATATGTCCGGTGGTTGCCATCGTAAATCAAGTCTAATGTCATGTGACAAGTAGTCAGAATTCAACGCCACTTCCATTATTCTGGCAGGCCTCAAAGGAAAAAGGGGCTAGAGAATGTGGGGATAGTAATAAATAAATAAATAATGTGCTTGAGAGGATGAAAACTAATTTCAGTAAAGGCGGACCTGTTGGTGATTGATTCTGTGGAAGGCATTAATCTTGTTCTCAACATCTCCATGCCTATCAGTTACTGTGAAGATGGTTTTAACATTACATGGGGTGTTGCGGGTTAACCGTGAACTGTTTTAGGGACACAAAGTTTACTCAGGAATTGGGTTACTCCTTTCACCAGCATATTTTGTGGATGTTTATTATTATTATTTGGAGGTCTTTAGGTCTTCATAAAAGGAGTCAAAATGACCTGTGTTCATTTACCTTGGAATTTTAACTCACTAAATAAATACAATATAAATATATTATAATTAATCCCTTAACATTCCCTAATTATTCATTATAATTATTGCCTCTACAATACTATATTATATACTATTGCCCCACAAGTTGCCTCTATTTGCCTATATCCAGAGTTGGGAAAGTTCACTTTCTACATGAACTAGTTCATGTAGAAATTTATTAACCTTACATTTGACTAAGCAAACTGTACTTTTTATGTTATTTATGTAATAAATGGAACCTTATTAAAAAGTTTTACGGTTAGTTATTCAACAATTATAAGTCCCATGAGTTCAGTGTTGGAAGCTCTAACCATTCATTAAAACGTATCGGTTCAAATGAGTCATAAGTTCGCGAATTGAACGGTGTCATCATCGGACGTGTGCCATTATCCCGGGCGGTAGGGACATCCCACAAGATGTGTGTCAAAGAAAACATTTCATCCCTGGATCGTTTTTTCCGTTTATTTGAAGTGTGGTTTATGTCAGCTGAATGTGCGGAACGCTTTTCAGAGAAGATAAGGCAACGTAGACCTATTTTAGCACAATTCACGGCCAGCGGTAATTCTGGAAAAACAAATCTCCCAATGCTCCACATGAAACTTTAGTCTCCTGACCTTACAGCGCAGTCTCATCTCCAATTCGTCATATAACTGACGTTTTGGGACGTCTTTCGACCATTCGTCAATATACGACTTTTTAGGGCCCCCTTAAACGTCGGTAGATGACGTTATGGGATCCTAACTCTACCCCAGACCTAAACCTAACCCTAAACCCAACTCGTCACCTAACTGACGTTAAAGGTAAAGCGTCAGTTGTATGACGACCCGGGATCATCATCTACCGACGTTTAAGGGGGCCTGAAAGTATTATATTGACGAATGGTCAAAAGACGTCCCAAAACGTCAGTTATATGACGAATTGGGATGAGACTGTGTTAGACCTTACCATCGTGTCTATTATTTAGATTAATATGTGCGAGGGAGAGAGAGAGAGCAAGACCGCACTTAGTTTTCAGACAGTGAAGCCTGAGAGAGATTGCGCGGCACGACCGGGCACTCTCTCTCTCTCTCTCTCTCTCTCTCTCTCTCCCTGCTCGTTCAGTTTAACATTCGCGCAGTCACAAGCGCAACGGTTCATCACTACAGAGAGAGACCGTTGTACTCACCGATCAAATAAGGCTTTGGCGGTACAAAAATTTGCTTGGGACAGTTGTGAAAAAATACAACAGGGACAGTTGTGAGTTCACGGTCTATAGCCTACATACTATGGTTGAGTCAGAGCAGGAGCATCGATAAGAGGAATCGTTAACGTCGAAGGCATACAATATCGATGGATCGTAAAAACTTAGAACCGGTTCTCGATTCCCATCCCTATTTATCACACGATTTGATGCCATTGGTAAGACGAGCAATATTTTTGCTTCGGCGTCCCATGTTGAATTCCATCATATTGCCGGGACGATAATCGCTAAAGTGAACACTACACACGACCGCGTTTTTCAAAGCCAATACGGAAGAGAAATCCCATCTATTCACCTGCACACACCACACCAGGCACAAAAGACAGCATCGTCATTTTTCTTGTTATGGAAACCAGAAGACTGCAACCTCCACAAACACAATAATTTACCATGACGATGATAAATTGAAATACAAAAACTACCTGAAACACACTGACTCATCGACATATCTTACTGAATACCAGCCTGACTCTGCACTGAGTGAGCTGAGGCTCCTGTCATGACGTAAAATGACGTGATGTTAAAAAAATATTTATATAAAAAAACTTTTTTTTTTATGAGCAGTCCAAGAAACACTCACTTTATCTTCTAAATGATTGCCATTATGTTGTTTTAAAACATTTTAAATCCTGTATTAACTTTTCATATGTTATTTTCATACAAGGTTGTATATTAATTTAGATTTTTTTTTTTACCTGTAATATGGTCTGTAAAAACTCCCCAAAATCCATGGACAGAAAGGTAAATGAAAACATCCATTCATACATATAGTATAGTGTTGGCTATTCAAGAATAGTAACGATACTATGTCCTGCTCTTGAAGTTTTAGCATAGTTGATTTGAACACGTCTACAAGAGCGATTTCGCCAATCCCCAAGATGCCTAACGGAGATGTTCTGTCAGTCTTGTTCCTGTGTCCCATGAGAGCACTGGGCCTGTTTCAGTTAATGAGCCCTAACTGCACTAATGTGTGTTAAAAATAGGACTATGTGATTCCCTGCTGTTTTAGCATCACAGCATTATGACAGGCACCGGTGCATCAGTAGCGCTGTGGTATACTTCATTCTTTATGATTACACCCTTGGGCTTCAAGCTTTGACACTACAACAAGTCCACATGCCTGACATTAGAGCGAATATACTCTCGCTACAACACTGTGAGAAAAATCATTCACTCAGATTAGACTCACTGTGTTTCCTTGACCACTATTATTGTTGTGCAGAATGAAAAACAGGCAAAGTACATACTTGGGCTGTCAGAAGGATGTTATTTTCTAGTGAGGTGTACTTGAAAAGAAACACAATGTGGCTCATCAGTGATGAAAAAGCTCTTTTGGCTTTCAGCCTCTTTTTCTATTGTGGGTAAATAAAGTGGTTTAGGGTGGAATTACTAGAATTATAAAATGTGAATCAGTCAGCAAACTGCAAAGTTAAAACCTCATTTAAATATTGCAGGATACTGAATAGCAGGGCTCCAGACTATCCTGTGAGAGCAGTAGCACCAGCGCCACTAAGTTCTACAGATGTTGGCTTCAACACATGATTTTGGTTGCAATGGGTGGATTTTAATCATACAGTTAAATTAAACAATTAAACCACGGTTGTTTTGCATTAAAAAGTGCATTTACTAATAATATTACATGATTGTTTATTAGACATTTTACTTAAATTAACTTTTATTAACAACAGTAACGTGCTAAAACAAAATATTTATAAGGAAAATATAAATATTGCACTCCTATTAAATGTAACATTATTCTTCTGCTATTGTGTCATACAGATCTGACTGGCAGCTTCATTAATTTTAAAAGGTGCGCACTTCACTTGTTTTTTTTTTTTTTTTTGTTATTCAGTCACCATTTGAAGAAAAGTTGTTGTTTTTTTCACAAGACTTTTTTTCACAAGATTTTTTTTTTTTCATATACTTGGGAGTGGAAATGGCTTCTGGTTGTAGCATTTTTTTATGTATGTATGTATGTATGTTTTTTATTTTATTTATTTATTTATTTATTTTTTTATGTATGTTTATGTATGTTTGGTGATTAAAAAACCTTACATAACTTAACTATAACTCATTTCCACATCAGCGGATGGTTTCCACATTGGTTTATCTGATTTCTGCAATTAATTTTAATGCTTCTCACTACATATTGCTTCTGTGTTATTAACCCTCTGGGGTCTAGGATGTTTTTGGGGTCCTTGAGATGTTTTGACATGCTCTGACATTTGTGCTTTTTTTCAGTTGCTTGCTTATAAACATATTAATGGCGAATTTGTCATTACATTCTCTTTAGCACAAACATGGCTAACATAATATGTGAGCAACATGTATGTACATGTTTGTATTTTTGAGAGAATATTGTTTATGCATGGTCATTAAAAAAAAAACCTAAAACTTAAATTCTGAAATAAGGCCAAAAACACAAACAACCCAAATACGTTCACACTGGGTCTCCCAGCACTGTGTAATGATGTCGCGTGATCAACGATCGGCACATGAGTAAACCTGTTCTGAGCTTGCGCTGTGCTATCTATTATTGCTCAGAGCTGATAAAAGGTCTGTGCTGTGCAGTTCAAATGAGTTGTGAGGTTTCTTTCCTTTCTATGCAACAGAAATGGCTGTCTATCAGCTGGGAAACTTGGTGGTGGAAACAATGTACTAAATTTTGTCCCACCGCGGAAAAAAGTCACAGTCTGGAACCCTAGGTTCTGAATTTTAAGCTTTTTTCAACATTTTGACTATGTTTTCTAGAGTCATTTTAGTGTCAGAATGCTTAGTAAACTTTATTTACATATATCAGCATTCACTATGTTATGAATGCTGACACATTATGTCTTTTGAATGGTTTTTAAAAATGAGAGCTCAATGAGAGTTAGTCTGAACTGTGACGACTCCAGGAAGTCCATGAAAAGGAACACAAGTGACACATTAAGTGATTTGTAATGTGCCACATAATATGTAACCATCACAACATGACTTTTCTAGAATATGTTTGACATTGAGCCACGATGTCTATTAATTAAAGTAGATAATTCAATGAAAACTGTTTTACATCTTCATGTTTCTCTTTGGGTTGTTTTCCTTGCCAACTAATACCAGATAATTGTTTTGTGTCTTTAATGGTTTGCAAGTAAAATATATTAAAGGCAAAGAAAATCACTTTTCAAAGGCTCCACTAGAGAATAAGTGACTAAGCCATTACGACATAAGCAACAGACACGCATATTGCATGCAGTCATTTAAATGTTAATGATTTCGTTTGCAAAAAAGATTTATAGTGTTTGTGACTCAGACCCATTTTTATCCCCTTCCCTCAGCGCTGGCCTTGGTCGGTTTGAGCAGAAGTTAAAAATACTTCATTGCATCAGATGTGCAATAAATAGGAAACGTCTACTAAGCTCTTGTAAACTATTCATACCTCCTCACTTGTCTGTTTCTTTCTCTCTTCCTCAGTCTTTCTTTGTGTTTGTAGGGCTCGTGGTGCCAAATTTGACATTTGGTAAATACTACAAGGATGAGCTTACGCTTCTTTGTCAGACAACTTTCTGTTTCCTTTTCAGCTTATGCGATTAATGCTCATTATAATAAAGAAGCTGTCCGACTGTGCCTGTGCTATATGAGTAATTAACGCTAATTCTGACAGTCCCAAGACCTGAGCGCTGGTATGTTTAAGCTTAGGGCAGGATGTATAAACTGTGTATAAACTATTATTATTATATAATATTATAATTTTATATACACTACCGGTTAAAAGTTTAGGGTCGGTAAGATTTTTTTTATGTTTTTAAAAGAAGTCTCTTCTGCTCACCAATGCTGCAATTTTTTGCTAAAAAATACACAAAAAAACACAGTAATATTGTGAAATATTATGAGAATTTAAAATGACTTTTTTATGTTAATATATATTACAATGTAATTTATTCCTCTGAAAAAAGCTGAATTTTCAGCATCATTACTCCAGTCTTCAGTGTCACATGACCCTTCACAAATCACTCTAATATGATGATTTTATGCTCCAAAAACATGTATGATTATTATTCATGTTGAAAACAGTTTTTGACATTTTTATTTCAGGATTCTTTGATGAATAGAAAGTTCAAAAGAACAGCATTTATTTAATTAGAATCTTTTCTAACATTATACATGTCTTTACTGTAACTTTTGATCAATGTAACTCATCCTTGATGAATAGAAGTATTGATTTCTTATTTATTTCCCCCAAAAATAAAATAAAAAATTATTACTGACCCCAAACTTTTTAAAGGGTAGTTTTTAATGTAACAAAAGCTTTCCATTTCAGATAAAAGCTGTTCTTTTGAACGTTATATTCATTAAAGAATCCTAAAAATGTAAAAAAAAAAAAGAAAAAAAAAACTGTTTTCAACATGGATAATAATCATACATGTTTTTGGAGCATAAATTCATCATATTAAAGTGATTTGTGAAGAATCATGTGACACTGAAGACTGGAGTAATGATGCTGAAAATTCTGCTTTTTTCAGAGGAGTAAATTACCTTTTAATATATATTAACATAAAAAAGTCATTTTTAATTGTCATAGTATTTCACAATATTACTGTGTTTTTGTGTATTTTTTCATCAAAAAAATTGCAGCCTTGGTGAGCAGAAGAGACTTCTTCTGTCATCTTGTCTCTCTTGTGATTTCAAATCCATATGACTTCTAAAAAACACAAAAGGAGAAGTTCTGAACACTGTGATGGTCACTAGATGTGATTATAATGAATGGGGGCTAAAGCTTTCAAGCTTCGGAAAGGACCTTGGTCTGTTCATCATACTTGGAATATAGTGCATGAGTCACACGGACCAGTTTTATGGTGCTTCTGTTTCTTTTTTGAAGCTTGAAAGCCTCAGTTCTTTGTAATTGCATGGGAAAGAGAAACCTCTACAACTTAAAATGAAAGCTAAAGTGTTTCAGTGTTACACAAAGAAAGAAAGTAAAAAGTTTACTACACTCCTGTAGTAAATAAATCCCGTCTTTTCTTCATATCACAGGTTTACTGGTCCAAACCTGCCGTCGCCCATCATCAGCAGCAAGAACTGGCTGAGACTCCACTTCACATCCGATGGAAACCACAAACTGAGAGGCTTCAGTGCTCAGTATCAAGGTAAGAGATGCACTGTCGTGGGACTTGTGCCTATATTGGTGTAAGTAACAAGACATAGAGAAACAGCTCAGGGGTCCAAGCTGTCAAAAACATCTGGAAAAAGAGAGAAGCAAACTAAAAAAGAGGAGAGACAGATAAAGCAAAAGGTTAGATATATGCAGGGCTTTTTTCACAACATATTCTACTCATTCTTCTCTTCACAAGTTTGTGTTTCCTCATTTTCATTTCAGATGAATAGAATTTTGAATTAATGCACACATTTAATATTATATAATTAAAAAACATACTACTTTTTTTATACAATAGTTGTTTCAGTCTTGTTCCCTCATGTTCTGTACAGGCCCTTTTTAAAAAGTTAAAAACTGAATATATGGGGCCGGTATATGCACTTTTCATTTAGTTTATTGAGACTTGAAATTAACATTCTAATTTGTTTGAAAGACATCTCTTACTCCAAATATATTTTTCCAGAAATACATACATATATATATATATATATTATACATTGGATGCATCCTTGATGATAAAAAGTATACATTTCTTGAAAAATAGTACAAACTGTTATCCTGGCAAGCCAGACCTACATCAAGATGTTAGGTCTGGAAACTCACAATTGGCATACCTCAATCCGAAGGGCGGGAAACAAGTTTGTCTTTCAATATCACTCTGCACGCAATAGGATATAGCGCCAACCAACCTGGGGTGCGTTTCCCGTACAACGGTGTAATCTGCTTCACTATCATACTTTGATGCATTGTTAGAGATATCAACTAGCTCATCAGGACTGTTTCCTGAAACCCATTGTCGCAAAGTATCATTCAACCACGTTGGTTTCGCACGTGATGGAATAATAACTACTTTTAATAAACTATTTGAGATCCAATTAACGCTAGATTGTTTAATATAAATTACAGACGTGTCATTTGAGGACTATTTCTAATTGTTCTCAGTTATTTTGCTTTATTACCAGACTCAATATTTGGCTCGTTCTTAGGCCCCGTCCACACGTGCGTTTTCGTTTAAAAATTGGGAATTAAAATGAATACGATCTCCGTCCACACCAGCGTTTTATCTGCATATTAGAAATGATCTCCGTTCACATTAAAACGACTGAAAACGTGGATCACATGACCATTCACCAACACTGGTGTAAACAGTGGTTGGCGAATCAGGGAAGGATACGTCATGACTGATAACACCCAATCATAGAGCCGAGCGTCAGCCTCTGTGTCAGCGTTTCTGACGTTTCAGTCCTCCGTTTTGTCTCGTCTACACTAAAACACCCTCCGGAGATTCAAAACGCAAAACGGAGCTGCAGCGTTTCTAAACTTCTCCGTTTTAGGTCTTTCGTTTTTCCCGTTTTAGTCTGGACGTGAGGTGCAAAATGTAGCAAAAGGTCTCCGTTTCTAAACGAAAACGCAGTAGTGTGGGACGGGGCCTTACAAAGTAGAGCACGTTCGCACATGCGCACTCTTCAAGCACGGTACTTTAAATCTTTTGACAAACTAAAAGACGTAAATTAAATTTGTATGTATTCTAAATAAAAGGCAGTGGTTGTATGTCAGCTTGCTTATTTTGCTCAAGATAAGGATTTATTATGTCCAAATGTGATGCAATACAGAAACGATGCCTCTGAACCACAAGTCGAGAGCTGTCGTTCAAACCACACAACTTTGCGATGCTGTTTGCGATGTTCGTTGGAACGATGGTTTCGGGAAACACTGACTCGTTGAACTATGCTGATAACGACGGAACTTGCGACCATAGTTGGCTAACGATGCTTTCGGAAACGCACCCAGAGCAACGAACGCCTGTGGCTGAGTGAGTCCTATGCGTTTTCCCACCTGTAGAGCAAGTTAATATATTAAACTTTTGCCGTATCCGGTCGTCAAAACTTCGAACACATCTTCCATTTTTAAGAATGTCTTAAGTGCGTTCGCTTAACTCCAAGTCATCCAAGTCTTGTTTGTTTTCAAGTAGCAGGGAAATCACCTATGGAAATCACGGCGCAGAACCGTCTCAACTCTGCCATCATTGTGTTAAGCCACGCCCACCAACTCTATACACGATGTGATTGGCCTGACCAGAGTTTGGTTTTTCCACTTCGAAAGCCAACGTAGAGTTGCAAGACCACACTGGCTGAGAAATAATTGTTGCTGCCGAGAGGGTGTGTGTAGATTTCTAGGCTAACAAACGGTAGTGTACTTTATCTAAGAACAAAATGTATTTACTTTAGTGCTAATATATTTTACCATCCATTAAAACCCATTTCAAAGCTATAAAGGTGTAGAGATTCACCATAGATTCACTGCAGCTGTTTGATAACTGTAGTCGTCATGTGCCCTGCAGAGTTTTCCCGTCTGCAGTTAGAATTAAAGTCAAAGTATTTGAATTATCTCGGTTAAGTGTTATTAGTCAGTTAAAGGTCATGAATACCCCCAACACCTGACACATAGACACACACAGAGATACACACACACCGGCTGTGCTACTGGCACTCTCATCACACTCTCAAGTTCAAAGGTCACCACTCAAAGGAGATGAGCAGAGGAACAGGATTAGTCAGCTCAGCTCAGGGGGACCAAAGACTGAATCTGCAGGAATTCCACCTCCTCCATAAGCAGATCAGAGTGATGGGATGGGATTACAGGACTGGAGTTTGATAAATAAATAATTTTAGAGTATCAGGGAGAGAGAAAGATAACTAAGCTCTTAATTAGATTTCCCATTGACCTTTTTCCTTTTATTTTGCCTCCCTTCTCTCCAATCTTTACTCAAATGCTCTGCAATGAGTAACGCCCAATGAGAAGACACTATGTACATAACAAGCTACTTAGCTTCATCACAATCATTTTCAAGCTCTGTCAAAGATTACGTATGGAGAGATGGGTTAACATGATAGATAGATAGATAGAGAAGAGAGAGGTAACACTTTATAGATACCTACATGCTAATAATCATTAATTAAGTATGAGTAAAACAGTTAATTCATCATTCATAAAGCATTAATAGACATTAATAATCAGTTTAT
Organism: Hybognathus amarus; assembly: GCA_030378365.1. Lineage (NCBI taxonomy): Eukaryota > Metazoa > Chordata > Actinopteri > Cypriniformes > Leuciscidae > Hybognathus > Hybognathus amarus. The sequence goes on from JAQIUQ010003576.1 coordinate 541,248, forward strand.
AAATACAGTAATAAATGCTTTCTTCTTGATTTAAAAGCATATCTATAATTTGTTTAATAATTGTATTTTCATCCTTTATTAATGATCAATTTATCATTTCTAAATGAAGAATTGCATTTTTTTATAAACCAGTTATAACAGAGTTTAAACAGAGTTTTCAGTGGTTCATAAGATTACTTAGAGTGTGTAAGTAAATGATTAATAAACAATTTAAATGTACATTCATGCATCTTATCATTCAGACATATAGTGATGGTTACTTAGTGTGTTAATAAATGCTTTATTAACATGTATGTATGCTGTAATTCAGGGTTAATTCGAGTAGTTATAAAGCATTTAGTAGTGGTCAGTTAACTATGTTTGTGAGCTCATCTAAAGTGAGGACTATTCATGCCTTGTAAAGCATTTATATAGGAGATTTAAAGGTTGTAAATATTTCTGTTCTGTATCACTGTTTTGTGTTTGTTACATTTTACTGTTTAGAAGATTGATGTGCCATTAAATCTCCTTTATAAATGCTTTACAAGACATGAATAGTCCTCACTTTTATGAGCTCACAAAATAGTTAACTGACCACTAGTAAATGCTTTATAACTACCTGTATTTACTATATTTACACTTTCTTAATCTTATGAATGACTGACAACTCATAAATAACTGGTTTGTAAATAATGTAATACTTCATTTAGAAATTATTAATTAATCCTTAAAGTATGAAAATACAATTATTAAATGCATTATAGATATGCTTATAAATCAAGAAAAAAAGCATTTTAGCTGTATTTATAAACTGCTTATCAATGTCTATTAATGCTTTATAAATGATGAATTTAATGATTACTCATGCTTAACAAATGATTAATAGTGTGTAGTTATTATAAAGTGTTACCTTTATTTTTTATTTTTTTTTAGTTAGACACTTCATCTTTAGGGTAGTTGCAAATGTAATTGAATCAATATGCTCTATTTTAATAAAAAAATATATATATTAATAATAATACTATTCAGTTTTACTAAAACAGTTATGATAATTGCTGATAGCTGATGAACTTCTCCATTACAACATGCTTATCCAAATGCTGATTTTCTAAGTGCTGAATCATTAAAACAATGTAACAGAAAACAATGACTGCATGTGCCTGTGCGCATGAATGCTTGTTGGCATTATTTTGTCGCTTTTTCAACAAACAAGCTGAGCTTTGTTCACACACAATAGGCTTTTTTGCACAAGTTTGACAGCTTTTTTGAAAGACTGTAATTGTAATTACAATGCGGTTCATGATTTGTAATGCCTAGCAAGCATCTGGCCTATGATTATAGTTTGTTCCTCTTTCTTATCCTTCCTGCTCTCAAATAAACATGTTATAATGCTTTTGACTTTCAGTGAAGAAGATGACAGAGCTGAAGTCTAGAGGGTGAAGATGCTGCCAAGTAAAGACAACCACAGCAAAATATCAGTTTGTAAGTCAACCTCTTCATGTACAAAAAGGATGTTTTTCTAAATCAATATTGTGTTTACATTCATGCACTTGGCGTATGCCACTTGCATTTTGAACCTATGACCTTGGTAAATCTCAATATATGAATACTTGTATTTAATTTTAACTATGTAGAACATTAATATTAAAGTATATAAATGTTAAAGTGATCAAACGTGACATTTGTAATTATTAAATCTAGGGCTGTCAAATGATTAATCACAATCACAACCAAAATAAAAGTATATATATATATATATATATATATATATATATATATATATATATATATATATATATATATATATATATATATATATATATAAATGCACACACATGCATGTATATTTAAGAAAAAATATTATTTATATATATAATATTTATATATAATATAAATCTATATACAGTATATACATGGAAATATTTCTTAGATATATACAAGCATGTGTGTGTGTGTTTATATATATCAAATAATTATACACAGTGCACCCACATATATTATGTAAACAAGAACTTTTATTTTGGATGTGATTAATCACGATTAATCATTTGACAGCCCTAATTAAAACATTTATAATGAAATAAATGCTCCAATGCACCAAATAAACATAATTAATAATAATTAATAAGTATTTTTTGTCAAACATCATGTGACACTGAAGACTAGAAGTGAACATAATTTTAAACTGTAATAATATTTTCGAATAGCATCATTTTTATATTATATTTGTGATAAAAATGCAGCCTCGTTGAGCATGACAGACTTTCAAAAATATATAATTATATATTTGATAAAAATGTTGATTCAGGAATGTGTCCTTACTGAATGTTGTTTATATTTTAAGCATGATTGAACGGAAAAGGATACATTTGCAAATCAGAATTCTGAAACCTTACAATATAATAATTTAAAGCCAAAACTTTCTTAATTGTACCTTTTTATTTTTGTGTCAGTGTGCATGTGCAAATTTCATTATCTATGGATTGATGAAAGCAGTACCACGTTTGCTTACGCTCGGCACAAGCACACAACCTTGAACATTAACGTTATCTTTATTCAACGCTGTGTCAATTGGAAACAAATGGAGATATTTTTCTCCCTAAGGCCAGAGGGGAGGGAAAATAAGTTACCTTTTCCATTGTTGGCAAACAGAGAAAGAAAAAGCTTATCGAGGGCTGGGGTAATTGCTCTGTGTGCTGAGAGTCTTCTTCAGCCTGCTTTCTTCTGTTATGCCATCTTTATTTACATTTCTATTACCTCTGCATCATTGTGAGAAAATGTCAGCCTGCTCATGTGAGCATGTGCCCATTGAGGATGTCATCTGGGATCTCAATGCCGTCACCGTGGCCGGCAGTGTCTCAACGGCAGCGCTGACAAGCTTGACCTTTTGTCCCACATCAATATGCATGAGGGCTGGCACACAGGTGCACCTCGGCCAATCAACATGTGTCACTTCAGGTTTTCCCTCCACTATCTTCTCCAGCCTCCTAGCCACCTAGTGCTGAAGCCAAGGCTACTGCCAACCTCTTTGACCCCGCGTGTCATTTCCACTTCCTGCAGGGCTGGGTGACTTCAGCTTGTGTGATGCCAAGGAAAATTTTGTGCTCGCATAATGATGTCTGAAAATATCTTGGCATTCTTGGGAGGACTGATTGATTCTTTTGTTCATTCAATAAACCTCCTGGGCAGGCTGTGTAGACTGTAGAATACATTTATAGATAGCCTTGCTCTCTTTACAAGGTAAATTCATGCTGATCTTCAGACCTACGGCACAATTGCAAGTGTGATACCGCTTTTATGCAACAGTTAAGTAAACCAGATAATAATGTTGAGCACCTTACATTTCTTCCTGTTCTTTTTTCTCTCTACAGACAAAAATAGTAGGGTAAGATGGAAGAAAGAGGCCCTGAAGAAAAGTGTGCATTTAAATAAATCAAGTACAGGATGATGATGCTTCTTTCAGTATATTATAAAGAGACAGATGGACAAATTTAGTAATTTAGTTATTATTGGACAACATTGAAAATTGTGAAAGTGGGGCATTTTGCTCTGCTTACTGGGCTTGGGTGACCTCCTACCTGGGTCAAGAAGCCCCTTAGAGTTTTTTTTTTTTTTTTTTTTTTAAAGACCTATTATGCTATTTTTATATGTTATAAAGGAGACGAGGCCTAGTTCAGCCACGTTACGCCGGGTTTACACCGGGCGCGGAGCGCGCGAACGGAGACCGCTTCCTTTACACCAGATGCGAAGTGCCAGTTTCGGTGTCTGGTCTAT